>CM052245.1:6940557-7329050 GCA_028455795.1 Lasioglossum marginatum
GAGAGAGAGAGAGAGAGAGAGAGAGAGAGAGAGTGAGAGAGAAAGAGTGAGAGAGGAACAGTGAGAGGGAGAGAGAGAGGGGGCTATTTTCTTACGTATGGTATAGAAATAAGAGAAAAGCCCGAGCATATACTCAGTGAACCGTTTCTCTCGGAATCGATGAGATTCTGAAAAAACGAACGAAAGGCCAGGAACACGAGCACGTAGCCATCGTTGCACAGCGTCACAGGATTGGTCAGGGTTAGGTGGACCCATCTGGCCCGCGACAAAAAGGGAATCACGGTCTGAGCGCGCTCTCGGTCGTGCGGAAGGAAGAAAAGCCTCGGCGAAAGCGTTTTTCACCTGGGGGCCCCAGCGGTGCTGTGTGTGTGCGTGTCGTCGGGAGTACAGTGTACAGAGGCGGTATGTTTCCCCCTGCAAAGTTCAAGAACCCGTGAGAGAGCAGAGTCGGTGTGTACGGCAGAAACGAGTGCAGCAACGTCGGAGTCACCCGTGACCCGTTTTCCTTTTCAATCGATGTATTCGTGAACTGGGCCGCTGGCTCGCTCGAAACCTCGGAACTCGGCTGACGTTCCCGAGACTGTGACGTGCTCCACGGGGCTGGCCGGAGAACGAGGAAGAAGAAAGAGGAAGACGACGAAGAGGAAGACGAAGATCAAAGGAGGAGAGAAGGAAACGGCGTGTAGGGTAAACAAAACCGGGGAGAATCGGCTGGTAAACGGAGTTCGGGGCGACGCGGGGGTGTGGGTGCTCTCTCTCCGAGTGCACGCGTACTTCGGTGGCAGCGAGAGAGAGTAGGAGGTTGCGCGCGTCCTAACCTAGCCGCCGACGCCGCCGACGCCATCATCGTATCGAGGACGCGAGGAGGAACCTCGTCGAAGGTCGCTTTCGAGGAACACCCGGGCACAGCCGAGCGCCGTTCCATGAAGCTGGCTTCGAGCGGAGGACGTGCCACGAGGACGGAAGAGAGAATGCGAGGACCTCCACACAGCCTGTGAACATGATTTGTCATACAGATGCGGCCAGTGGTAATCGTACGACGAGAGACACCGACGACAAGGACGCCGACGGGGACGACGATCACGGAGCCAGCATCGGCAGCAGCATCGTCAACATCTGCATCAGCATCAGCATCATCATCGTCATAGGGCAGCGTCGCGTCGATGCCACGACGAAGCTGAACACTCGCATGAGAGCCAGTCTCTCCGGCTCCGACGATAACGCGCGAACGATAAAGCCAAAGCCTGTGGTCCACCGCCGAGCCTCTCTACCCTCGACAGTAGGACAGCCGAGCCTCGTCCTGATCGTGAACGTTGTCATCGTGACCACCCTCGTCATCGCCGTCCTTGCCGTCGACCGACAAACGACAACAGTCGTATCCCGTGGTAGCCGTCGCGCGTACAGGTGCGCCAGATCCTCCTCCGAGCACCGATCCAAGGAACGCACGAAACAGCGGATACCACCACGACGTAACCTCGGCTCAACGGAGGAGGGCTCACCGTGTTGTTGCGGCCAGCTGGTACGATTACCAGGTGTCGGATGACTCCCCCCGTATCACAAAGCATTCCCGTAGTCGTAGAAAGGACGCGATATCCCGTAGGAAGGAGCGTTGCCGCGCGGCGAGCGAACCTCGTCGCGGCATCTCATCGGCGGCGTCGTCGGTGGTGCGCCGGCCCGCGCGTCGCTCTAAACTTCTCGCGATTAGACCTTCCCGTGCACGTTCCTATCTTACGTCCGTGATGGCGGCTGTACCTGATATGTCGCACCTCACCCCCGAGGAGAGGAGCACCATCGAGGAGGTTATGATAAGGCAGAGGCAGGAGGAGGAGAAGGAGAATGAAATTATGAGGTGCGTACCCGATAACCTGCCCCCACCTCCCACACTCACCACACTCCGGCCGATTTTAACCTGTCCAAGCTCACTCGCTCGTCTGCAGGCTCTTTCACAAGTCTGCTTTTAATAACACTGACTTTTAAAATTTATTTTAAGCTTAGGGTATAGCTGGTTTGGGATTCTTCCTTTTCGGCTAACCATACTTTTCTAATTTGTACCAATTCTGTTGGTTATCTTGTTTTGTTATCTTTGCTTTCTAATCCAAGCCCTTTGCCCTGTGATATTCTGTACATGACTCGTCATGAAGATTTCGAACAGAATTTATTATTGCATATAGATGTTATTTCTTTCTTTCAAATCACAGAGACCGTTTTTCTGTTATAGTACACCTAGGTGTACAATGTATACAAGTTTTCTTGCTCTTGTAGAAAGTGTTAGGGCGAGGGGTTAATTTTCTTCGTTGGCTACCCAAAAACTTTTCTACATTTACCATGTACGAATTCTCCTTGTTCAGATTTATTCTGAATGTTCGTGGGTACTATACCAGACTGCGGAACTTACTGCAATTAGAGTACCTCCTAACTAGCACAACACAATCAACTAAAGACTTCGATAAAATGAACAGTATAAAATGCTTGACGCAGAAGCGATATCTTAAGAGAATTTTTCTTTTGAATGTACATGTATAAAAATGTTCAAGTTAATCATTATTGTATCACCGGTCTTTGTCTTCTAACATCAAAGTACACTTTTCCGAAAATTGCTATATTATTATTAAAAATATTTTTTACATGTTTTTTACATATTTCTTACATAAAATTTTTTATGTTCATGAAATGAAAAAATCTAAGTCGGGATAAATGTTTGGTTTTCGAATTAAAACAGTTCCGAGCACAAAGGGTTCAGATAAAACAGAGATGTTTTTCCTCTGTCAATAATTTCCTCGATTGCCACTTAACGTTTAAGTAAAAATTTCGAATTGCACCTTACATCCGCTGTCTGGTAATTATTTCTCCAATCGGGACAATCGCGATGAACTATCTTGGGCGTGATTTTGATTGAGTCACGTCGACTAGACGTTCGAGATCGTTTCTCGTTAACGCCATATCGGAGTGTTACGGACTGATTCGCGGGAATCGGAACGCAATCTCTCGCAGTTTGTAAACAGTAGTTGAAAGGCGTTTCGACCAAGAAGACTGCCGGCGTGGTTGCCGAAGGGGATGAATAAGTAAGCGACACACAAAGTGAGAGGTGGTCGCGTCGGCTAGTAGTACGAGACCTCAATGGTCAGACGGCAGAGAGTCAGAGCCACGAAATGTGGACGGACGGTCACGCGTCGGCGATCGGAATTACTGAACGGAGGAAACGATATCCGATCGATCCGGCACACGTATTTCTTGACCAGCAAATTGCCGCTACCGCCTGCCAGCGCCAACGCGTTTCATCTATTTTCTGGATTCACCTGCTCGACTAGTCCTTGACCGCTTTATACCCAACCGCATCTTCGCCTATTTAGGTATTCATCGTCGCGCACACATCGTCGCGGACGATTATCCTGCCGGTTCGCGCCGCGAAATGAGAATTTGTCGTCCCGCAGCCCGTGAACGTTGGAGCAACTTAATGATCTTCGTCGTTTCGAAGGCTGAGTACACGGACCGTTCGCTCTGACGGCGAACTGTCGATTCAATCGCTCGGTCCACCGTCCTTGATAACTCCCCGAGCAATTAGAAACTTTAAGAACATAGTTCAAGACACGTTTCATATTCAAGATTCATTTTCTTGCGGAGAGTCCTTCATCCTTGATTGGCACACGTTCGATCTTCAATATTCATCTTCCTGCGGAGGGTCCTTCGTCTTCGACTTTAGAAAGTCTCCCTGTTAAATGGTCCTTCAGCTTTTGAGACTTTCAGCTCTGCTACAAGTGATTCTAGTGGGGAACATTTCCTGTCTCGCGACATAGGCTTTATTAAGTTTAACACAAATAATCCAACGCTCCAGTTCACTCTGAAGCTACAAGACCCAAGAAGTAACTTACAACCTTATTAGGGATACGGCCTACATCTCTCATACACCTAGTACAACATCCCACACGCATCATCTTACTTAACTTTCATTCATTCTTTCAGTCAACGAATTTCAAAGGTTTTCATCCCCTAGACTATTCAGAAGTCAAATGACAGAGTGTAGATCCTCTTCGGCGTGAATTACCATCTTTTCACTACTACCATAGCGTGGTGTCGTATCTCTGTGTGATAATACTGATCGTCAGTCACTCTTCAGGCCACGAGTGTTATACTTTTGCCAACTTCTATATGGCAATGGACTTAGAGTCTCGCATTTTTCCATTTGAATCAGCTAGACAGACGATTCCTCAGGATCAGCGACCGGGATCGCAGAAGCGGAAAGCATCGTTGCACCTGGCCGGGTTGGGAGTAGGTGACGGATGCGGCAGCTTCCTTATTCGCATGCAATTACGGTTGCTGGAGGTAGGGATGCATAAGCAAGACTAGGCTAGGCTAGGCGACGCCGAGGAAAATGGGCGCCGTTCGTCGAGGAAGGCGTTTTATTGATAGGTTGTCGCTGATGGAACACGGGGACGTGAGAAAGCAGCCCGGCCCGGGGAAAGAGAGACAAAGACACACCGTCGCGTCGGCGGGTTCGCGGGGGTGCGCGGGGGTGTGTCGGGGAGGGAAAACGCGTTGGATCGAGGAAAAACGATAGACGGAGAGGGTGAACAGCGTTGGACGGAGAGGGGCGAAACGGAGATAGAGTAATGAGGAAAGCGTGCTTCGCCATACCGATGCGAGATCGTGTAATGTGGACGACAAGTACGTGTAGGGACGCATGTAAAATGCAAGGCGGCGTGGCAAGCTTGACGTGGCTCGGTAACGAGCTGCTGCAGTTGCATAGGGTATGCATAGGGTATGCAGGCTACAGGCCGTGGATGGAGTGTGAAAGAGGTTGGATTGGCACGGTAAATTCTTGGATGGTGAAATATAGAGGATGGTCCGCGCGTTTCACCGGCTCTGCAGGAAACTTCTTCGGTCTCGTACAGTCCCTCATCTTGCAACCCCTCGTCCTGTGACCAAGGATACGGCGCGACGAGTCGCCAAGTGACGCGAACCCTTTGATATCACGCCGGTAATTTTAGTTCTTCTATAGAACCGAGTCTCGCTCGCGTATCGGAAGGCGATTCGGGTAAAAATAGACGGTAACCTTTCAATCCCTGCGTGCCGAGGCTATTTCGTGCACGCGTGCAGAACCGGTGCAATTAAATCGAAGAGAGCTACACCAGGACCGGGAGGACCCACGAAACTTCATATGGAGGCACAGATGTCCATTGGACGTTAAACCACCGCGGAAATTTTCATCGATCGTGGAATAATTCTTTAAGAACGAAACAAACGGCACATTTCCGGAAGTTGACAATTGAAATTTATTTGCGAAAGCGCAATCCAGGTTTGAAGCGTTAACTGATCCTTGGGATGGACAGTGCTCGCACGCATCGTTAGGAATAATTCTTGAAGGAACCTCTCCGAGGAATGTTCCCTCGGCCTGATAGGAATATCCGTTCCACGGGGCTCTCCCGCGGAGAAATCACCTCATATTTCCAAGGATCTCCTTTCCGAATGACATTTATTCTCACCGGTCGATTCCTCTATCCGGCGCGAAATCCTGCGAGTCGCACAATGACGAACGGTTGCGGCGCAGGGACGGAAAAATACCGAGGCTGTCGGAAGCTCCGACGCATCGCGGATAAAAAGAATTCTTTGTCGATCGGCCAAGGAAAACGTGTGCTTGGGCTTCGTCGCGTGAAAAGCGTTGCCGGCCCGGATTTTGCGGGACAGAGGCGTCTCGCGCGCGCGAAATCACCGAGGTGTTCGTTAAGTAACCTACATTTCTCCGCTCGGTTCTCCGCTTTTGATCTGCCCCTTTGTCGCGGACTATATGCCTAGGCATATGTATATATTTATATGTATATATTTTCGATATATACACGTGCACACGCGTGTGTATATTATTTTTTTCCTCGCGTGACGGATACCGAACGCCGAGAGGCCGAGTCCCCAGCTCTCTCTCTCTCTCTCTCTTTCTCTCTTGCTTGCTCTCTTGTTCTCTTTCTCTCTTCGCCGGCTCGATCGGTGCTCGCGTGCACCCGCGGCCGATTATTGGTAAAGTAATTAGAGGAACGTAGGCGGACACGGTGTATATTGTGACATGCTGCCGCGACCTTTGTCTCGCGATCGGCAAACTCAAGATTTAGGTTACCGCTTTGCGACTGTTCGATGCAAATTTCCGCCGCGAACTTCATCCGACCCGCCGCGGTTAATAGGGCCGCACCGGTTCTCTTTCGCGACCGACAACCACCGACTTACTCCCCTCCAAAAATTGAATTAGAAAGCCAACCCTCGTCGACCTTCGTCGACGTAATTTCTTACCATTTAATCGACAATCCCGCTCTGGAACGCCCTGCACTTTTCTCGATATAAACGTGCTCCACTGCTTTCACTGCTTTGCTGATTGGAGATCGTTTTTCATAGCCGAGTCTGTTTCTGTTAACAGTGTGACGATCATAGTTGTTTGACTTGTTCTTCTTCCAAAAATATGTTTAAAAGAATTGTAAGAGTATTCCGTCGTCCGAGGGTAAAACTATAGGTGCGCATACTGCATTATCTGGAAGTGTATTTTACATGTGCTCGAACTGAAACTGTTTCTGCAAGACGTCTTCTAGCCTGTAATATCCTGTTGGCAACACAAAAGACGAAAGCAGTAGTAAATCATTCGTTGTCAGACTGTAACATTGTTGCTCCGCATACTCGCATAATTGATCCGGAGCACGACGTCCATACGTTCCGAAACGCCTCGGGTAACTAGCCTCTTGGTAGGAAGTTCCATTTGCCGTTGAGTTGACCCGGTAGATAACGATCAGAAGGAATCCTGTCCGTTCTGCTCGCTTCCTGTGTTCCAGAGCTGCAAGTTTGAACCTGCCGGTGCCAACAACCCTTCGGTTATAGCTTGGTAGTTCCGTACACGCGACCTAGAGACCGAGACTTCCGGTCGGAGAGGCTCTAGGTCCGTGCCAAGTGTTCCCACATTCCTCCCGTTCCCTCGCTAACCTACTTGGCTTAGGATTCGCGGGTGCCTGGACCTTCTCGCGGTGTCCTTTCCCCTGTGATTACCTCGGTTAACATTGTTTACGAATCCCCTTGGCGGCAGCTTCCGAATGGCGGACGTGTTCCGCGCAATTAGGGCTCCAGTTTCTTTGACGAGCTATAACACCAAGGGATAAAACGATTTTCCAACGCACAGGCATGTCCTGGATTGTGTCTCCTACGAAAAAGTATGCTCATCAGGTTCCGTCTAAAAGTCGACGACAGCCTTTTGATCCTTGACGAGTGTTGATGTTGACGCCGGCATAATTTTCGCGCGCCAAAGTTCCGACAGTCTCAACGGCTACCAAGTCCGCCTCAGGCTTCTGTGCGAGAGATAATTGGACGTTGATTCTAGAGGATCGATGGGCAAAAGTCTGGAAAGGTGGCAGAAAAGCAAGTCTTGCTCGAAAGACGTAGAAATGTCCTAAGCCGGCGGTAGCGGCGGCTAGAATAAATCGATGGCATCGGTCACATTCCATTCCAGTTCAATTACCCCACCGATAAATTGACTTTCCCCGGTATCAAAGCGTGACCGGTTCCCCGACTCCGGCCACTCACAATCCTATCTTCCTGCCGCTAATTAACGAATACTCCGCCGCTTACTCCCTTCGAAGGGCCCGCGAGAAATAAACGTGATCTCTGCTGTTGATCTTTCGAGCATTCGATTGCATCCAGAATGCAAATTGTTGACTTTTAACCCTTTATACCCGAAATCTCGTTCGACGTTCAATAACTTCGCATTCATTAGAGTCCGTAATTTTCTGCCCGATAAGGTAAATTAACTTTTTTAAGACATACTTTCATTTTACCTATCGCATGCAGAGTAAAAAGAGTTGCGGTACAAAAATTGGTATTTCGCGTGGAAAACTGGCAGCGAGATTTAGAACTGCGCCGTGTCTTTTATTAATTAGACAGGAAGGCTTCAGAAGCGCGTTAATAAGACACTTAAGCGTTTCTGCACGGATGCGAAACACCGGTTCTCTCGTATCTCAGGCTCCCTTTTTTCTTTTTTCTTTCTTCGGCGAGGTATTTTTTTCCCCGGGAGTATAATTGACGTTCCACGTCGGCCGACCGTTCGATCGTTAAACAGTCCATTTAATGGAAGTCGAAAGGATGCTAGAGTTGCCGGAGCCTAGACTCTTGAACGTCAAATGGCTCGCTCGTCCGCTGGCAGACGAGTGGCAGGTTTTTCAGTCTCGGCGCATCGAATTAGTTACGCCAGCGAGATTAAGTAGCTGCATTTAAACGAAATCATATCGGAGGGACAGATAAAAGTGGGGCGGAGTGCAACGTACAGCCGCGCGGCCGCCCGCAATTTGCAGAAAAATCTCGGCGAGAACGAGGTGGCTGCAACCAGCCTCACCGACCCCGGAGTCAGAAATTGAAACCCGGAGCTTATTACTTTACTTTTTCCCCGTGTACCTCGGCGACCGTGCTAAGTAAATACTTTACAACCCCGTGCATGGGGATTTTCGAAACTCTCCAACCTCTCGCCGATTTAAAACGGTACATTCTTTCATCCGTGTATTTGTTGCGCCGATAAATAGATTGCAGATTTTGCGCATTTTGGTCCTGTGTCTAATCGGCCTTATAGATCAATCTTATGCATAAATGAACCTTATAAATGAACCTCATAGGTGAACCTTATAGATGGACATTATAGATGATCCTTCTAGACGAACCTTATACATAAACCTCATAGATGAATCTTATATATGAATAAAGATCTCCAATTTTAGACAATTTTCGAATTTTACCTGAATTGATGAGGACGAAGGTGAACTCATAGATGGATCTTATAAATGAACATTTTAGATGCATCTTATATTTAAACCGTATAAATGATCAAAACTAAGGGTCTCCAATTTTAGACAATTTTAGAATTTTTTTAAATTGAGTCTTATCTAAATCAAGACTTACTTCACGAACCTTGTAGATGAACCTTACAGATTACATTCCATCCATTATACACATTTAAGAATCACAAAAGGCAAGAGTTCTGGTAGTAATTTAAAGAAAGATCTAAATAACGATTTCAAATTTGGCATCCGTCGATTGGGGGTAGATTTGACCGGCGAGTCAACGATCTTGGCCTCATCAAACGGTCCGCAGTCGTATCCCGAAGAAAAGTAGAGGTTGGGAGGGGTGCCAGGCGGCGTGATTCGCTGGCAATAAAAGTGGCCGAGCCCAAAAAGTTTCTCCGGGGCGTTTAATTTGAGAGAGGTTCGCTCTCGGAGGTTTCCCGAGTCGCAGCGAGAGAGTAAGCGAGCGACGTTCGAAGTAATTCAAAGCGTCTCGAAGCGAAGTGCGGGGATGGAGAAGCGGATTGAGGGAGAGAGAGGAAGGAACGTCTTCGGGGGGGTTTATTAGTTGAAATATCGGCAGGGCACGGCGTTGTGCGAGTTCCCGCGAAACTTTTCCCGTGTTTTCAGTATCGGCGAAGGTAATCATTGCTCGTTGTTTGCCCGCAGACGAAAGCAGAACGAGGTGAAGGACCTCGAGGACACGATACGACAGTTTTCGGAGTGGTGCAAGAAGGCGGGAGTGGAGCTGCATGCCACGTGTCACATATGCATGAAAACCAAGTTCGCCGCCGGCGCCGGCCACACCTGCAACTACTGCAGAATCCGGTGCTGCGCACGCTGCGGCGGAAAGGTCAATCTACGGTCGAGCAAGGTACGAGGCCGAGATTCGCGAGAAAGAAGCGGCAACGAGAGACGAGAGGCTGTCGAACAGTGCACCGAACGATCGAGACACTTCTCGGTGCAACGCCGTTCGTGGATCCGTTACTGCAGATCGAACGAAATAATACTGTTGCACGGAAAAATTGCGACGGAACCGTGGTTGAATAGAATCAGCTCGCGCGCTACGCTTGAAAGCTGCAGCCCCGGTTACGCAACTGCCCTATTCAGCCGGTTGTTTAATAGTAAAGCACGGCTACATAACGGGCAGACTTTTATTCAGACTTCAAAATTTTGTACGGTTTTTTGGTGAAATATTCGGTTGGAAGGGCGGTTTGCACGGGCTATCTTTAGCATCTATCCTTATTGATCTGTAATGTGTGTACAGGTGGCTGTTCGAATACCTCCGTCTCTCACGCATAATTTAACACGCTTAACACGCTCGCTGGCACCGTTTGTTTCGAGAAATGTTGCAACTGTTGCGACACGCAACTAAACGCAGCGCACCTTCTTCGTAGAATATCTAAAAAATGCAAGAAGCGTGTCCGTTCATTCATGGTTTACATGTTGCATCATGTGTTACAACTTTGAGCTGAAACATGAAGGAGATTTAAGAAACTTTTAATTAACGGACTGCAGGCTTTACGCGTTTGTGACAAAGTTAAGTAGATGAGACACAAAACGGTGAAATATCAACAAAATTTCATACCGCGTTCAAGCTATTAAAAGGATTACAATTACAAGTACGTGTTCGTTCAATTAAAATTCACGAATTTTTATTTCACACAAAGATTCGCAGTCCATTGATTTAAAATTGTGATTATTACGAATGTGTAACGTTGACAGCGATCGCGTCAATTATCGATTTCTCGCACGCGTCGATGCAATTCTCGGAAATTATGTTGCAATCTGGCGAGAAGGAGAGCAGGGAAGGCTCCCGTTAATCCGGTATTTTTCTTTTAATTAACGGGACCACTTAAATTTAGTGAACATCGACACTTTGAGGGATCACCGGTTCTATTTGTCGTCGCGGCGACCAGAGCAAAAAAGATTCATTACCTAAATGAAGGGATCAAAAGGAATTCGCTATGGTAGCGAGAGGGTGGGAATGCTCGTGAAATTTCGCGGAGATCAGAATAAACGATTTGATATAACAGCTTCCGAGCTTTATGAAAGCAAACGTAAGGGGAATTATGCAACAGTTGACGTTTAATCGCCGTTTGCGCGAAGAATCGTGAGTACCGACTGTTATTGGTCGAACATCGATGTATCGATGGGGCTGTTGGTTAACCGGATACGTCACTGATCGATACACGAGATCGTCGATCGTATATATACGCGAAGGTCGCAGGCAATGCAAATCAAAGTTTTCATGGCGTGAAAACTGGAGTCAGTAGCTCGCCCTTTGTCGATAACCCTAATCAATGGGGTCTGGCCAGTAATACACACAGGATCCGGCTCTGTATAACTGGAGGTAGAGAACTGGACTACTATCGACTATTTTGGACTATTATCTCGTGACTGCTGCTGTAGATTGAATGCTAAACGTACCGAGCACTAATACTCACTGGTATGTAGTACATGTTTCGTGAAAATTACAAAATTGAATTTATTTAGATCCCTCCCAATTTTTATAGCAATGTTCTCTCTTCAATAAAAGCATCTTCATTTTTATAATTCTTCTAAGTTTAGTTACTTAAATTGTTATAAATGCACAAACCCGCGGTCTACAAATAATGATTTTGCCTGACCATTGGAAGTCCAAATTTAAATGGAACGTCTGTTACTCCGAATCAGGGCCCAAGTCTCATCTCTCGACGGTTAAAATGTAGTTGAAAGAAGCAGCGTACGATTGCCGGAGGGATTCGAGTCTGACCTTTGAATATCAATGAAACACCGAATGCAGTTAATTAATATAATTACGTATCGGTTGCGGGGGTGACTTGTGAACCTTAGGAAATGTCAGCTGTGTCGATTGAGAAAGTTCAATGAGGCCGGGGTTCGGTATTGCGAACGAGCGTCGGGGCGAAAAACCCTCGCGAAACTCGAGTCGACCAGGTTCGTTTTCGCGGAAATAACAGCGGAGGAACTCGGCTAACATCGCGGGGCGATCTTAATCGCGAGTTTTCACGAGTTCCGAGGATTCGACGCAATTCTGGTAACAGTGCTTGGAGAAAAATCGGTCATCGGGTTTCACTGCTGCGGGCTTCCGGTGTCTCCTCGAAATTGCGAAATCCCACGATGAGACCGATTGCGATCGAATCGCCGAGCCACCGCCTGTAAATGTCAACTTCCTGGAAACAATTAAGGGCAGCCGTATCGCGAAAGACGATAATCGGAGGGTACGCGTATCGCGGTGCACGCCTGAAATACGCGGAAATAATTGACCTATAGCGCGCCCCTACCCCTCCTTGGTCACCACCGCTACACAAATTAACCCTTATCGCGGACGCGTGTACATTGCGTTCGTGGGCGTAATGTCGTCGCTAAATAACCATCCAGCGAATACGTTTCCCATTTATGAGCCGATATTCCTTGAACCGATCGCGATCGCGCCATTTTCAAAGGATTTCCATCAATGGGAATGGGAACTCGGTTCCGGCACTGATGGATTTTTATTTCACCCCTTGTCTTTGATGATGGAACGTACTATACAACGTGGACTCGGATTTCATTTTTTCCATGCGAACTCTTCTTTCGCTAGTATTTTAGCACCGGGTCCGTCGAGAAGTCAAAGAAACTAGATTTCAATTTTTACTGAAAAATTGTGATTACACGTTTGATTAGATCTCATTTTCATTGTAATGGGGGCGACGGTAGATGAATTTATTTAGTAATTGTACGCTGAAGTACCTGGATAATTGCTGCAATTGCGAAATAAAAATCTGGAGCGGGTCATTTGGATCTGAATGGAAGCTCCGGGGTGAACATTTATATTAACTTGCTCTCATTTTTTTGTTTTTCAGCGTATTTAATTGTATTGAACGGTCATTAGCGAATGCATGTTGGTATTTGCTGAATGGCGTGGTTATTACAGTTCCACAAAACGTGGTTGAATGAATTTGATTTTTTAACCTCAGCTTCATGGAAGCAACATCAGCGTATCATTCTAGAAACTTCCATTTCAGCTTATTTTATGACAGCCCGAATGAGGCAAACATTTTTGTCGTCGACTGGAAATTTGCTGATATTATTAAACTGATGAAAGACGCTATCAATTTTTCCGAATATTCGCGTTGTCTTCATAATTTCATTGGTCCGACACGTGTGCAAAAATCCGCAGTCTAATGTTTCTGCAAGTTGTCTACAAAATAAAAATGTGCGACATGGGAGGGTCGTAGCGTGCATCGAGATTCGAATCTCTGATTTTCTCTCGTTCCGTAACGTTTCTCGCGTCACGACGTTCTTCTTCAAGCTCGAGCACTGGTTCCAGGCGTCCCAGCGCCGCGCCGATCCGGGCAATTTAACTTCGTTTTTGAAAGCGCCATGTATCCGTAACCAAGAAATAAGAGCGGCCCGGGACCCGTATAGCGAGTATACACGCGCGTGCTCCAACCGGCAAGTGGCGGTATAATAATAGAAGCAGACGCGCGCGGAACTTCGGCTTACAACTTCCTGCAAGTTTATTGGTTTTCGTCGTACTTTCGCGTGGCTTAAGAAATGGGGGTTGCTAGTAGCTCGCTCGCTCAGCTCGCCCAAAGACGAGCCACTGCTTTCATCATCGCGCACAAACCCTACCCGTTTCCCCTCGGGAAGAATCATCGGGCGATAACAGTTTAGAACCGTCCGCGGAAATAGTTCTTCTCTAGCCACCTCGCGGACTCCGCCCCCTGTATCCTGAAGTCATATCCCAGCAGTGATTATAATTCCTGAACATTTTTCGTCCGTTAATCCCTTAATCATACTTAAATATACAGGTCTGATAGTTCAGTAAAAAACGGGATGATACTACAGAAAGAACCAGGTTGAAAGTTGAGATGACTCTGTAAAATTTTTAAAAAGCTGCGGAGACCTCTATAAAATCGTCGGAACTGTCCCAGTCTCAAGCAAGTCCTCGGCAGCGGATGGGTGAAAAAGTTTCAGCAGGAAATATTAATCGCGCAGGTACGCGGCTCGTCCTTAACTCTCCGTGCCCCGAGGATTCCAATAACCATCCAGTTCATAAAACACGGCCGAACGAGTGTTCAAATATCTCATTTAATATGCCCGAAAATATACGTCGGGACGACGACAACGACAACGACGACGACGACGAGGACGGGGGTTGGGGCGCGCGTCGTCGTGGCTGGTCCCGCGCGCACTCACACCTACACGCTGCTGGCCCTCCCTTCGGCGCTCTTTAGCCCGTCCCCCCGCCCCGCGGGGCCACACGCAAGTACGATGATAAACGTCACGACGCGCGTTACGACATCATCGATCCGGGCTCATACGTTTCCTCGTCGGAGACCACAGAGCAACGCGACGCTCCGCAACCTTCGCTTAATTACGCCAGTCCGGTCCAAGGTGAAATTTCAGGGCCCGGACGGACCCTCCTTCACGCCGCTCATCTCCTTCCACTCAATTGGCACCCCTTTTTACTCGCATCTCCGTAGAATCGCGACATCTCGTAGAGCAGTCTCGCGCAGCGAGCCTCCTTACGCTAACTCTTCCTCCTTTTTTTCCTCATTTGGTTGTCGCGGTGGCAGCTTAGGCTGGCTGCGTGGCAACCTATGAATGGGGCGCGTCCCTGCGTGACGTCACCGACCGTGTAAGGGTGGCGGGCGGTCGGAGGGGGCGGGGAACAGGAATGAAGCGCGCGGGGTGGTCGAAAGTGTGGGTGGCCGTGGATGAATGTTGGGCGGCTTGCGGGCCGCGGGGGGCGGTCGGCGTTGGGGGAGGGGGAGGGGGAAACGTGACGCAACATATTGATCTAAGTCTCGTGGGGAGGGTTACAGTCCACGATAGGCGGCGAGGCAGCGGGACGGAGGGACCGGGAGAATGGAATACAAGGTGGCCGGTGAATTTACGTTTGTTCGTCGTTTGAACGCGGTTGTCCGTTGTTTGCCGCTCGGGGCCACCGATCCGGGAAAGGAGTGGCTCTCGGAGCGGAGCCGGGCGTGGGCGGCACAGGCTCGCGTCGTCGGGAGAATACAGCTGAGCGAATATGGATCCCGGTGATGTTGCATCCGGATTAATGGTACCGGGGGGTCGGCGTGTTTTTTTTTTCAGGCGATCCTTGACGAATCGTGTTTATCGCCACCGAATTGGCCACCGAAGAGCAGCCGGTGGCACACGGGAATGTCTTGAGAGCAATCCGGAAACAAATATGCCTCGCGATCGTTGTTCTCAACCCACCGACAGTGGCCGGCCGTTTCGAAGGCACGCGCGTCACTCGATGCCACGTCGGCATAGTTCGCGTTGCCCATCGAATTATGGCAATTTTCGATTAATGACTCGCCGTTCCGAAATTGCTGAAGGTCCGGAGGCAGCCAGGCACGTAGAGGTGAATAGCTGCAGAGGTCCGTGGGACGCTGCCGTGGCTCAGTCTAAGGCTGTGCGGCCGACCCATTGTGCGCTCGCCCGTGCACGCGTATCTCTGGTATTTATGTCAGCGGAGCACGGACTGACGGCAATTCTAATCGAACGCTGTCCCGAGGAAGTATCTTTCGTTCCAATACAGCATTCCACCTTGTCCCTCCCGCAGGATCGATGCCTTCGCTTCTTCCAGCGAAATGTCATGCGAGGTGGTCAGACATTCACGGAAATCTCGCTCTTCGAATTTTTATTGAACATTTCGACCGACTCAAACTCTCCTTTCAAACCACCAATTCGATCAAATCGATACAAACAGCTACCGAGGTTGTAAGTCTTAGCTCAATCTTCAACCGGATTCATTCTTTTAACAGAGACATAAAGCAGTCTTATAGATTGCACTGAATTGTCCAATAAGGATGCTTTTATATAGAGTATTAAGGAAGAATCCATTTTTAAGCCGTGTAGACATTGACAAACACATGTAAAATATGTCAAAACGATTTCCATGTTAAAATGTTCCCCGGAAAACAAGGAAGTACCATTTAATCTATCGTACGTCTGACCTAACCCGGATCTAACTTAACGTGTAAGTCACTCCACGCTTCAATTATGCCGTACAATAACTCCACGTCGAAAAGCTGGAAATCTAAAAGTACCAACAGTAGGTACCGCTTCATCGACTAAAAAATTAATAACCCGCATTTACATTTCCGGTTCCACAGTCAGTATATCAGCGGAATCGTTTCCACGGTCGTTCGTTTGACGCATCGCCCTCGCGACTAGTTTCCGCGGTAATGAAGATGGATAACGAGCAATTATTGTCAGCGTAACATATAATTACGAGGCTGCAGCGTATAAAATCCCGTGTTTTCTTGTGGTTACTGCGACACGGCGGCGGAGCAGTTTCGTGTGCCTCGGGTCGGGAGGATCGCGGGAGTGCCGTAATCTCGAGAATGATTAAACGTGGACTCGCGTGATTTCCATAACGAGTCGCAGTTCACATAAATAAGCCCGGTCGAAAGTTGACCAAGAGTTTCTGCTATTTGGAGGCATCTGTCGAGGCGGCTTCTTCCCGTTTAGCCGAGACCGGCAATGTGGGAGCTGGTTCGAGCTGTGTGTGTGTGTATTTAGGACGTCGCTCGAAAAGTTCTGGACGGCCGAAGTTCCCGGGGGCTCGTGCCGCTAATGCACGCCGGATCCGAAAAATCGCGAGAGCGGAAAGGTCGATGCTGTTCAGAGACACGAGCCAGCCGGCGCGTGAACAGGGCCGAGCGATCGCGGAGAGAGCCTTTGCATGGTAATGAGCTGTGTACGTGGGCGTGCGAGCCCACAAACTTTTTTTATGTATGACGGACGTCAACGATCCCCTTGTTAATGGTCCCGAAGCTCGTTCCGGGCCGACGATTCCTGACGCAGCAACCCGTTAGTCGACGTTTCCGCAAATTCCATTATCAACTCGAACTCCTCTCCGCCCGCGGAAATCTCTTCACCTGATATTACCATTTCCCCCGATTGTCTTTCAGATTTTCTTCCTGCTCGACCGGATCGTGGCTCTTTGTGAAACTTCGCGGACTTGTTTGTACGCGTTTAGATTCTTTTCTTCAATTTTTCTACAGAGTCGTTATCGAAATTGTGATAATTATTCGACTAGAAAGCGGACTGTTTCTGTTGGACAGTTTACAGAATAATTGAAGTGTCGTCTAAGATGACAAAGTGGATACTGTAAGGTAAAGGTAAAGATATATTATTTTGTGTAGTGAGAAACAATAAAGTAAATTGCCCTAGTGTTCACTGGAAGTAGAATTGGTCGTCCATGATCAGACGCGCCAGCCGCTTTCTATCTATGGTCTTCTTTTTCGCTAAACAGTTACCACAGTTTTCAACGAGAACACCGTACAAAAATTCACGAATGTAGTTCAGACATATAGTATAACCAAACCCGTAAAGTTCGGTAAGGGTGTATTATTTGGTTTGGTAAAAAAAATGGTTAAAGTACACCCTCGGAAACGGGAGCGCCTCTTAGCATTCAACGAGTTTGTCCTCGAATTATTCCCGTTTCGCTTGATCTTGAAAGGATCCCCGATCCCATGCCGGTTAAATTCAGCCGGGGACACGTATACGAGGTCTCCTGCTCATCAGTATTATATGCCGGAGCATGATTTCAGGCTAGACTTCAAAAGAGTCGGAATGCGACGCGCTCGTAGGACGGCGCGGGCGCTAGTTGGCTTGAAGGGTCGTCTGAGCACTGATGCTACTCGTCGCGCAGACTTTATTATCTGAAAACTGAAACTCTTGTCCACCATTCTGTTTTTCTTTTCTCCCTTTCGGGACGCGCTCCTCCGGTATTCAGGAGAGGCCCTTTTCAATTTCAAACGTCGTCTTGTTTGAAATTAAAGAGCTCGCCGGCGCGAGTGCCGCGATCCGTTGTCTCCGCAGGCTACCTAGATACATAGCTTCCACGATCGACAATCGAGAAAAAAACACGTGAATTATACAACCTCGATTTATGCCTCTGTGTTACTTTAAACTCCGCAATGCTGCTAGCTGCTGGTTCACCGCGATTTTTATCGATGGTCGTACTGGAAGCTACGAAATGTTGAGCGACATTGTGTCATCGAATTTTGGGCGACGTTCGATGGAATCGCAACGTGATTGTATTGGGAATCGACACAAATATGTGAGGAGTATAAGCTATTTTTATGCATTTTGTAAGTTATGCATTTTAATTCATCGCGGAATTTAATCAATGAAACAAAATTATCCTCCCTCGGAGTTCCATGAATCACTCCTATCAATGTGAAATTAGTCCGAGACCCCGCAGTCTAGAGTTCACGCGTATGCACGAGTCACAAATAAAAACTTTTATAGCAACAATCCCATTACTTTCGCGCCACACCCGGCATTCCTCATTACTCTGATCATCGGTGTCAGCCACCTGCGGACCTACGGTTAAGTTGGATCGAACATAGTGAATCGAGGATCTGGCTCGATCATCGTGGAGAGCGCGATGGCCGGCCTGTTGTCGGTCTCGCGGCGAGTTATCGGATTGGCTTGAACGAGCGTATCAATCGTTGCGTTCTGTACTCGAGGTGACGAGACGTAAACGTCCATGCCGATGTCTGTGTCGTCGACATCGTCGTCGTCGCCGTCGATTGTCTGGTCTGAGGCGGGCGTCGGGGGTAGCTCGCGTTGACACAGGCTGCGTACACACACCCCGTGATAAAGTAATCTGAATTAATTGGCCTCTAATTAATTAATGCAAATCACCGGGACAACTCGCTCCGGAGCCGGCGAACTAATGATCATTTACGTTACACGGCCGTGTACGTAGCGCGCCGCGTTCCCGTTCCCGTTCCCTTGGACCGAGCTCCGTTGGCCGGCCGTTCAAGGAGACGGTGTGAGACAGCTCGAGAACCAACCCTTCCACACCCCACAACCCTTCCACCGGCGACACCACCACCAGCCGCCAGAAGCGTGTCTTCCTTTTTAGGCTCGGGAAAATAGCGCACACGTAGCTACCTGTGGGTACGTAGTGGCTCCACGTAGCATACGTACGAGACATAGGTAGGTACGTACGTACGAAATGTTCGGTGGGTGGACGAAAAGGGTGCCGCCAGTGCGGGGGGGGGGGGGGGTGAGCGAGGCTTGGGTGTGGAAGGGGGCTGAGCTCTTGACATATTGCTACCTAGGCAACTCGACGAAGTGCTCTTCAGGTTCCCCCTATCTTTCCTGCTTCGTTTCTCGGTCTACTCCGGTCCCTTCCCACCGAGACCTCCTCCCTCCTCCCTCTCGCATCACCAGCCCCGTTCCAGCCCTCCTCTGGGCTCTTTCTTCTCTTTTTTTTCGCCCGTACACCCATTCTCTTCCCTTTCTTGTTCGGTGCACTCTCTGTTCCACGGACAGGCTCCGTTGCCAGTCTGCAACGAGATTCGGTCGGCGTTGCAAGTCCCTTCCTTTCGCCAGAAAACCAGCGAGCCTTTTTCCCTCGCTTTTTCTTTCCTGCGATACCGGTTGTTCATCGTCGAAACTCTACCACCGTGCGAGGTCGTTGCTCGTAGTCGCGCGAGAGGTCTTTGCTCGTAAGCCGTGTTATTCGGTGATACTCCACCGTGATCCCTCGGTCCAGAAGAGCCCCGACGATGGAAGCGATAGACTCGCGACGACACGTTCGCAGACGAGCGTCCCGTGGATATTTTTAGCGGTTTCCTTCGCCGGAACCACGGCCCGGCTACCACCGACCAACTGTCAATCACCGGTGCAGCTGCAGTTTCCCTACGCGAAAAACTGCTCGCCCATTAAACTGCACGGGCAAGAAGGTAAAAATCAATTCGCCCGTTCGCCGCTTCCGAAACTGGGACGCTTGGCTTCCCGGGAACGAAGTGTCATCGGATTGATGACGCTTATTGTCCGGGAGAGCGGACGGCTCTTCCGTCGTCGGCTCTCTCGCGCTGCTTGTCTCTCATTTTCATTTAGATTACATTCCTGGCAAATGAAAAATAGGTTGCCGCGAAAATCAACGCGGAATCGCCTACTTTTCCCTTCGAACATGTCTCGTTACTCGAAGCTCGTTGGTTGCTACATGTTTTGATGATGAGGGACTCTTGCTGTCCTTCGTAAATTCCTAGAAGATAATTTGTGTCTGTTGTATGCCTATGTATTTTCCAATAGCTATGGACCGATAACAACAAAATGAAAATTTTAGCAGATTCTGTTCGAAATCATCGCCACCAGTCTGATCCGATATTATAGTTCAAAGGGTTAATTATCCTGGCGGGGAACAGTCTTGGAAGAGAAGAATTTGTCAAAGATGTTTTTAATTGATTCTTGATTAGTGGAAGCCTTGTTTCGAGAGGAGAGTGTGTGTAAATACTTGTAGTTGGTCGGAGAGGGATTTAAAAGATTTACTGGATGGGCTTAAGGTTCATTGTTCAATTAATTCATTCAATTTCAGCAGGGTAATTTGCGAGATTCGGTGAAAGGATATTTCAGTCATTGACTTTTTAAATGAATGTCAAGCTGTATGTTCGTTGAAGATGTTTTTCATAAATGATTGGCTGACCTGTCGAGAAGCTTGTGTTGTTTACATCAAATTTACTTTCACCATTTCTGCTTCAACAGTGTGAATTAACAATTCAAAATAGATACGACAAAATTATCTGCATAAATCAATAGGAGGAAACTTCGTCCTTTAAACCGCAATGTTATATGAGCTAGATAAATATTGTAATAATGAGGCGTGTTTAATGGGATAAATCCCTTGGTATGTAATTTGTGTAAGTCACAAGAGAACGCTCATGTAATTAACAAAACTTTCAGGGCATAAATTGAACCAATTACACAAGTCCCGATAGCAGTCGTTTTTCTCAAACATTAAACCACATATGAACAAATTTTATTCTGTATCTTTTATTTTTCGACCTGGTATCAATCTGTTCTTGATTATGAACTCATTTTTAGAATCTCAATGCTCGCGAAATTAGAAATTGGAAATCAGTTATTTTTGCTTAATTGGAACGGAGTAGTGTTAAATAGGGATCGCGGCGAAATCGAAGGTAGTAAAAATCACAACTATTTCCGCTCCGCCCGAATATAGGTTGACACTTGGCGAATCTCGTCAGCAAATCAGAGTTACATTATTAACGCGATGTAATTGATCTCGGTGGCGCGTGTCAGCGCGATTGCGCGCAGCCGGGTTTCGCGACTCGCCTCTCTCGCAAAATGTCCTAAGAACCGGGGCAGGTCGGGTCGACGCGCGGAATTTCCCTCTTTTTCCCTTTTCCCTTTTTTCTCGGGCCGCGTCTGTCCACGGAACGGCCTTCGAGGGAGTTGAAGCTCGCTGGCAATCGGTCTATTTGATCGATAAACAGAACTCGGTCAAAATGACCGAACCCGAGGCCGGTCGGGTTAACGCGAAATAAGTGGAACGCGGCAATCAGCCCCCAAGTATTTTTTTTCTCTCCTCTACTCTCTCTATCTCTCCCTCTTTATTTCTCTCTCTCTCTCTCTCACTTTCTCTCTCCTTCTCTCTTTTGCTGCCTGTCCCGGGGCCGCGAGCAACTTCCGCGGGGAACGTCACGCAATTACGGGACGTGCGGGGGTGGCCGGCTGTTCGCGCGTGAATATCTCCGATGAATCGATACCCACCCGCTCGAGCCACACGGCGCAGTTTGCACAATTATTGTTGCCCATTATCATTACTCGATGAATCCAATCCGGATCCGCGAGCCCATATTCCCTGGCCCGCTAATCCGCGCGACGAGGACGAAATGAAAACGCAACTCCTCTCTCTCTCTCTTTCTCTCACACACATCCCCTGCTGTGTTAGGCGACGCGAATCAAGGGCCAGCAATCGTGTAAACGCGATTCGATTGAAACGTTCGACCTGTTTCATCGCTGCAAAGTAATTAAACTCCGTCGAAGATGCGCCTTTCCCACGATGAAGAGCTGGGCTTGGAAGTAATATTTTTGGGGCGACAATATCAATACGTATCAGGCTGAAACTTTAGGGGCATGTCTGTCAATCTTCAGAAAGTGGTCACAGTATTTTATCGTTCCATAATAATGGTTTCGTCTGAAGTTGTGGAGCTCGAATCAGAGCGATGAGGTCGCGTGCATACATTTTTCTATAATCAGCTGTTGCAACACTTTGAGACTGAAAGACTGGAAAGATTGTTAATCTGAATGAGCATAGTTGTAGTCTGAGCTAAATTCAGGAATGCGGATCAGCAACACAGTATTATACTCCTCCATCATGTTGTCAATTTCAAAAAAATTTTGTTCGCCAATAAACATTGATTTTCCAATTTGATCGGGGAAATAGTGTCTCCGATTTGCGAATTATGGCCCCTTGGTTTGATAGTTTCCTTAATTATCAATTTAGGCACTCTGTCCGGTGATGATTCGCAAGAGCTGCAGTCGGTCGATCGCACAGGAAGTTTACATGCTCGTAAACAGACAATTTGTTAGTCGGGTCGGAATCCGTTGCCAGTACGAGACTTGGAGAGAAAAAAGAGCGAGCGAAATCTTCGCCAATGAAGTTCGCCCCGAAATCGAATGACCCGGTCTGTTGAAAGCTCGTTTTAATCCCCGGCGATTCTCGGCGAGACGCTCGTAATTCAACGAGAGGAATCGCGCGGCTGTTCTTGCGGGGCGTTGCTCACGCCATTTTAGTTCGCGCAATAATACGCGTGAATGGACATGGAAAGTGTTATCAATGGGAACCGACATGGGCATTGTTTTATGGTTCGCTTCTAAATGGTCCATCCATCACGCTTTATCTTGATGGAGTATTCTGCCCGGCCTATTCATCCTTCAAAACGGCCGATCGTCGCGGTAGCCCGCTAATTATTAGCCTTCGTTCATTGTACCAGACGTGAATGGTCGCCGCGAAGAATGTGCTTTTCGATCCGAGACGTTCGATCCCGTTTTGCTTTCGTTCATACGCGATTTGCTCACTCTCCTCGAGGCTTTTGCTCTTCTAATTTCTCGTCGAAGCTGCCTCGACACTAAACGTACCACTGTCGGTGCAAAAGACCGGTTCTGGACTTTTTACTGCAAGGCTCCTCATTCTTTTATGAAAGTCGTTTTTACATCGTCAACAGAACGATAAAAAAGTAAAACGACACATTGGGAGAATACGGGCATATTAGTCTGTTATAGCATTGGAATGGTGTTCTATTTTAAGAATTATAGTTTCAGTCAGGCTTTAAACCACTCCTTGCTGAACCGTCCACTTGAGCAATACTGTAAAAATTATGTATTTTTAATGCTTTTGTCGTGCTTCCGCGCAATAAAAACAATAATAATAATAATAACAGCCTACACGCAATTGATATTGCCACCCTACATGCACACCAGTATTTAAAGATAGGTTATTTTGGATGCATGTTCATTCACACGAAACTTCCTCAAGCTGCAGTAAACAGGATAGATGCTTGATTAAGTGCGCATCTATTTTAGGCACCTCGGCGAATCCTTATCAAGAACAATATAATATATATATATATATATATATATATATATATACGGGAATGTTACAAAATCTTCATTCCAGCGCGCAGGGGACATTTTATATAATCACTATTAATCACTATAAAAAAATGTTCACCTCATATGTTTCATTGTTCAAATTCTGAGCAAGCTGCGATCAATATCTTTCATCTTTATTTTAATATATTCATACACAGTTATGATATAGTCATATTTCTAGACATATTCTTATATGACACTCAAGTCTGTCATAAATACATAAAATCCGCAGTCTAGTAATCAGAGTTCACTTTTTCTCGATCTGAATGACTTCTTGATTAACCATCGCTGATATCAAAGGAGTGAAAACAGCCCCCGCAATAGGGGCCGATCTTTGATCATTTTAAAAAGATTTTAGGATCTACTAGATCTAGAATAGCAGTGTACATTTCAGACCCTTCTCTTTGGTCACCTCAAAAACATCTAAAGAATTACTATATTCTAGAAGACACAAGTATATCTTTCAAGAACGAATCTCTCCAATAGAACAGGTTCATTTCTCAGACTCAGGAAGAACGCTACTCCACCATCGTCCTTAATTGGCGATTTTCTAATTAACCAAGTGTTGATATCAAAGGGATGAGAACAGTTCTGATATATAATAGGGGATAAGATCAATTTTTGATCACCCCAAAAACATCTCAAAAACCACTAGATCTAGAAGACCAGGATTCTTTTCAACAAGAATCCTCTCCAATCGACTCCACTATCGATTCCAAAAAGAACGCGAGTCCACCAGCCCCACCATCTTTCCTCGAACTCGGTCACTCTTCCCAGCCAACGTAGACCTTGTCAGGACTTAATCCAAGCAGCACGCTTGTTTCCGTGAGTCCTCGTGCCCGAAAATGTTAGCAACGCGAGCCTTTCGGCAGGGCGGCCACGTAGCAGCCGGATTCCAGGGAGCTATTTTCGTTCGGCGTTGCATCGGCTGCGGATCTGCTTGATTTAATTTAACGTAACCGGGGAGCAGCGGGGATTTGCATAAGAATTCAGCCCGAGGCGATGGCCCGCCACGGAGCCAGGGACTTCGTTAAACGGGATTTTACAGTTTCCCTCCGACGGGCAAGGCCGCCGCCGGGAGTTTTCTCGCGAAGGCTGACGCCAAAAATACGCTCCCGGACCAACTTCCCCGGCGTTTTTGGCTCGCTGCACCCTCTCGGCTTCTTGTATTTTTAACACGCTTTTTCTACCCTCGCGATCCAACCGAATATTGACTCGCGAAAAAGAAAGAAAACGAACGACGCGACGTCCCTTTTCGAACATATACGCGTAAAGCACACGCGTTCCTCCAGTCGTCGTCGGCGCGATCGAGAGTCTTAGCCCTACACGGGCTTCAATTTGCGTAGTAACTGGTCGACTTCCTACAGATAATTTCCTAGCAATATCCTCGAAGCAGCCGGTGTGACCTGGATCGGTCGGATCCAGGACTCTTTCTCTCCAACGGCTTGATGTTATTAAAGATTTTAGCTAAAACAGGACACTCGGGATTCGGTTGGCAAAGACCGTAGGCCACCGGACTACTGAATAACCTCCGACGTCTTTCAGATAACCGAGGGTTTTTCAAACTTTCAGTTTTTGGGACACCGGGGAGCTACCGGGATCCACGGAATTACGAAATTTCGCGAAGTTTCGGAGAGCCCCCGTGCCCCGAGCGCCCGAGTTTTCAAAATTGCGGCTCCCTGGGATTCTGCTTCGCGTTTGCGAAGATTCTGTTTAACTATTCTGCCTGAAATGCGATCTGCGGAAGCGTTCATTTACGCGAAAATCTGAAATGCACTAAGTAGATCATGATCGCGTTCTGCGAAAATGTGCTTGCACAAACTTGTAAGAAATGTTTAGTCGATGGTTTGCTCGGGTCTTTATGTGCGTTTTTCCAGGACTATATGTAAGTTTGAGTTTCAGGGGATCGTTCCTCGTGAAATAACGGGATTTCCTCTGGTTGCAGGTAATATGGGTGTGCATCATCTGCCGCAAGAAGCAAGAACTCGTGTCGAGGACCGGAGTATGGATGACGAACACGAGTCTCGGCACCGCGGACAACGCGATGCTGCAACAGATGCAGGACATGCAGGTGGGTGGTCCTCCGGGACTCATGGACCAAACTCAGGATAAAAGACTGAAACTCGAGAGAGCGCACAGCGCCGCTGAGAAGGAGAATCTCCCCTTGTTACAAAGGAGCGCGAGTCAGCTCAGAAGACAGTACTCTCAGCAAGAGCAAGTACGATTTACAATCATCATTCTCATTTTTCTGTTCGACCGCGGGGTAGTGTTCCCAGCGGAGGTATATTTAAACATAGCGCTCGTGCACGCACTGTTGCTCTGGATGTAACTAAAAAAAGAAAAAAAAGCGATACAGATTATCCGCAAAGTAAACACGCCCCACCCCTGCTCAATCCCGTATGCTACCAAGTTCGGCGATGCCTAAGCCGACGCCCGTTGATATCACCATAATCACACTGCCATACTCACCAATCCTGACCAACGGCGACACTTTGGACGATTCCGTCTTTCGCGCTATTACCAGCAACATTTTGCTCTAGCATTTGTAGATGCAAAGTTTCTAGTTCATGATATCATAGTTTACAAGCTATGTAGCACATTTTGGACTCATGCACTTGGTTTTTGGAAGGGGTTCATTTCGCATACTTCGTTTATGGAACACGTACTTCAGTTTTTAACGTAGGAACGTATCTGAAAGATATTTGTTGGCTTTGGTGATGCTGTCGTAGAAAATAGTTCTTAGATTATTGTATTTTTAGATCGAATATTTTTGTAGTAAGAGGTGAAAGGAAGGGAGGGATGAAAATAGTCCTCATTGTTAGGGTGAGCAATGTATTTGATCAATATCTTGGAAACTATTCAACCCTGGAGAGCATTGCACAGGGCACATTTGTGTACATACTTCTTCGTGAAGAATCTAATAAGTTACAGTATCACAGACATCTTACAATCAGTAGTAAAAACACATAATATTGCTACTTATAATGTCCTCCTAGTTTTATAAATTTCCAAGGTATTTGATTAAATTCTCATTCATACTTTAAGGATTGTTTTACTGTTACCCTCCGACATGAACGATAACTGATGCAAAAAAGCCATGTGTCAGATATTTTTTTAGAAGTACAATACTTTTTACCAAAATGTTCTCTTGTAAACATTGAGAGAACATCAATCTCTTATATCTTAACCCTCATACATTTCTCAGGGTGAAGAATCACCCATTTTCATTTTTTCAACTGTGTAATGATAGATTTCTTCCTGTTTGTGTTGCAAGATATATTTCTTTAAAATGTGACGTAACGAGGGACATTATAAATGAAACATAGTTCGACAGAAAGTGTTAAGCAAAAATGGATGGAGCATTATACTAGGATCTTTTAGCAACTGTTTTTGGGGAGAGTTTGTGGGTAAAAACCAAAATCTTCAACGGGGCTCAACGAATTGCTGTTTCGAAACCTAAAACTTAACAAACAATTTAAACCCACAAAAATATACTTCAAAGTGGTATCGCGACTATCCACCGCGAACTTAACAGCTACAAAGTTAGACATTGGAGCCTGGGTTCCAGCTGACTTATCATTTACTGGCGATTATTCCATAATTTTGGAAGTCTATGGTCGATGGCTGAGGATTTTTTAACAAATCCTCTAACAGCAACAGAAACTTCAATCATAAACCAACAACTCACCCTCAATATCATAATCTAACAATTTCGCTTGGGATTGTTGTGAGAAGATTTTTAAGTTTCAATTAGGTACAGCGCAATTATTAAAAAGTTGGATAAGAACCAAAAATTCTGTCTCGTTAAAAATCACGATTACCGGGGGGGTGCAGAATGAATCCCGCGTTTCTCGTGAATGGTCCAAAGTCGCGCAGCCCGAACGAATCGCCTAGTGCCTCGCCGCAGCCGAGACAGTGTCCGCAGGACTCTCGGGCGGATCGCAAGCGGATCGCGAGCGGATCGCGGGCGAGAAGCAGACCGCGGGGGTCTCGGTACGAGAAAAATGGAAGTTGCTGGTCGCGATTTCAGGTGCCAGTGCGTCCGCTGTTCACAAGCGATAGAGTGGACATGTCGGTGTCGTCTCATACGAGGACGTTGCCGACACCGAAAGTATCATCCGCTCACCAGTTGCAGCAGCCGCCACGTCATCCGGATGCGTTCGACGAGGATGACCCGAACCTGTACACCGGCGAGATCGACGGTCTTATGAAACAGCAACAAACTTACCAACGCCAACGACAGATCTACCCGGTAAGGAAGCCCGATTCCCTCGTTCGATCGAGCCGGCTCGGCCCCACGATGACGTTAACGCTCGAGACGCTGCGAGACTCTTGGAAAATTAAACATTCAACAAGTACGCCGGCTCTTTGTCCTCTTCTCCCACACACACGCTCTATCTATCTATCTATCTATCTCTGTCTCTCTTTCTCTCTTCTTGTGAGCTGCGAGCGCGTAGGAGCGCCCGCTAGCCGATGTTCTTGCGTAGGCGGTGCTCGAGAGGCCTCTCAAACGACCAGTTTCCGGAAGATCCGCGAAAACGAAGTTATCGAATGGAACAAAGAGGGGACGACGTTGGGCTCTATCCTGGTTCCAGCTACACTCGCCCCCGGACCCCGCTGATAATCGATTCACGCGCGACTTATCTTATCTCCCGCGCCTTCGATCATCCCGCATCGAACATTCGCCACCGTCATTCTTCGACTCAGCACGTCTCCTTTATCGAACATCGACGCATCGTACTGTATAGTCGAGCTGCAAAATACGCATTTGTCGGCGACGTATACTTTCTGCACCGTTTGTTATTAATCGAAGCATCGTTTCTAGTTAGAAGTAACTACCCCTATTGCCACCGTAAGATCCAGAGTAACATTCTCGCTTGTATTTTAGAGAATCCTGCAAGAGACCGTAGGTAGAGAATTTAGTACGCTAGCGGAGCCAAGTATGACTATAACACGCATAAGCTCTCTCTTTCTCGCTCTCTCTCTCTCTCTCTCCCGTATCTCTCCTGTTTCTGCTTAGTAGAGTCAGCTATTTCTCTTTCTCTCTTCGTCTCTCTGTGTTCGACGCGGACAGCTCAGAAGGCTGCTACCGAGAATCGTAAGTCTCCCGATGAAACACACGCACACGGATCTTCTCTTTTAACGCTCCGGATTTACGCTCTCGTGGGATTCCGATCGAGCTGCTCTGCGAGTTTTTACGACGAGTTTTGGCCGCAGGTCGCGCGCGCGAGATCGCGCTCTCTCTCTCCCGCCCCCTGGAACCGTATAGATCCCGAGCTTTTTCGGTTCGCAGGACCAGAACACGGACCTCGCGATGACATATGGCCAGCCGCCGGTAGATGCTGGCCCACCTCGATCCCAGGTCCATCCTCAGCAGCAACATTCGGTGCATCAGATGCAGAGCGCGCGTCCCCCACAGTCCGTGGGCGGGCAGGGCGCTCTCCAACCCCAAAGGAGCTTTAGCAGCAGCGAGGAGGAGCGCAGCACACCCGAGCCTGACGAGTCCGAGAAGGGTGAGTCCACGTTCGATCACTTTGTATTTTCTTCCCCCTTCGACTTATATCGACCGACTATCCACTGGTCGGTGTTATCGATCAGCCGAATCCTCGGTCCGACGAGGGTTTAATTATATACAAGCCCCGAAGAGAGCCGCGAGAACACGATGTGTGTTAGGCCGTTGTTGCAGTCGCCCTCGCGTGTTACGATCTCTGTTCTTTTCTCGAAGCTAACCCATGACCGTCGCGTTACGCCCATGTAAGTATCTATTGCGTTCTTTTACTCCTCTCTCGATTACACGCAACTAACCCGTAGCGGACTCCAAAAAGAAACCACTGTCTTTTCTTCCGTTCAGATCTTGTGTGTCCGTGATATTATAGTAATCGAGAGGCGACCACACACACACACACACACGGATCGACGCGTTGGCGAGGATGTGACACTTCGTGGATGGGCTCGTCGTTCTTACCAGGGCTGTTGTTCGATTAGTGTCCTCTGGTTTTAATGAGTAGATAGGACATAGACCTCGAAGAAGTATTCTGTGTGTATTCGTTTTTTAGCGGCCATCGTTCATACGTTGGGAATGAAAATAGTCTCCTCAAGTAAGATTGCTAACTGTAATTGATTGCTTATCTTGGAAACTAGTCGTCTCCAGAGACTGAATGCTTCTAACTTCTACAAGTTTCTAGTGCTTTTAATGCTAATACCTCTACACAGATTCTCCTTCTTATGTTCCTTAGGAATAGCTGCACAGATGTTCAGATGAGTTTCCTTGACCCTCATACGTTCCTTAGAAATAGTTACTCGGAAGATCTTGCGATCATACCTCATTCACTTTCATGTCGTACATTAACTCGCAGAAAATGGATATTTTTAACAGCAGCGCATCTGGCGATGATTAGGTCCATTTAAGCATTCTTCAAGGTGATTCTTCCGGCAATCTTCTCATTGCATCTATCCAACAGCTGACACATTTCAATTATTTCCCAGGAACTATGTAAGTCAATCATGATTTTGTAATACTAACTAAGTCAAACCATCGTCGAAGAACTAATTTTGGCCATTTTCATTTTATTCACAATGTCGTATCTGAAATACGTAAGTCGACCATGATTTTGTAGTATCGATTGCGAGTCTAAATGGACCCGTGTACTATCGCTCAGGAACTGACTTGACCATTTTAATTTTATTCACAATGTCATATCTTAAACACCTAAGTATAACAAAGCGTAAGACAAACAGAGAAGAAACCAAACATCTTGCCTTATTTAGAAACAAAAATTGGATCAATTTTCGAACTGGAAGCGTATGAGGGTTAAAGTACATATACTTTTACCCCTGAAAATGATGGTAGCTAAAAAAACATGCACCTTTAACATTCTCTAGAATTCATCAAAATCAAAAGGAGCTATTTGATTTACAATCCTAATTCTCAACGAGCCCCAGCAACCCGAGGACAGAGAATAAAAACCGAATCGTACGAATTTCTCGAAGCAGTCCGCGACAGAGATTGCGCTTGACGAATTGCTCGCGGAGCCGTTTGAAGCGGATTTGCCGCGCGTTGCGGCGGTCGGCTATCACGGGACGATCGTTAAAAATGCAAGGAATCTGGAATTCGCGCGCGGATAAAACGCGGGTGGGCGGGGTTTATTTTCTCCGGCGCGGCGAGTCCGGGGCCCGCGCAGTTACACCGTTTAATATCGAAACACGGGCTCGCTCCCCCGGCCTGGAATTATTGCAGATAATTCAACGTGCTTTCACGGTGGTGCGGTGGTTCGAAGTGGCGACCCGAATCTTACGAGCCCCGGGTAGCGCGGGTAGCTAACGCGCCACCGAAACGCGGGTAGGTACTAGGTACGCGTGTGGTGTACGGTATACGGGTGTTCGATTTAGTATCGGGGCCACGTTAACTTCTCTTTCTTAGCTCGCCGGGACAGTTTTTCCCGAAGTTCATCGGCACTGACAGCAATATTGGCCCGTTACTCTTTCGAGATGTCACATCCTCGCGGCGCTAGTCGTATAATTCAGTAGCGGCGCGGTTAAACGTCAAATCCACCGTCGAATTACCGTCAGTGAGGCTGCCGCCATGGAGGATCGGCGGTAGGAGATGGGGGATGGAGACATTAGGGCGAGAGAGCTAACTGGTCGGGAGGGTCAGCTCTGCCCTTGAAACTCGCTGCACGAGGAGAGCACGGGCTTTCCGTGTCAGCGGATAATTGGTTTATGGAGAGTGTGTGCACCTGTACCGCGGATATTTACAGGCGAGCCGACCAAGGAAAGTGTAATCGACCGATCCGATGCTCATGCAGTCTGAAAAAGCTCACGCGTCGTCGCGTACGCGTGTTCATAAAGCGATTAACGCCTTGCCTCTTAACGGTGTGGCGTGGTTCGAATTCCGAAGACTCGCCACTTTCTGGCGAGACCAAGTGGAGAAACTTCTCTCTCCTTGTGACCCCGTCTCTCTGATCCAAGAAGAAGCTGGTTTCGTGCTGGTTTTGGGGGGACGAACGTAATACCCTGGGTTTACGAGCTGCTCGGCCAGTGGTTTACGACGGCTGCGGAGCCGAGAGTCCGGCCCGGTCGAACGTATCGGGAAAATGGACCGATCGCGTTTCTCTGTTCACGAGAGAGAAAGAGAGCGAGAGAGCGCGAGTCTGAAATACTCGGAACGGGGAAAGTAGGTCTACTCTACGCGCGCAGCCAGAGATCGGGCCGAATGGAGTGGCAGATGAAAAGCGATACTGTATTATCGCGAAGGCGTCGGTGTGTGCGCGCGCGCACAAGCCCGAGCACGAGCCCGAACCCGCGCCCGCGGTGGGAAGCGAGAGACCGGGTTCATCCTTGGCTAATGAGTAAATTTAGGTTACCGACGGCTGGATCTCGCTGTGTTACGCCGCGAGCTCGCTCGCTCGTGCCGTGTGTTCACGAGAACACTCGACACACTGCGTCGCGCTCGGTCGCTTTTGTGCGACGTATTCGAGCCGGTTTCGAACTGCCGGGAATAGAGAAAACGGTGCACCAGACTACCACAAGAGCACACATCGTCCACCGATATGCGTGTGTGCGCGCGCGTGCATGTAGATACGTGTAGATCACGGTTGATTAGTCACGAGATCGGCGAACTGTGAACCGATTCATCGAGGTGCGCATCAGCAAGAGAGAGAGAGAGAAAGAGAGAGAGAGAGAAGCTCGCGCGAAATAGGAACGAAGCTCGTCGCAACGTCGCCGGGGTATCGGTGTTTCCCGTTTTTCTTCTTCTTCTGCTTTCCCTTGTGAGATAGGTCTCTCTATCTCTCTCTCTTTATCGCGGACACCGTTCTCCCTCTATAGTCATCTGTTCTCGCGAACCAGGATGACAGGATCGAAATTGATTTAATACTTCTTCGTTTGTAATTTCCAGTCCCCGATTGTTGATGCCGGATCGGGAACGATCGGCCCGATCGGCGACGCCGGGGGTTCAATCATCGGGCACAAAGACCGTTCTAGATCTCGGAGATCTCTATAGAAAAGTCGCGAGTTTCCCGGAGTCGCGCAAGGGGATCGAGAGGAACGCGGATAAGCCTGTTTTTTCGTCCGCGAGCGAAAATATCAGCCGGCGGAAATCCTTGCCGCTGAATTTTCTTCCAATTTCTCCAATCCTCTTCTCGAATATCGACTTGGCCAAGGATGCGTGGACGCCTGATCGACATCCCAGCTATCCTCGTAGCCGTTAAATTCTTGATCGGATCTCCGCGATCGTGTATCGCGGCATATCGCACGGGTATCCTGCGGGAATTCTCGGGTTCTGCCCTCCCGGTCTCGTCGTTGCATTGATCCTTGGTATCCCTCTCGCTTCTCTCTCTCTCTCTCTCTCTCTGCCTCGCCAGCCCGTATAACCTCCTTCCCTTGCTCCGCAGCTCGCCAGCCCCGTTTACCGCCCTTCCGTCTCTGTTTTCCTCAATTCTCACCCTCGCCACCCTCCTTCATCCCCCGGCGCTATACTTCTTTTCCTTTTTCCTCTCCTCCTTTTTTCTAGCTTGTTCGCCGTTTCTTTTTTAACTGGTAAATGCAGGTACTTTTTGGTTAGATGCGATTTCCCTCGCCCCCATTTCTCAATCCTTCTCGCCTATATTTCTTCCTAGTCCTACTCCTTCTCCCTATTCTAGGGAGTTTGCTCTTGCGCTTTGTCTACGATCGCTCTTTTTTCCCTCAGAGACGCAGCACCTCCAGCAGCAGCAGCGTCTTTCATTCACGCGCGTTCTCCTCTCGGAAAAAAAGGTTCCTCATACTTCGTTTCTCTTCGCCATTCTCTCCCGACTCTTCCATAATCCTTTTACCTTTGTCGAGCTTTAACTAAAACGTTGAGCAACCCGGCTAGAAAAAGCTCGGAGAGAACGCTGGTCCAGAAGAAGCTCGAGGAAGAATTTTTCGGTCACGCCGCGGCCGGGGCCGTTTAACTTCCTCGAGCTAGGAATCTTCACCTAGAACTCCGGCGATCCCGTAACTCTCCAACTATCAACGTTTGAGCATCTTCCAGCCGGGTTTTCACATTCCCGGCGTATCTTTCCGTTTCTGGTCCACTTCACGCTGTTTCTTCTGTACCCACCGACGTCGACGGGTCTGTGGCTCTCCATCCATCCTCTCGCTCTCTCGTTCTCTCTCCTGCAAATTAGTCTCTCCCTACCATAACCGTGGCTCACCCCCTGGATCCTGGCTCCTGCTCGCGACGCCCACACGGCCGACAACGTGACGTCACGCGGCCAACACGTGGGCGAGCTCAAACATCTACCTCGTCGCTATTTCTGGGCTGGAAACCAAGTGAAGAGAGGAACCAAGCTGAAGAGAGAGTGAGAGAGATAGATGGATAGAGGAGCAACGCGTCTCTTTTTCTTCGGGAACAGAGTCCATTCATCCACCCCTTTCTGGGCAGCTTGGAGAGAGATTTTCGGCAGGGTGTCCGCGTCTCATGGACACACTTTGCACAGGCTTTGCATAAATACCGGCTCGTGCGTCACGCATTTGTATAATCTTCGCTTTAATAGTTATCCCTGGCACCGGCGTGTTTACGTTGCCCGACACACCGGTAGCTTCGGATCGATTCCGAAGCCACGCCGGGAAATTCGAAGAGCTCGCCTCCCTCGACTACCCCGACGCTGACAGAACCGGAAACCTTTTAGAAACCGTGGAAAAATTCGTGGCATCAGATCAAGAGAGCGCAGTACAGATATCGCGAAAAAGCGAATGGCAGCGTCGATGTCACGGGCGTCGCCGGTTTCCGGCTGGATCCGTGACATTTCTCGCGTCGGATCTGTGTCATGGGGATCCAGTGAATTCGTGATGAAGCGGCCCGGGTGCAAAGATCATCCCTCTGACTGTCTCTTGAATTTTGCAGAGAAAGTTTTATTAGACCCCCGACGACCGGGAGTTATAACAAAAGCGGACCCGCTCGCCGGCGCGGCGGATCAGTGATATACACGCTCGTGAACGGTCCAGCAATAAGTAATGATCGGACGAAATCAGCGACTCGCTGCCGGGGATGTTCCATTTTTCGGATAAATTTCCTCGGAATTTAGTTACAATCATCTGCTGATAGGCGAACGTTGTCTAATACAGGAGTCTTTCTTTTTTTTATTTGATTCTTTCTTAATAAAATTACCAATTTGGAGGGATTTATAATTGAATGCACCATTTCAATCACTTTCTGTAGATATTTTTCTAAAATGTGCTCGCTAATGAGCATTCATTTAATGTGCTCTGCGTTGCATCAAATCCTGTGATAACAAGCTTCATTGAATTGCCAATAGTTACAATCGAGGCTAGTATTCAATCATTATATCTGAACACAGATGATATAGACTATATTTAACATTTACGATTAATAAATTCGTCCTGTTCATTAGGTTTTTGAAACTCAATGTGGATGGCGTGTGTTGTACAAATGAACAAGATTGAATTTATTTAGATTTGTGCTTGAACGAAACATTTGATTCAATTTAATGGAAAGATCTCTAGAGTTTTAATAATTGTAGAATAAAATATATATAACTAGTCATTGAACTAGCGTTAAGGGGAACCGATTTTTACCGAACTTTTTGGTCCGACTGTCGAGAAGAATTGACTCTGGGCTATCGACGCATTCCTCGTTCTTGAAGCCGGACAGGTCTTTGTGCACCCTAGACTGATCCACCTACGACACGGAGGTCGAGGGCTGCCTCCGCTGGCAGCTCCATCGAAAAATCCGAAGACATTGCAATTTGACGGTCGAGCGACCGGCAGTTGGATCCGACGTCGTCTTTCAGCTGGCCCGGGTTCTTGCCCCGACATTATCCGCTTCCGGCACCGACTGGCGGAATTGAAATTACTTTGTTTATTGGCGGGGGAGCCGGCACGCCACCGCCCGGATGCAACAAAATCACTTCCTCCGAATACAAAGTTCTCATTTCGAGGAGAACCTCGCGCATTTCGGTCCCGTTCGCGCAGCTCTTCGGCATGCATAAGATATTACTCGAGTGCCGGCCCCGGGAAAAACTTTATAAACTTCGCCCCGTGGCTCCTACTGTGCGGCATACTAACCCTTTCGATGCTGTGTTGGCCGCCATGCTATCGCACGAGACGGTTCTGCTGTGATCTTCACGATCAATCTTGCGGATACTTGCCACTTTTCTTAGGCTGCCAGTTTTTGACCTTTTGTTCTAGTTTTATTTCTTGTTTCGAAGTTTCGAACATTATCTATGATGTTCGGTAACATTATAATTGATGGATTTCATGATTTCAGTCCACATTTTTGTGTCTCTACACCAATGTACATATAATTGTCCAAGGGTGTATAAATGAACAGCAATGTTGTTGATCGTTACCAAAAACGTAGACGAGATTTTAAAAACAAATCCAAAATAGGCAGTTCATTATTAAACGAATCAAATTCGACACTTGCAGTCAGAAAGTTGCACTTTGTTTATAATATTTAAAGAAATGTTCAAGTTAGCTAAAACACAACCAGAAAGAAATGGGACGTTTTCTAGTACATACAAACAGAAAAATAGTCCAGTATTGCCGACTACAAAGGATTAAATATTGATTTTTGTTGCTCGTTTGGAAGTCAAGATTTGCGTCAGTGATGGTGGAAAGATTGTCAACATTAATAATTAGTTAATTTCATTTTGCGCGAAAATCGCCGATTAGCACATTGGAACGTAAATTCTGCCGGCTGTCTCTGGGGCCCGACCTCAACGGGGTCAGATTAGGGGCTTAGAGAGCGAGAGAGAGAGAGAGAGAGACTTGTAGCTATGGCCTAGGCGTCGCGATGCCCGGATTCTGGAACCGCGGACTGTATAATCAGACGCGTCGCTGGTTTCGCCGTGCACACCTGGTTCCCCCGCATTCACAGACGCACGCCGCATCGCATACAACGCTAACGTACTACACGCCGCGCCGGCAGTAGTGCAGCTACGTGTTTGGTGCATACGCGGTGATGCAGATAGCCAGGGCAGCCGCTATGCGGAGATCGTGCTTATTAGGGACGATGTCGACGCGCATTCTCCTCGCGGTGCCTCCCATTTTTCGGCTGGAGCCATCATTATTCCAACAATTGTTCGGAACTCCTGCCGACTGGGAATCGACAAAACGAATATTTACTGGAGACTTAACCCTGCTGCTAGCTTAATCTGCACTACAATATGTCTGATCTGAAAAATTTTTGAGGAAAGGTCAACGTGTATATTGATAGAAATTGTTTCATACTTTTTTCAGTTTTGATACGATCTTGACAAATAATTTGTATATATGATCCTGGGATAGTATGTCATCCATTTTTGTTTTACGCAAACCAACCAATTAAGTTTCATTCATAATGCTATATTTTAAGGTAACACATCTTACGACGTGGATTGAAATAAATGAAATGTGAAGTCTCACTATGAGGACCGTCTGAGGGTTCTGTTCAATGTCAATCTTGTGTGTACAAGATTGATGATATGTGTAATAAGATTGTAACCATGCTAATTTTCGCGTAACGAGCAACCGCAATGAAATCTGCAGAGCATCGGAGAGTCGATGACAAGTTCCCCTCTCGCCAATGCCGCGAACCACGAAGAGAATCTTGCTCGATCTGGTGTAAGGATCGATCGATCGGCGATCAGCGAATTATTCGCGGGCCCGTTTGCCGTGTCGCCTTTTGCGCGAGAGTAAAAGTGAGCCCGGCTTCAAGTCGGACGGCGTTGTTGCTCCCATTTGTAGATGCACACAATACAATTAGTGACTAGAGATACAATTAGTTTGTAGAAGTTCCGAGAGGTAAGTCCGTTACGCGCGCGCGCTCGCAGCTCGCGAAAACCATCCCTTTAACGAGGATTTCCAGAGAGGCCGGAGCTGCGACGTCCACCGGATACATCCGAGGCGGACGAGGAGAGACGGAGAGGCGAAGGATAAATTGTCACGGCCACGCTTTGGCCTCTCATCGAGCCTGCTGCCTTTGATTACCGCACCTTTGACAGTCCTACACCTCCTCCAGACCCCCACCCCCTTCAACCGAAACCCCCTCCTGAAATTTTCCTGGTGCCCCTCGTACCTCACGTTGAAATTCTATTAAACAGATTTTTAATTCGTTTTCAGGAACTACGTGTACGTTCACGGAGAACGTTCTCCCTCGTAGATTAATACACACCTCTCTGTCTTCCCTGTGTACTAGTCCATTCTCTACGTTCGCTCCTCTTGACGTCACGACGTATCTACGACACAGAAAAGTCTGCGTCATTTAATATAGTTAATACGTCGGAGTTACGGGCTACGATATCGCCAGGATCGACGACGATACAGTGGCTTTTTCCCGAGCCGGATGTCTAATAAAAACTGACGTTTCGGTAGCATTAACTACCGATATCGTGGACCCTGGCTATCTCGTGGCTCGTCGCTGTTTGACACCTGGCTCGTCTCGTTCGTCGTCGAAAATAATTTTAGCCGATGATTTTTATTCGAGGACCGTCGGTGGTCAGAAGCAGGACGTTTTATGAACACTGATGGACCTTTTTTTAATTTTACCTTTCTTGAATTCTCAACTATTTTCAGTCCATATAATCTTGAAAATAATTGTCGTCTACTTTTTAAAAGAAGTCCATCTTGTGAGGGGTTGGAAAATACATCTTCCACCCTAACGATCTACAAAATCGTCTACATAATTTCAGGAATATTTGTCGGCCAGTTTTTGGAAGAAATTCATGGAGAGGGGTGATATTTCAGGGATCTAGAGGCGAACGACCCGTAAAACAATGAATTACAGAACGACGGACGGAGGATTAGAATTCAGTTAGGCGAAAGTACGATGATGCATGCGGTCCCACGCTTCTGGCCGCGGCGGCGGTGTAAATAGGCTGTTCTACTTAGGGTACATCAGTCCCTCGTAAATTCCGGGATGTTTTTCGCGTGGGCGGTCTGCGAACCAGATACCGGGGGTTGGGAACGACGGGGCGAGGGTCGCCAGTGGGTAGAATCCTGGAGTGATTTATATGCGGTGAGTCGGTGTCATCTAACTTTTAAATTAAGACTCCGTGTGCCGGATCCGCGCGCCACCGCCATGTCTGCTCCTCTCTCCCATCCTCTTTCCTTCTCTCTCTCACACACACTCTCTCTCTTTTTCTCTTGGTTGCGAGTTCTATCTTTCTAGCAACTACCCCCGTTGTGCGTGGTGCGCGCGTGTCTTCTATTTATTACGTGCGCGAAAGCATCGTTCAGTAAAAAATACACACACCGGCGCGTTTATGGGATCCGATGGCCGCGGATGCGTGACTATACCCGCCTACCTTGGCTGCGCTTTAAAACACACCCTTTGATTCTCACCCCCTCGGCCGCCTCGTTTCACGGTATCAACGTTTTCTGCCCGCCGCGTAACACTTTGTAGTGGCATTGGGGCCTGATTATGCAAAGGATTCCCGCCTTTCGCGCGGAATACCGATTATCGCCATGGCTTTAAGCTCCGAACGTTTGCCGCCCTACACGGCACGGGAGTTGCTAAAATGGGACGTGTTTCGATAAAGGGGTTGCAGCCATACGACTACAGTTCCACCCGGTTTTATTTTTAAGAAAGAGTAACAGCGTGGATCACGCGCGCCGATTCAACGAAGGTGGCGACTGTTAAAGGATGGATGGGGGTGGCTTTTTGACACCTCGTTGGCAATTATGTCCGGGTCCATTAGAATATAGAAATTGTGATAATATCTTCGTCAAACTTAAATGTTGTTGATATTTCTTATATTGTGGAAGTTTATGTTACTAGCTTGTTCGAAATACAATTATAAAAAGATGCAGCAACTTGTTTGGAGATACATCAAGTGTAACGTTTTTCTTCAAGCCACAAACGATTAATGAGAACGAAGAACGACGGATGAAAGCAGCCACGAAAAGTAAAATTAACAATTCAATCCACATACGATTAACAATTACGAACTGCCGCGAATAAAAGAAGTGATAAAAAGTAAGATTAACAATTCAATCCACATGCGATTAATAATTACGAACAGCCACGATTAAAGTCCGCAACGAAAAGTAAGATTAACAATTCAGAGCACAGACGATTAATAATTACGGACAGCTACGAATAAAATCTCAGCGCCGTGAAATAAAATTAACAATTAATAATACCACGAATGGAATCAGTGATAGAAAGTAAGAACAAATGATTGGATTTTCGTTTAAAAATCGTTAGTCGAATGAAATTCCCGACAATCAGGATCAAAATAGACCCAGCCACCGCCGTCCGAGGGTAGTTCTCCGTTCTTGTCCACGTGTCTGAAAGACGTTCGGTCACATAGGGGATGTAAGCCGATCGCGTGGCGATCGTATGGCCAATTTGCTAGTTTTATGACACGGCATCTCCTGCCTTATTTGCAGCGGCGACGAACGAGACGTTTTCCCCTTCTTTCACCCCCTCCCCAGAACCCCCCACCATAAACCTGTTCCTCCCCTCCAGAATCAATCGACCCAGATCGAATTCTCGAGCCGGGGCGAAAAATCATAAAACGAAACGACGACTTACTTCTTGCGCGTAGCGAGAACACCAGACACTGCCTGCAACATTGCGATTTTACCATACTTTAGTACAGTGTTCGATTGTTTCATAGTGCAGTTTATATATACATATATATATACCATAGAAATGACCGTTTTCTTTTTACTATCTTTTTACATGGAACCCCGCCCCCCTCTGTTCTTTTGCATCGAAACCGAGCATAGCATATAGATGATCCCCAGTGTGTTTTTAAACGACAGTTACACAGGGTGCTGCCAATCTGGTGACACAACTAAAAAAGAGAGCGAATCTGGATGGTAAAATAAATCGAGGAGAATCAAATTTTGCTCTCCGAGGTTCCGTTCTCGAGAAAACTAATCCCCATGGGTAACCAGAGTCATTTGTGTCCGTAGCGAAATTTCATTTTTCGATATTTATATTATATATTAAAATAGGGACTTCAATGCGTATTCTAGAAGTCTAAACAATTTTCTGAACGTCTAAGAGTTAGTCGTCGACATAAACGGCAGAGTATGTAGACGGCGTTAAAATTGAAGATTCGTCAAGTTGCGTGCAATGTTGAATAGGAATTGGCTGATCATGACCTGTCGATTCTACTTCTTCTACTTCTACTTCTACTTCTTCAAGTACCAATGCATGCGAACCTGACGAATTGTTCAATGATTTTCTCGAGAATGAAAGTTTGCTTGGAAAAATTGTATTCTATATTTTCGACTTATTTCTTTCCGTAGAATTTTCTCGTCTTTAGTTGTATCGCTAGATTGGAAGCAACCTGTATATATTTATTATTACACTATAACCCCTTCAGAGTTGTGTGAACCAAGTAGCGGAACTGTTTATCTTACGTCCAAGTGATTTTTATATCCACGTTCTCTTTTATTTATTAACCGACGCTCGCACGTGTTCGAAAGATTTATGTTTCGAGGCGCGTGCTGTGTGTGTCTCTCGCGTGATCGCGCGTCGCGTCGCGTCGTTCTTCCAACAACGGGAATGATGCTTTTGTTGCTCTAGTGGTTAAGAGAAAAACGATATATACATATATTCCCACCCCACCCAAAAAAATACCGTGCACATAATCATGCAACATGTGTGACTTAAAGAGAGATCGCCTTTTAGGGGAAAAACCGCCGTCCATGGTGGTGACTTCCAGGAGCGTGAGGGAGAAGCCCGGGGACAGATTGAAGCGTCAGTTTCTCGCGGTACCTACTAATTTTCCAATAAGGCAGTTCGTTTTCCGCTATATATATATATGAACCGATCGCATACATATATATCTACCTAAAAAAAATATATATAAATATTATATGTATATCTCTGCGTATGCGTGTGCATGTGTGTGTACGTCATCTGCCGACCGGTCGCGATTCTAACCGGCATAAAGAATCGCGTCGATTGGGAACCTCGACGAATCGGGAGAGAAGAGTCGAACGGAGCTTTTTCATTATCCCTGGGCCCGTTTTTCATCGAATTCAATTCGCCATCGGACTTTTTCTTCGAGCCTAACGACGCCCGAAAACGAGCGAACGATTGGCGAAGAGACACGTGGGCGGCCACGTGGCGCTCGCCGGTCATTTTCGCGAAATTTCGTTCTTCTATCAGTTCTGTGGAACGTGCCGAATTTCTTTTGCCTTTGGATTTCGTGATTTGAATTTTGGAAACGCGCCTGCTGTCCTCTGTTTGATCATAGTCCCCCGATTTTCTGTTCTATTTTCCACTTTATAAATTTCTATTTTAATCAGCCGTCTCCATTTTTGAATAATTCAAATAGTAAAATTAACATGTCTCATCACGAGAGAATTGATTGTAAAAGATGTATATTGACGGGAGAGTATGTTGATTGCGAGATGCGATCGGTCGGCAGAGCTGTAACAGATTTTATTTGTTCTACTTTGGACGGCTACGAATCGTGCACAGGTATACCATATATCGTTTACACCTCACTCACGCTACGTACACGTATCGCTCACCAGATACTCCCGGCATTCCTACATTCCTCGATGTTCGTCTCGAAGATACGTAACGTCCACGCAACGGGCGCCGCGTGTGTTCCGGTGGAGGTTCTCCCGCGGGCGATCCCGCAACATTCTACCCCGTGACCCCGAATTCTCGCACGCTTGTTCTTTGATCCGACAATGTTACAGTCCCATCGATCCCTCTGATCAATACATCGATTGCTATTCCGCGATACGCGGCGCCGGGGCCCGTGCAATTTGCAAGCGTGCGGAATTCCACGGAGAAACAACCTCTACCAATCGCGACCTCCGAACGAAAACTTGAAAATCTCGGGCGGTCGCTCTTATTATCAATTCTCGCACGCTTGTTCTTCAACCCTTAACTTCCACTTCAATTTCGATGTCTTCAGCCCTTCATTTCTAAAAAATTTCGTTTATACATTAACCTTAGAACGTTTAAAATCCAACAGTATCCAAAGAGTTCGAAAAGTTATGATTAAATGATTGTTGATTAGAATTGAACCATATTCGCCAACGTCTCAGAATCAAAACACACAATATCGTGAAAATTTGTTGGTAATAAATATGATAATATTGTATTGGTTACAATTGCACCATTTTCTATTTCGATTCTACTTGGACGTCTAAGGGTTGAAGGTGTCTAATTTCGCCGAGTCTTTTTATGGAGATTAATTTTCGCGTAGCTTCGCAAGCGTGCAGAATTTCGATTTTCGTCCCCCGGAAAGAATGTATCTACACTCGTGGCTTCGAAGGGACCTGGGAAATCTCGGGCGGTCGTCTTTCGAGAGGTGGCATCGCTATTATGCACGCACACATACGTACACACACATACAGAACACACACAGCCCTGGCACATCGAGGCGAGTATATAATATACCCGGTGGTTCAGCGTTCTGGCAGTCGTGTTGCGCTGGTGAACGAGCCGTGAACGGCTCCTGGTTCGCTTGAACCGCCGTTCCTCACACTTTTCCCACGAGGGGCGAGCCTGCACCGCTGTTTTAGCCCTAGTTTTTCGGCAGGGATGCCGCAGTACACTCGGTACAGTGCTGTTGGTCGCGAAAGACTCGCACACCCTCACATTGCAAATATTTCGGGAGAAGAATCCGACGTTTTGCACATTTTGTGACTTGCTGTAGTCAGACAGATTCTGGAAAAATGATTTCTTTCTGTGTTCGTCTGCGAGAGTGTGCATGTAAAACGAAGCCAGAAATGTCTGAAAATGTACGAACAACTGCCTCGTATATGTTAGAATGTATAAAACACTTTGTTCCCACAGTGATGCTAATGATAATCAACATGTACGAACCTCTACAAATAGTTACAGTGTATACATGAAAATGTATGAAACATCCTGTTGCTACAATGACACTAATAACAACAATTCAATTCTGTGAATGCGCACAACGGGGACAATAAACGTCAATCAAGAGGCGCATGCAAAAATGTATGAACATCCACAAACGTTCGATTTACAAATGTATGAACATCCACAAACTATTATTCCGACGATACTAACAATATACTAACGTTATATCTTATGTATATACAAAAGGGATACAGTAAATGGCAATCGAAAAGTGTAGGTGGAAGCGTGTAAAAATCTATAGACCACCTTGAATACATTAAAATTAATAAAATCTCTTAATTAATGTCTAATAACGACATAGTTCATGACTATAGGCAGCAACGTATGAAAATCTGCAAACAGTCAATTCGAACATATTAAACTGAACAAAACGTTCCATTACGATAGTAGTACTAATTCAACGAATTTTTATGCCCCGGACTGTGCAGTAGATTTTCAATATTTTCTGTCTTCGATTTACCAGCATCTTCCAGTAAACAACTATAATACATGTTATCCCTTCATTTTTCCCGGACGCGTCGGATTACACAAATCCCTGAACGTCCATAAAACGTGAAAAATTCGCGTCTTCTCTTAAAATACTTGTTCATCAGGTGCACGTAGACTTCGTCGACCGACAGCGCGCTTCTATGAATGTCAGGGTTCAGATGAGTAAACTGTGGCCGTTAGGAATGCTGTATACCTAGCAGCAGACATCAGGAAGCGAGTCTTGGGGGCAGAATCTCGGCGAAACGTCAGGTTGTAAAGCTTGTGAATTTCGTATCGAACGAGGATGCGGGCGTAGCTATGAGAGAAGAGTGTCGGAAAGAATCGCGGGCGAGGAAGTGATTACTGTAGCGGCGTTAAAGGTTGCCTCGGTCTAGATAGGTCGTAGAGTGAGAGGGAGAGAAAGCGAGAGGAAAGAGGAAACAGGAGAAAATCAGAAGGGAAAATGAAAGGGGACCGAGACGTACGATAGCGAAAGATACGAGAGAAAAACGAAAAAGAAAAACAAAAACAAAACGTTTTGGATCTACTGTAGGGAAGGGGTACTACTACCATACGGGAGGTCCGATGTCGACGTCCGGCGGTGGACGTAGGCACAACGGACCCCACAACGGGCACCACAACACAGGCGCGATGACCATCGAATATAACGGTCATCATCCACCGCGAGAGCCGCGAAAAGAGGAGAGCACGCTCGTCAGACGGAGTTTCCGAAGGAGCGGCGACGAGTGGCGTGGCGACAGTAGGAGGTGCGTGTGCAAAAGAAAAAAAAAGAAATTGGCGAAACCGTGTTTTGTCTTTTCAGTTCGTTTCATCACTCAATTTTCACTTCTCTCGTCTACCCGCGGAACACTTTGTTTTGTCTACGATTACGATTCTTCGTTTTCCGCGATTCGGATCTCGCGTCGTCCCGGGATTGCCGGTCTTTGGCGATGCCCAGAATGCTGAATCTTGAATCGGATCAATCGCTTCTTCTTCGCGTGATCTTCTTCTCGGTGTCGAGCCTCGTGAGAGGGACAGACGACGATCATGAACGACGACGCTGACACGGACTCGCCATTCCACTGGCAACCTCGGGACCGAAATCGGCCACGATCTCAAGGAACGACTTCGCGCACGGCTACGTAAACACCCACGAACAATAACATTGTACTCTAGCCAAAAAATAAAACAAAACAGGAACACATACACACAGGCACATAGAGTAGCTCGTCCCGCATCTCTGTGTATGTGGCGTGTCCACCAGGTTCACGGAGAGGAGGGGGAAAAAGACAGTGCGATTTGACGGTGGGACCAATGTCGGCGGCCCTCACGAGGAGTGGTCCTGGGAGGCCGATCGACAGGGTAGCCAAGACAGCGCGACCAAAGACTCCGGGATAGACACCTCTAGCACCTTCACGAGCAGTGAAGACAGCAACAGGGGCGACCTGCCCAAGGTACGCGTGGCCGTCGTCGATGCTTTTTTGGGAGTCGGTCGCACGCATATGCGCGGTAGAGGGCGGTGTGGTTCTCGGCCAGGCCAGGCAGTCGCTTCGATTAGAGTACCTTTATACATAGGAGGATATAACAGACACGTGGTGGATCGAGTAAAAGGGGTCTCTCTCTCTGAGCGAGATGATCGATTCCAATGTTCTACTATTGTATATTGTATATGTATGACCGAATAACGACACGCTTTTCTTTGTCACGCTTGCACTCTCTGTTCGCGTCGCGCTCAGCCGAATTTTTCAGGCGCTAAACCGTGGCGGATCTCTGTCGTCCAAAGTGGAATACTACGGTCTACTCTTCCTCGTTCCTTGCTTACTCATAGAGCTTTAGTGGAGAGTGATAGAGCGAGAATGTTTGTGTGTGAGAGAGAGAGAAAGGAGGAAAGTGAGGGCGAGAGAAAGAGATACATACGTGAGGAGGACTATCCTTGGCCTTGTTAGTGCCTGATGGTTTATGCAACCTAGAGTAGTGTTTCTTTAGCCGACTTGACCCTTTCGTTGCTCCGAGCCTCGCCACCAGCCTGGTACTCTCGAATCATTTCAGTTTACTGATTCAATCATTTCCGACGAGTCGCATCTTTCGGTTTAGACGATTAGACACAGTAGAAGCCTACAGCGATTCCGCTTGATCTGTCTCGGAGGCGCAACGAAAGGGTTAACACGCACCTCGACGCGCGTCAAATGCCAGGTGAGCCGAAGTTTCAGGGAGGCCTGTCTCGTTCCGATCGCCTGTCTCTTTCGTCGCCAGCGACACTTGTCGAACTTCATGACCAAGATACCTCTTTTGCTCGATTTACCCCCGAACTTCGAGCTTAACGGCTTTCTTGCTTGGTCGCGTCTTTTTCTCTAGCGGGCCACTCGCGTTCTCGTCGTGGTCCCGTTGCATTGTTACTGTTGTTGTTGTTACTGTGATTGTCTATACCGTTTTTGCTCCGCCGCCAGGCCGCGCCGCGCCGCCTCGGGCGAGCAGAAGGGAACGCGGCGTCCCTGGCCACCCGAATAGATGATCGCACTTTTCGCATGAGTCTTGAGTCTTGTCTCTCACCATCCGGCAGGGTTCCCGCGACTTGGACACCATAGACTTTAGCGGGCCACCATATCGCTTTTCTTCACGGATCACCCGAGTCTCTGTCACTCGTATTCACAATTCGACTGGCTACCCAGCGTCATGGACTCGCGATCGATCATCATTCCTCGCATAAATCCATTCATAGCTCTCGACAATCACCATTCGGTTCTTGGACACTTTGCGTCGCGCACCTGTCTTTTCGGGGTCTTTAGGTAAAACCGTCAGTAAAATCGTCTCTGCCGCAAGGGCGGAGCTCGCACGAGGAGGCACACGACTCTCTCATCATCCCCTCACCACTCACATCACCACTGTTCATTCACCACACGATACATCTCGCGCCGGCCGACCCGGGACAATGTATCGTTCCACGTTATTAAACCAAAAACGGGACTACGGTCGCGGGGAGGAACGGTTGCAATCGCGCGTTTAATCAAGCTTTGACGGCGACGCTCACTTGACCGGCCAGTTTCACAACCGACAAATTCCGAAACGATATTTCCGGGCCGGAATTGCGAGCACCCGGCGTTAATTGGGAATGTATTTCTTCCACAGCGCGACTATTACTCCGCCGGCCGGACGGAATGGCCGGACAAGCGTCTCCGAATCGGAACCTCCGCGATCCAAAGAGATTTATCGTTACGGCCGATAAATATTTTACTTTGCCTGCCTTTGTCTGGTAGAGCGCAAACGTTCGCGTTCGAACTATACTGCTCTTCGTCTGGAATTTCAACATGATTTATTGAAAGTGCGAAATTTAAAATGTTAGGACAGAGGTGTGATGCCCAGAGTGATTTCTGGGACATACTGCCAATCTTTTGATTTTCTGCTGGGTTTTAAAGGAACATGAAAAAAGAATCTATTAAAAAAAATGAATGTTTAAGATGAATTCAAAATAACTACCGGACTATGGGACGTTTTGTTAATTTTTAAATTTTCTGCTCGCTCTTGAGAAAAAATTCTAACAACCTAATGCAAAGGGCATCAGAAATAAATGAATGAATAAATGAATGCCTGTAGGAAGCTAAAAATGCTAAAAATAATTTACAGAGTGAAAAATAGCAGCGGAATGCAAGATGCAGAGATAAACGAAAGCGTCAGGGGCGATCGCGCTCTACCAATGGAGGCAGAGAACCGAGTCAGTCGAAAAATCACGGGGAATAGTGCGGTTTCGTAACTGAAGAGGGAACATTCATGATCATCGCGTGAAAACGGAGCCCGTTGGCGGTATGGCCGGGCATCATCGGTCGTCATTGTTCTTCCGGGCGGTTCCGAGTGTTCTCCATTCGGACGTCAGTTTTCCGATAGCCCCCTCGGCCCCGGGTATATTTGTCAATTTGCTGGCGTCGGAATGGCCGATGCCCGACCACCGTTCGATTATCCGTTATTGTTATTATACGACCTCGTAAATCGGCTTCGAATTTCGATCCGCGGCCCAAGCCCAAGCCCCATTCTTTTGCGAGCCCTTCTCTTTTCTGTCTGTCGTGCTTGTGAAACCGCTCAAACGAAACCGGTACAGTTATCCGCGTGCTATAAATTCGCCTAATCGACGAACCGGCGCACCTGCTTCTCGGACTAATCGTTCGTTCCCGAGTGCTGCGAAATCTAAAAATTAAGTCGGAACTCTGGAGATGCAAAATTCTTATGACCATTTTACGCTTTGATCGGATAAAAGTCCCTCTGATTAATGAATTAAACTAATTTCTCAGGCATTGATCGTTGATAATTATACGAATTTAATATTTAATATTTAATATTTATACGAATCATTTTATACGTTTGCGATAAAAATGAAGAGGGGAAACACGAGACTGTACGAGCATCAGAAATTCAAGCTCACTGTTGCACGTATCATGTTGTTGTATTTTCTGTCTATTTTATTAAGAGAAGAAGTTTCTGTTTGTTTCATTGAAGTCAGTGGCAGGTGTCAGTAAGCTGACACTTAATTCCAGCGAAATTCCGGCTAAGAATTAACGGGCCCGGCCAAAGCGAAAAAGCGGTTGCAGATTGCATCTCGAAGAACGAAGGAGAACGATACTCGAGAGCTGGGAGGTTTCGATAGCGAAGAATACTCGGTTCCGCGGGAACATCCCAGCGGAGTACCGTCGTGAAAATTCATGGCCCTCCTCGGCAGTCAATGGTCGTTATTTCCGGTTTCCAAAGATCTGTGAGACTCTTTAGCCTCAACTTGGACAATAAAACCCGTCGAAAAGTTTACGAGCCCGGCGACGACGGCTTCGGCGCGCTTCGAGTTCGCGCTGGACACTCTGCATTTTATCTGGGCAGAGAGTTCATACCTCCTCGTCTTCTTTTCCACTATCCACCCCCGGCTTCTTCTCTTTCTCTCGTTCTTTCTCTCTCTCTCACTCTCTTCGGAACGAAACTTTTAATTACACAATTTTTCTGCCGAGCCGGGGGCTAATACAAACGAAAGACGACTTCGGCGCGCGCTCCGCGCGAGCGTTCGCGCGAGGAAACTTGGTCTGTAACTCGATCGGCACACCGGCTGACCGAGTTTCCGAGTCCCTTGCCGAGGCTGAAAATATCTCTCGATCGTTCTCCTTTAGTTTCTAGAATTACCTTGCGTCTTGATCCTCGCCGGAGATCGTTTTCTCCCGCAACAGGAACGAACGATTTGCCCCGGAGAGAGAGAAAGAGAGGGAGTGAGCGGTTGCTCCCGGGCTCTCGAAATCGCGTGCACCCGCGATTCTACACGGATCATCGTTCGATAAATGGGAGGAAGACAGGAAGCTTCGGGGGTTTAACGGGGGTGTGGGTGGCCCTCTCTCGGGGGTGGATAGAGAGCAGACCGGGCTGGCAGGCAGGCAGGCCGTGTTCCAATTATGCGAGGCAAATAAGCAAGATTAAATTCGGTCCGAGTAAACGGACGGCAATCGAGCAATTTATCTGCCGACGGATCGTCTTATGTACTCCTCCGACGAAATCAAGATCGACCCTCTTCCGGGGGTGGCGGAGTGGGTGGACCGTCGCGATTAACCATAATTTTCTTTCCATCCGGACGAACAACCAGAGAGAGAGAAATAGATTGAAAGAGAGGGAGAGAAAAAGGAACTCGAGTGATTCAGCGGGAAAGTTTTCTATTGACGGACGATCAGTCAAGGGGAGCTGAAATTTCGCCGCAACGATCGAGAATAATGAACACGCGATCCCAGGAAATTGAACCGTGTATTCTTTCGGTCACGCGTGCGAGATCTATCGTATCGAACGAATGCCGCGTGACGGTTCTGTAATTATGCGCTGACGGTAGATTGTCGGCTCTGTTGCATAGTTTGGTAGGGCGATTGACAAAGGTACTTTGGAAGGGAACAAAGAACATTTTTAAGCGTTACCTGCTGTGCAAAATTATAAGACGTTTTAACAATTAATTCTTGTTTTTATACGGTGTTTTATATGTATAATACATTGAATGAAATAATTTTGTAACGATCTTGAAATGTTTATATCTTCCTAAATTCAACCCTTAATGTGGATTTCAATCATTAAATTTTACCAAATATACATGAAATATTTGCAAGATAAATTTTGATGCCTAATAAATACAGTCAAATTAAATATCGATTTAAAAAATTGTATTCTTTGATACACGAGTTCGCCAAGGTTAAAAAGGCAACTGTTATGACATTTCTGAACATTAAACAGGTTGCTTGATTTTTGAGGGATTTTTATGGCCAACGACCAGTGTTATAGCACTTTTTAATTCTCTCGTCGCCGCACGGGGCTGATTTTCACGCGTCCGCGTGACAATTACCGGTCCTCGGGGACCGGGGGCGATTCCGTGAGCCACTGTCGATCCGAAACGTCCAATTAAAAGGGCCGAAAGGATGCCAGGTAGCCGGGAGAGGCGTACCTGTTTCATAATTAATCGAATTGGAACACGGCCAAAGGATATCCGAAGCGGCGGGGTTCTCGACGACCTCGTTAGCCCCCGTCGATCGGTTTCGCGGTGTCTTTCGATAAATCCGCGACTTCAGCGCCGCCCCGGAAACCAGCAGCGGATGTAATTGGCTGCGCTCGAGAAACCATCTCAAACTAAAAAAAAGGAAAAGAGGAGGAGGGGAAGAACAGCGTCTCGAAGTGAACGGTCCCGTTGAGTTTGCGCGAAACAACCGGTGCGCCGCGTCGGGGAGAAAAAAGGAGGATAAAGAATCGAAAAAACGGGGGTCGCAGTTGGGAATTATGAGCGGGACCTCGAGCGCTCGAAAGTTCGAGAGAAAACGGAGAACAGACGTTTCCGGCGGCTACTTGCGCCGCGAATTTAACGAGAATTCTTGCCCGGAACTTCGGACATGTATTTCACTTCGTCAGGGAAATATTTAATTACAAATATCCCGTCCGAGAAATGGAAGCGGGGAGAATCGCTCGATTCTAACAAATCGGGGAAGAACGACCGTTCGACAGTCGATTATTGTAATGTTTCGATAGATGTGAGAGAGGTTTGCAATTAATATTTATTATTAATATAATTAATATAATTTCTCCTAGTATCGAGGCATTACTGTACAATGAACTTAGAAGACAGTATCGCGCGGGGAAGGGACGCGTCGATGGTATTGCAAGCGATAAAACGCCAGAACGCAAAGGGAACTAATAGGCCATCGCCCAAGATCGTGTTCCACGCAGATCGCACCTGTGATTGCCGGTGTATGCTACCAAAATAACTCGCTCAAATCGACCTAAGATCGACTGGTATACCGGAAGGAGGCGACCCCTCTCCCTAAAGTAGATCCACCAAGATCGAGTCGCTGTTCGACAGAGAAAACTTCACTTCCACGGTCTTTTTTTTGTCTCTCTACGCAAGCTGACTGTGATCACGCGGCTGTCGCATGCCTGAAACCACGGAGACCTCGGACATTGGGCGTTCGATGGGACTTTTTTCGATTGCTCGCTTTTCTGCTCGTGTATACATGTTCGACGCATGCGGTCGTAGTGCATGGACTATAGCAAGTGTTCCATAATATGTTCGTAGACGACACGCGTTTAGCCTCTGTAACACAGCTTCCTACCCCGTTGTCGTGCTTGATCGTTTTACCATAATTCCACTCACTAGAACTCGTAGCTATTCACGTAGCGGCGAACGCTTTCCACGCTCAGGGTGCTCGAACCTGGATTTCCTGTCCTCAGGCTTTGTCCTCGATTTTAAACTTATGGTCGGTCACGATTCACTATTATGTTATAGTCAATTGAGCCTGGAAATCGTTCGAACACCCTCCGTCACGCTCATCACACCGTCAGGGAAACCATCAACTCTCTTCAGCTTTCTCTCTTCGTCAGAATTCTCCGCGGGAAAAGTGTCCTGCGACTGAACATCAAACATTGAGCATCCTACACAACTGTTCACATGTTTCTCCGCACGGTTTCTAAATAAATTCAAAAAATTTTAAGGCCGATTTACAGATAGCAGTGACATATCAGTTCCTTTGATTTCTAATGAACGTGTTTATACTGGAGGTGTGCGAGAATACGAAAATGTCGGGTACCCGATGGTCGGGTCAGGTAGGGAAGAGAATCACGAAATTTTAGAGAATTTGTCCCGATCCCGAGTAACATTCTCGACCCGACGTTATCAGGCTCTCGCACACCGGCTCCATACACGTTCTGCGCAGTTCCGTATTTATTTTACTGATACATTACGAATTGCACAGATACAGAACTGCTACATCGCGGACACGTGTGAATTGATGCTTCAATCTTCGGAGTGTTTTACTTCGGTCAGATAATTATAAACATTCGCGAAGAGATGTGTGACCTTGTGTATGACCTGCGAGGCCAGCGCAGGACGTTCTTCCAGGGATGTCAGCTTCGAAGTCATCAATGTCTACTCACGAGCCACATTCCATTGCGATCGATCCTGCTGCGTGCGACGTTCCGAAGCCGATTGGCCGTTTTCGAGACGGGAATGTATCGAGACGGCTCGGTTTCCGAGCGTCGAGCGTCGACCACACCGCGTTTACTCGACACCCCTTGTCCACCGCCCCCCTTTTTTGATCATCTCTCACTAAACGCGACGCTCTGATGTCGAAAAAAAAAACAAAACGAAAGAAAAACAGAAAGATCGAGAAAAAAACAAAATCCATTCTCTCCGCGCTTCGTAGCATCCGTTATCCTGGCAAGTGAGCAGAGATGGCCAGAAGATCATTGGCCACATGGTGTTGCGAAAGCAGCCCGGATCCGGAAGCAGTAATATACTCGGGCTGAAAGTCGTCGGCGGGAAGCTGCTCGACGATGGCTCTATGGGCGCAGTCATCGAGAAGGTCAAGAAGGGTAGCACGGCCGACATAGAAGGTCAACTGAGACCCGGTAAGACGATAAATTTAACTCGTCGCCCTTACGAATCACCTTCCGCAACCCGTACTCTCCAGGCTCCGAGTCCTATTCGTGGAATCGCTCTCTCTCTGATTAGACATCTTCGACGCTTCTACCTTGAACCCTGATAACCCTTCTCCTCCTTCGGAGTGTCGTTGGAAAACCTATTCAAGTGTCTTGGATACTCTAGCGTTACGGGATGAACCCTTTGACAGCCGTGTGGCTGAAGAGTGAAGGTCTAACATATGTACAAAGTGTGAAAGACAATATATATTCGAAGATTTCTATCATGGAAATCTTTGTACATCTTTTTATTTATCCATTCTCGTTAGTCCCCTTTCTTGGGCAAGGATCTGTAAGAATACACACCCCTTCCCTTTCAAATTCTTGTATATTCCGCGGTATCTGATAATTCGATGATACGTCTATCTAGCTACGTAAAGTTCAAGAGAAAGAATACAAATGGCCAGGAAGGAGCTGATCTGGGTTAAGTATTACAGATAGAACCTTTTGATGGTCAGTATAGCTGAGCTAGTGGAACGAATCGCATTTGCTAACTTAGGGGAGGATTCTACTTGATGCAGCGGGTCTAAAAGAAAAAGATAATTTATTCGACGGTTTCTTTTAAGGAAGTATTTCTCTAAGCAGCAAATGTGGTTCATTCTAAAGTTCTGAAATATCTCAGGATTCCCCCTTTCAGAACGCAGACCTATATCAAGTCTTGATTGGAAGCTTGATCGCTCTCCATGCTGTGCCACAGTTCTGAAACCTAGTAATCCTCCCTCCTAACTTCTCAGAGAACAGTTTCCGCCGGATCGTTCGAAAGGACATCCACCCCGCTCTAAAAAAGGATACAATCCTTGGAGCAGTAGCGCGGGCCAATTCGGTCGTCCGCAAACACTCCCGGATCACCGGTCGCGCGAATCACCACGTCAGGATTTTCCCTCGATCCACAAAAGCGAGGAAGGAACGGGAGCCCCCCCTATTCCACCTCGTACCCCCGCCACAAAGAGAGAGATCCCGGAGTAAATAAATCCTCCCTTTGGTCCGTCGCACACCCTGCTCCCGAGGCGATCCAATAGGAACCGACCGGACACTCGACGATTTCAGGTGACGAGGTGATCAAGTGGAACGGGAGGTCCCTTCAGGGCAAGAGCTTCCAAGAAGTTTACGACATCATCGCGGAGTCGAGGCAGGAGCCTCAAGTGGAGCTGGTAGTTTCGCGGAACTTGTCGTCGACGGGGCCGGCGACGATGCCCCCGGGCCCGACGCAGGTAGCGACGCGACGCATGGTGGGGCAGACTCAGTGGCATCAGAAGCACCCGGAGACGATATCCGGGCCCCAGCAGCCTCACCACAAAGGTAACTATGTGCTTCTCGCTTCGAACAACTCCTTCCAACCCCCGTTTCAGTACTCCCTTTTTCCAGGTTCTCCGCCCCTTTCATTCCCCCGTCCATTCCTCCCACGTCTCTCCACCTTCTCAGGATTTGTTCACGGCCGTTCCCTCTTCATCCCTATCCTCTATAGTTGTCCCCGTTACAGTCCTTTCACGCAGAGACGGTCGGATCGCGATTCACGTGTCGCAGGGTACATCCGCGCGTACGAAACACACGGGAATGAAATGTGTATCTTGTACGTGTGCTTTCTTCGTCCACGAAAATATGGCATGAAATTTGAGAGAGGGGCATCTCCAAGACTCCACGCTTAGGGATTACAGAGGTAGTAGAGGTTTGTTCTGTTTCAGTCCCACTCGATAGGACCATTAAAATAATAGGTTAGTGCAAAAGTTCGTTCCCGATTCCATTTTAACACGAAATCTGGCACGAACTTTTAGTTTCTATTTTAGTTCCACAGTAAAAGTTTCTCTGCGCCTTCTTTTCGTGGACGAAGAACGCGCGTATCACGCTAAGTATGCATGTGTACCCTGACTCGTCTGTCTCCGCGTGAAAGGGCTGTCACTCGGCCCTTATTTATTAAGGGATCAAAAGATTCGAAACCAGTTCCCGGGCAGCGTAAGCGTAAACGCCACTCGCGTCTAGAAACCGATCGTAGTCTGGTGGCCGTAGTCTCTGTTCCCGCGTGGAGTTCAGCCGAAACTATAGACCACCCTTAGGGCAAATGCTATGGGACGTTGCTGCGAAGTATATCATAGTTTGCCGACGACCGGTTGTCGAACGGCGGCGGTGCGAGTTTGTCGCCGTTCGACAAAGCTGTCGTAATATCGTCGTCGTGGCCGTAGTGTTGCGTAGAATAGAGAACTTTAGAGCCTAACCATTTTGTTCTACAAAGGAGACGCGTGTGTCGAGATCGAGTATAATACATTATATCGATCAGCGTTTTCCTAGAATTCCCTCGTTCGATTTCCCTCGCGTAGACTTAAGTAACGTTAAGCCGACTGAAAGCGACGCTATATTGTCACAGATTATATGCTTTTTCGCATTCCAGGTCTTAAGAAATGTATCCTATGGGGTAGGCCTCAAATTTTTCTTTAAATCTCGAACCCCAGTAATCGATGTTTCACCTGTTACTGTCTCTGATCACCTAGACCTTTTGTTGTACGATTCTCTCGAGAATCTCGGGAGATGGTGATATATATATAAATATATATATATACATATATATATGATATATCTATATATATATAGGTGATATATATATGTATATATATACGCATATATACAGGAGTTATGGTTAGCGTTGGTCAGCGACGATAGCGGTCGATCCAACGCTGAGATTACTAATTTTGTTGTCCCCGCTTTGTGTATACCGTCGATGTTACCATGTAGAGCGTAGAGAGTAGCGCCAATGCACCCCCTGCTAAAACACCGCCGTATTACGAGCATAGTTTTTATGGGAGCAACAACTTGAGACAAGGTTCTCTGTACTGAACGTTTCCTGGTATTTCTTTCCCCTGTAATTGCAATTCTGTGTCGTCTCTCTCGTATCTTTACATCCCCCCCCCCCCCCCCCCTCGTTCGAAAAGACCAAGCACTTGAATACCCTGTACTTTCTGCGTCATTTTGAAAGAACGACCCCCTTCTTCTCGCTTAGGCTCTTCCATTATCATCGCGCGTCACGAGCTGCGTCACTGTAACACTCGCGCTGACGTGCTACCATTATCTTGCCAACGGCGATGATCCTAGAGAAAACAGTGCGTCTGCTACATGCGCGGGTTTATGCATTAGGCTCGTTCACTGCCGCGTAGGCCATATGTGGGTGACACGATTCTTTGTACATTTTTAAGAAATGCTGTTTGACGTGATATATTCGCGTACATCTATTTTTACTCATTAGGATTTGTAGGATGTAAAATTATAACTCTGCAGCTCCGTTTAAATAACCGAAATTATTTTTATTGTTGGCCTTTTTAAAGTGTTAGGTACATTTGGGATAGCGTCTAGTGCGTGCGAAAGTGTTGCAGAGCTAAGGAAGATTGTGGATATTTAAGAGAACAGGATTAACAAGTGAGAAATGGTCGTGAAGAGCTAGAGGGCGAGAAAGGAGTACATAGCTTAAATCTACGAATATTTTACAGAGCTATAAAAATGTTGAGTACTTAAAATAGCAAGATTAACAGCAATAAAATTTGCTAGGATTATTTAGTAACACAGGGCGATAGGGTGAAAACCGTTATATATTAATTTGCTTTTATAAATATTTTCGAACACTACGATAATTCTAGGTGCTTAACGATAAGGATTAACGAAAGAAATGGGTCGAAATAAAAAGAAAAGGTCGATAGAACAGTTTAACGTAGGGTTGCGAAGGAGGGTTGTACATATACAGTTACACAAAATACATGTATATATACGGGGGTTTACGATAGTACAACGCTGCTAACGGCCAATGAATACTATACTGCAATCCTAAACGTACAAGCAGCTAGAATGAACGTTTCTTATTTAATGTGTGGTCTCTATTAAATACTCCAACGTATATTATATAATGAATCAGCGTCCTCAGGGTGTAAACGATGGGAATACCAGGCGCGTACCATACCATACCCGGTGCACTCAAGCGTCATCGCACGAGGCGGCAACCGCGAAGTTTCGAATGCATCTACGTTAATCTAGCTGCATCTACCCGATGCGTCCTCGGGGGCCGCGTTATTTCGACTTCGAGCAGCCCGGGAGCACCCCCGCACGTGAATTGTCACATTTCCCGAGGAATGGATGTGTCTGCCCGCAAATTCTGCTACGACTTGTGGCGAAGTGACGTGTTCCAGGGAGTCTTACAGCGATTCGACGGTTACATAGAATCACATCAGCGTCACCTTTCGCGTCTACCAATGTAGCCTTAATAGCCAAATTTACATCCTTGAATATTGAAATATGATTAACAGTCAATTCTGGAATAGGTCTAATTTTTAATTTTTAATGGGTGCAATACATTGTTTCTGTGGACCATTTTCTTATACCTCCGAATCGCTATGAACCGTAAAATCATAATCAACCACTGTCGCAGCCAGCCACCCCAGAAACAAGACTTTCCCGTACGAATCTCTGATACTTCTCCAGGCTAGCCTCGTGTACCCCGCAAGCTTTTTGGACTCCCGAGAATCTTGATCGAAAGCTGTTGGACCCCGTAATTAATCGAGTTCGATCCGTTCGTTTTGGCAACTGTGTCCCCGATGTGTACCCCTGCGACGAGCACCGATCGTCGTGCCACGGCACAAGTCCCACTTTTTTCACGTAGCCCACAAATACACACAAACATACAGATACAAACACACATAACTGTTCGAAGACCCGCAGATTACCCAAGAGAGTCTAAAGTCTATCCGGCACTGAACGATCACTTGCAGAGTTATACGACGCGAGGCGCGACAAACCTTCGCTTTTAGTGACCTCGCCCGACTCACCGGATCTCCGCAGCCAGGGGAGAGCCAGACACCTTAGACACCCAACCGGAAATGCGAATGTCGGCGGAAGTCTTCAGGTGAAGGTGGGCTATGATCCTGTCGCGCTGCAGGTGATCGTCACCCTGATCTGTGCCGTCGGGCTCATGCCCAAGAACAGCGGACAGCCCAGGAACCCATATGCCAAGATCTATCTGCTTCCGGACAAGAGGTGAGTGACCAAATCTCGGCAAAACCTTCATTTTATTGTGATAAGTTTTTCATTCACTAATTCGATTCCTTTTACTTAGAACTTTTAACATATTTTTAAAAGATACATTCTTCTACGATTCTCGCAGTTCCAGATTTCTTTCTAATAGACTGCCAGTCATTTTATTTTTTGAAGGGCGTGTAAAGGTCAAATTATAGAAATGATTTTTCAACTCGATAGGAAAGATGTACAAACTATAACATATTTTATATTGATCGACGCGTGGAAATTGTATTTCAATTTTAACGCGCCAACTCAATTTGATCGGTCATTTATTTCCTACCAATCTAATAGCTATTTAGCTGTCCGGAGAATCTTATTTCTTCCAAGATGGATTCTGAAATGAAACGCGACGTATACGATGTGTTCGATTTCTCCGTTCCTCTGACGTATCAGAAAATTCTGCGCTATTGTTCATAACATTTGCACGACTCTGACGCGAATGCCTCTGGCAAATCTTTTGTAGATATTAGACAGTAAATTTTATGAAAATTGTACATAAGAACAAAATTTCTACTGGACTCGTAATTCTTGCAATGAAGCAAAACAGTTTTTATTTTGCAGTAAAATCCGCATTCTAATTATTATCAATCTCGATACGTATGTCAGAATGTTTTAAAAAGAAAGTATCACTGCATCATATGTATAACCAAAGTATACCTTACAGCCATAGCTAAATTTAAATTCCCAGGTCGAATTCAAACTTCTCTTTCAACCTCGTCACACGAGCCGATCTAAAGTAACAGAGCGTACAACAAACATCACAAACGTCAAGTTTCCGATTTCGAACCTTCCCCATCGGAAGGGTTCCAATAAATTCCGCAAACCCTGGTTCTGTAAAAATAAAATCCAGTGACTCACCGTGTAATCGATAACCCGTTCCGCCCACGGGTTTTATGAGCGTCGAGCGCCAAGAATTTTCTCGGTGTTTCGTCGCGCCGTACCAATTTGAATCGTCAGAGACGAGACCGAGACCGCCGACGCGACGCGACGGAAGCTCGTACGGAGACGCTCCTGTATACACATGTATTATACAACGAAGCGTTAGTCGCCTGTAAGAGATCCCGGCCGCGACGATGTCGAAGTTAAACCTGTCTTCCCTTAAGATTAATCATTTCCCGAAGAGCCGTTCGCGAGCCAAGAGATAGCCGTCGAGTTTGGCCAGGCTGCCAACAATCTCGTCGCTAGCTCCCGGTTTTATTTGCCGTCGCCCTCCTCTCCCTGGCGAATACTCTCCGCTTAATGGTCGGCATTGATCGCGAAAAGCTATCGTTGCATTCGCGACGCTAAGGAGGGATCTCGGTCTGTCGGCTCTGAAAAATCTGATCCTGTTCTGATTTAATCGATAGCGTCGCTCATCGAGATTTTATCTCCATATTCTAGAAAAATTATTCAGTAGAAATTTCCGAATTTCAACAAATCCCACCACCGCAATGTCTTGCGACAAACATGAACAACACAGTTACGTAATTAATATTTATTGCATTTTTCGCCCGGCAGCGAGAAGTCGAAGAGACGAACGATAACGGTGGCGAACACGAACGACCCTCGGTGGGACCAAACGTTCGTCTACAACGGGATCAGGAGCACGGACCTGAGGAAACGAGCATTGGAGATCACCGTCTGGGACTACCGTAACTACGAGACGAACGACTTCCTCGGCGAAGCTATCTTAGAACTAGGATCCGCCAGACTAGACGAGGAATTGGAATGGCTCCCGCTGATCAACCACGGGGAGCACTGGCATGTACATGGGTATGTGGTTGCTGGCGATGGGGCGTAGATTAGGGTGTTTCTTCATTTCTTCATGGCTTTGGTATGAAAAAACACGGTCGCTGTTATGCAAATCATGTCTGCCTGTCGAAGCAACCTAGAATGAGAATTTAGAAGGATTGGTGATTGACGAACACTCTCTGCGCTTGTTAGCCGCCTGAATGAACGCTGAAGTTTGCGGACTCGCCTAGAGCTTTCAGAGAGAAAGGAGAAAGGAAGAATGATAGAGAGAGAGAGAAAGGAAGAGAGAAAGAATTAGAGAGAGAGAGAGTGAGAGATATGCATGTGAGAGATAATGAGTGAGTACGAGAGAGAGAGGCTAGAGCGTAGGCGGCAAGTCGTTCTCGAACGATTAGGCTTGGGGAGAAGGAATCCGTCGACACGCGATTCCCAATGGATTCTCAATCTCAGGGATCTCCTCGGGATCTGCGCGAAACCGATGAACACAGCTGAATCCGATCGGCCGATTCTTTTTCTCCTAAGGCTAGAGATGAGCGGTAGCGTGAGAGATCTAAATTTCGCGTTACACAGATACTATCAGGAGCCCGATGACGCGGTGATAACGGTGGCGGACCGGCATCGCAGTCCACCGTCGACGACGTCGCGGCTCAGCGACTCCGACACTTCCGACTGCGACGTCTCCAGGGAGCAAAGGAGAACAGCTGACGGTACCAGTATAAGCAGTGTCGGCAGTTCCTCCAGGTAAGAGCCATCCTTCGAAATCTCTCTACGTCGCGTTCCGTTCCATCCAACAACCTCTCCCCCTCCCCTTCTCTTCTCCCTTTCCGCCGCCGACCCCCCTCCTCGTTTCTATCCTCTGTAACCACCCCTTCGACCACACACTCCCAAAAGCCGAACGATATACGGATATATAGATCGCTCCGGTTGGAGAGCGTGCTATTTTCGCGGCCGATGCGCCGCAAATATCCCCTACGGACAAAGAACGTCCCAGGCCGACGAGAATGGCTAACGAGATCCGCTTCGTCTTTCGCCTTCGAGTACGCGATGCCGCGCCCGGTTCCAACCCCCTTCTGGATAGCGAGAAGCAAACGGAGTTACGCTCGCTATCAAACGTAAGTCTGAGACCAATAACTCGCGATCCCGTTCCCTTCGCGCCGCCTGATAGCCCCCATTTTGCCAAGGGTACTAGCTTTTTCGGTAATTTAGAAATTGGAGAACTTATTATTACGATTATGAGGGAAAAGACATGATGATACATTTATTGAACCATCATTAAGGTTTGCATTTTATTGGACTTGACCTACTCCTTACGAGTGCATAAAATTTGCAGTTTACTTGTTATTGATCTGAATGGAGAAGCAATATCCCTAGAAGTACTAACCATAAGCCACAAAATTATGTGCATAATCATTGACCTCTGAGACTCCTTGTTTTAAGAATGACACGACAGTTCTTTAAATTTGATAGCTTCTGTTTCTAAAGATTCAGCGAGTGACAAAATTTTGTCTTTTATCGTACTGCTTGATGACGGTCTGTTAGTCGGGACGGAAGATACGGTCGCAGACTTACGGATCGTTAGCGTGCCTCCAGGTCCACACGTGGCACTCGTGAATTACCCGGCGGTCCACGTGGCAGTGGCGGGCCGGGTCGGGCCGAAGAATTTGTCGTGGAAGTGCGAAGCTGTGTCGTGCAAGGTTCATGGTTGCCGTTCCTCCGGAATTAATGGTGCTTAAACCGCGGGTGCAGCGTACCGGTGTCCTTGGCCAATGGGACTCGTGTCACTAATCTGGCCGCGTTACTATTCTCGGCTTAAGATCCCGTTTACAGGGCCTTTAACCGACATCGTAACTGTTGTCGTAATGGTACTCGCGTTCTCTCTCTCTCTCGGTAGCGTGCGACGCGGTCTTAATCGTCAATAACAACTGGGGGTCGACGCGACGCGACGTGACGCGACACATGACGTTGTTTGTGATTATCCCGAGGATTCGACCGGACAACGCGGTCCCCGTCCAAGGAAATGTTGCTCCATGCGTCTTTCTTGCATTGATTCAATTCCGCCTCATTGAGGAGGCACGATCGATCGACCCGCGTCGCTCATCGACTCAGCTTTTTGCATGGAACCGGTGATCCGGTCCCGTGGCTTGCGACTTGACCACTTGCCTGTCTCCGTTGACACTTAATCCTTCATCGCCAGTCCTCTCTCTTTCGACTTGGACCTCAAAGTTTCGTCAGCTTGCCGGTTTTTAGACGCGGGACATGAGCCGCGGTGAACTTCAGTGGATTACGTCACTGATCAAAGGAGGGGACTAAAAATCACTGTTTCATATCGTTGACCCCTACTCTTAAATTTCTTTTTTTTGCCTACGAAGAGGTCCAAATTTGAAATCGTATAAACTGGGTTTCTTTTCCCTTCTTTCCCTTCTTGGACCTCAAAGTGTCATCAGCTTATCACTTTTTAAACTGTCTACATTGAACTTCGGGACTGTCACTGATCGGACAACAAAGAAACTCTGTTTCAAGCATATAGTTCATTCTTCTTAGATTTCTCTTTTTTTCCAAGTGAAAAGGTTCAAATGTTAATTCAAACTTCATAAAATCGGGTTTTCTTTAGCCAAGGATCGCAAAGTTTCGACATCTTGGCACTCTGTAGGTTGAAGACAGTATCCACCTCGAACTCCAGTAGATTTTACCGTCACGGGCAGACAGACATAAAATCGCTGATACAACCGTACGCTTGGTCTTATTCCTCAGATTTCTCTTCCTTTCTTTGGAAAAGAATTTAAATGTTAATCCAGGCCGTACAAATGAACATTTTTTAGTCTCGGATCGTAAAATTTCGTCATCTCGTCACTTTCTAGACTGTAGAAAGCACACATTGTTACAAGCCAGACAGACACGTAAGAATATTTGTTTGAAAAATATCGTCGCATTTTTCTCCCGGCTCTTTCTTATTTCTCTTCAGAATCGACCTAAACATTTATTCTGCCCTCGCAAAAAGATCTATTCTCGCCTGGGTCGGCAGACTTCTATCACTTTGCGATTCTGGTAGCTGAAGACATTCCACACCTCGCGCCTCAGTAGATTTTACCATCATTTATCAGACATAAGCACCAGGAATATTCGCCTTGGCTTTTTCCATCTTTCTCTGTGGAAGGGTTCAAACATTTACTTCGAACTTGCTGGAGTCTGCACATCGTTGATCAGATATTATAGATCGAAAAACTCCATTTGAATAAAATTATTGATTGTCTTCGATTTTTCTTATTCTTATTTCTTATCTATTCCGACTTCCGATCGTCTTTCTTCTGGATCCTCAAGGTTTCATCGTCTTTAGAGTACATGTAGAAAATTGTACTTGGTATTTCAGTAGATTATACCACAACAGATCAGACAACAAATCTCGGTTGGAGCAGCGTGGTTTACTTTTTCCCCGGATGCTTCCCGATTTCCCCGACGAAGGACTTCGGGCGTTTATTTCGGGCAATTTGAGCGGAGACATCGGCTCTTTTAATTACTCGAGCTCGGTCGAAGCCGATCGCTGGCTCACGAGCGTCGAAGATTGCAAAAAGGTGGTCGGGCTTTTTGTCTTCCGCACGGAAAGCGACGTTACCGTGACGTAAGGTAGTCGATGATCACAGCGTCGTCAAAGAGAGAGAGAGAGAGAAAGCGAGAGAGCAACGTCGACAAGGGTGGAGAATAACGGAGTGGCGGTTGGGAAAGAGAATTAGAGAGCGAGAAGGGGACGAAGAGCCCGCGAGAGAGAAAGAGGAGACAGGGGAGAGGAGAAGAGAGGAGGCCGAGAGCCAAGTTATAAAACTGGGCAACAAGCCAATTGACATGCCAGTTGGCCTGCAACCACCGCTGGCTGCGGAAGCCAGCCCCTGAACCCGTATCCATATTAATATTCCAACGATGACGTCCGATCGTTATTTGTGAGTGCAAAGTGCTTTCCGCCCGAGCCTTCTGATCCTTTATTTTCCGCGTCGCGGATGAAAACAAAAAACAAGAAAGATAAAAAAGGAGAGAGAGAGAGAGAGAGAACGCCGGTAAAGAGTGATCGGGGTTGGGGAACGACTCTCTGCGTGACCGGTGGAAGAGGAGAGTGCAAAACGAGAGAAAAAGAGTAAAAGGAACAAAGAGAAGAGAAGCGAATGGACCACGAACGGCGGTTACCGCGTCGGACAGCCTGTCTAAACAAATCCGGCCCGAGTGCAACGGTTAATAAAGTTTTTATCGTTCGCGGTCGTGCTGGACTCCGTCCCCGGTGCGCGCGGATCGTGCACTTCGTGCAGTTCATGAAATTTGTTCGAATTTCGTGACGGTCCCCCGGCTCATCCGTTTTCGGATCGGTTGTGGGCCGCGAAGCCGTCGCGTCGGTCACGTCCTCGTGACGGGTTAATCGACTGGCTTGAAATTCGAGGAATCGATCCGTGATCCACCGGACACGGAGTCTTGCGATCGCTGATCCAGTGCGACGATCCTGGTTCCTCGTACACGCGAGTGGCCTCATAATAATCCGGCGAAATCGGTCAGTCGTTGTGCCGCGCAAAGGATCGCGGAGTCTTCTCTCTGTCTGGTCGGTGTTCACGGCACGAAGAGGGGAGAGCAACAAGGAGGAGAAAGCGGTGTTCGGCGCGATCACGGAGTCCCGATGCATCTGGATTACTCGTGACTCGAATGCAGAGGGGCGACGATAGCGGGCGAGAGGATGCAAGGTGCACCGGGATACCACCGTCGTTACCCGACAACGCAGGGAACACAGGGAACGCCGAAGACGAGGGGGATCCTCCTGCACAGCGTCCCGGTCGTCTCTTCTCGTCGTCCCCCCGCTTCGGTTACCATTTCCAGGTCTAATTGGTCGAACCTTTGTAAATTTATTCCGCGGATGATGCTCTGAATTCAAGCTTCGCCTTTCGAGAGGGTTTCTAGTCGCTTCTCCCTAGGAAAGTAATGCGATTGCCGGCCGGAGAATGGAGAGCGGAGAAAGAGGAGAGAAAGAGAGGAAGGTTCTATCGGGGAGGAAGGAAGGGAGAGAGAGAAGAGAGACAGCAGCCGCTCTCGCCGGCCGCTCGCTTTCATTTGTAATCAATCGCCTTATCTTCGACCCTCTTCGGTTTCGAGGGTGCTCGAATAATAATAATATCTGAAAGTTGTCGAGCTCGTTGAAAATTGCACGACACAGCCTCGAATCCAGAGGGAAAGTTGCGGATCGCACGGTCGAAACTTCCGCGCGGGACCCACCTCCTTCGCGAGAACCCCCCCTCTCGTGCTGCCCCGTGTCCCCCGACTCGCTTTAAATTTTTCATCGAGCGTCCCGTTCGTCGCGTGAAATCGACGCGGATCGTTTTGCAGCCGTGTGCGAGAAAGAGAGAACGAACGAGAGACAGGGGAAGAGAGAGGGACGTGAGAAACGTGTGAAAGAGAGAAAGAGACAGAGAGAGTGAGAAGGAGAGAAAGAGTATGTCGTCGCGCTTCGAGGTCGGGTTTGTCGTTCGACGTCGAGAATCTGTAGAAACGATTCGGAACGACCGCGTGCTTCATTAATCCATCTGGCCTCAATCTATGTGTGCCAGCTGACCGATTCTCTTTTTTTCACCACCACCCCCACCGCCACCACCAACACCGCCAACAACCCTTCAACCCCTACCTTTCTTTCGTTCTTTTCTGTTCTCTTTCCCTTTTGTTCGACGCGCGCGAGAAAACGCGAATAATTGATACATCCCGAGTCCGGATGCCGGCCCCCTGCAAAGACGTCCAGATATTTAATAACCTTCAATATCGCTTAACAAGATTCTCCGGAAGGGTTTCACTGGTTACATTAAGAAATCCATCGTCGAGGAGCCGAGTCGGCGGCCGCGACGCGATCAGATCACTCTCCTTTCGTTCACCTGCCTCGTTATCTTTCAAGGGACCTCAAACTTACCGATTTCTCTGGATTTTTAGCCTGGCGGATGCTCCATTCGCAGAATTCGCTCTAGCCCTGAAAATAGTCCCCATTATTTTCTATATACTTTCACCATTTTACAAGTAACGAACGAACCCTGCAAAAAAAATTTAGAACAATTTAGAAAGTATACTTCTAACAATTTTATAAAATTGAATATGGTGTAACAATTCTTCTAATATCTATCTATCATAAATGACCAAAAACAGTCCGAACAATCCACTAATCCTAAAGTCTAGTTCTATTTCTTGAAAATGTGAGACTGTGGATAAAAACGAAAGAAACATTTTTCGAATGTTCCTTCCAGCATTTCCAAAGAGACCATACAAAAATTAAGGGCTGAACGAAATGGAAAAGTGTCGAAATTTGTTGGAGTACAGCGTCCGGCTAAAAATCGCGGAAAAACCGGCTGATCCAAGTAATTGACATCCCTCGTTGGAGACGATTCATCACAATTTTGTCGGGAGCGCATTCGGTACTTTTATCGGCATCGTTATCGATTTTGTTTCCGAGTTACGGACGATCGTCCGGGATCGTCTAAAAATTCGGATTCGATGTGAAGGGAACATAATCGACACCGCTGGACTGGCGCCGGCCAGTCGTTCTCCATTGGTTTCATTTTGTAATCGTGTACTCTGTTATTTATTTTTTAGGTTTCATAATATGCCGTCAAATTATAAGCGGTACGGCCATTACAACTTATATTTTCTCTCCTCTCTCACGAATCACGCAGTCACGAGTCTTGCATCCTCTCACCGCTAGGTTAACCAACTAACGAAATTAGCGTAACCGCGCGTAGACCAGATCGCATTGCGAATCCGCGTACACCCCCGTAGAGAGACCACCTTGCGAGTTTGGTTCGAGCTGAAACGATTCTAGCCCGTCAGATCGGCGCGGCGCGAGTGTCTTGCTAAAAGAAGCATGAACGGCCGCCGTCAAAGAGACGACCGCGTTTTTTGTTCAGCCGCGTTGCCTTGCGAGCAACGATTTAATGATGGCGCTACCGTACGCCATCGTTCACGATGAGAAACGACGAAACGTTTGCTGTATATGTCCTCTAGCCAGTCCCTATTAATGCGTAATCCTCGATAAACTTCGCTCGGAAATCGGTTGTGAAATTTCACAGAAAATGAAAGAGCAATTACTCATTTGCACTTTATTAGACTCACTGAATAATCGCCACGTCCTTTCACGTTGCTGAGTTTGTTTATATTTGACACATTCGCTACTACCCCCATGTAACGTCCACAATCTTCGCAGTTAATGCTTTGACTGTCACGTCGATAATACATGACCGACCCCATTTTTTTTTACAAAATTTGAACAGCAATTTTTACTACAATCTATTAAGTAAATTAATTTTATTAGGACCTACGGAATATCTTGTCTAAAATGACTCAATTTTATCATTTAGTGTTGAATGTATACGTCTCCTCTCCAGATACAAACCTTCAAGTGCTCGTGCAGCCTTTAGAAGGTGCGAGAATTCTCCTCTTTTGCAATCATGTTTAAAACCGCTGTCACAGTGCTCTAAATCAATTCTATAATATTGAATCAGCTGCCCTTCGTGCTTAACATTTACCAGAGGGATTCAACGAAGTCGGCAAGTGTCGGATCCGATTATCAAATCATTCGAAATGTTACTGAGACTGTTTCACCACACTTCAAATCAAATATAGTCGCAGCTCTTTGGTCTTTAAACATGAAAAAATTTCATGGCATCATAGTTTCGTTCAAACTTTTTTCGTTCATCGAAGGTGCTAACATCTCAATCCTTCTAATAAATGAATATTAATGAATTATTATACAACTTTCTTAAGATCTTTCTGCTCCAAAAACTAAAGTTCCCTTTCTCACCGTCAAACAACTCGTTAGAAACAATATTAAACCTCCGCTCTATACGATCTTTAACAATAATCTGCAAAATTCACACACAGAAGGCTCATTAAAACGTCGCGACTGATAATTTCTCAGACCTGTGTCATTTTCTTCGTCTCCTAACTTCCTCCAGGACCAGTTCCCGGTTGGTCTCAGTCGCTGAGTCTCGCCCCCTTAGCTCCCTCATCATCCAGCAGAATCTGGTTCCAGCGTAAGACGTGGCCCGCAAAGAAACGGTTTCGGTCTAGTCTGAACGTTTCGGGATCGTGTAGTCGGCAGTTTGTCGTTTCTCGTCGGGGATCGGAATCGCGAGCAAGAAACGGCAGCGGGTGCGCGCGAAAACGACGACGACAATGACAACGGCGACGGTAGTTCTGGGCGCAGAGATTCAGTAGGTCACCGATCACGTAGGCACACGTAGGCGTCATCATGTCATCGCTTCTTGCATCCTCCCACGTTTACTTTTACGTTTCTGTTTTCTTTTCCTGATTTTGGTTTTGAGACGATATGAACGTAGATATTTTTGCGAGAGGACATGGCTTCTAGTTAAAACGCTTAGTGCAACGCGTTGCATCGGCCGGGGTGGCTCCAGTTTCAGTACTCGAGGCTTATTGGTACCGTCTTTGGGCAGCGTCCAGTTTCAATACACGCGTCTGCTCGCCGCGCTTTCAGCGCGTTCTTTCGTGTTCCGTTGCCAGGAACCCGGTTGGAATGGTGAACGGCGAACTGGTTCCCCTCTCCGTTTTTCCCGCTTTTTTCTCTCCTCGTCTCGTCTCCGTATTCGCGTCCCGATTTCGTCTTGATCCGCGAATCGCGAGACGGTTCTGTTAGCGAGACCCGCGTTCGTTTTTGGCTCGGTTGATCGCGCGCGGCGCGGCGCCCCGGGGATCTGTCCATTGTTTCCAGCGCGGGGGCCAGCTCTCCTCTTTAGCCTGGCCAGCTTCTTGGCAACGGAAACGGTCCTTCCATTGTTGGAGGACACCATCAGGAGAAAACGGTCCAACCTTCTCCGGTCTGGCTTCATTGGCAAGTAAATCGTAACGATAGCTTCGCCGCGGACATGTCGCAGGAATCTATGCATTTGCACTTTGCAGATATCGAGACCGGTCTGCGACCAGTTCTCCGCGGAATGAGGTAATAAGTATTGCCGTTGGAAGTAATTCATTCCCCCGTGTGCCTCTGTGTGTGTGTCTGTGCACGCTCTGCTCGGCCTCACCGATGAAAATTGAACAGTGCCACCCGCGAATACCAAAACGAAGACACAGATAGTATTAACGTTGAAGATGAGAATTAGCGAACAGCCTTTCTCGGATACTGTGCGAGATTGTTCAAATTTCGTCACCGCGCTATATCGTCCGACAAAAGGAATCAATTGTTCCAAGGGTCAATAGTTAGTGTCTCACTCTGTAACCACTATACATATACATTATGTACATCTTTCTTGCCAAGTAGGATGTAAATACTTATACTTTTTGTTGAAGGAAGAACGAGCTTGCTCGCGCGAGAGAATTTTGTTGACTGTGATCAGGGTCCGATTCGGGGCCGCTCGATTATTCTATTACTACCGTTTATTGTTTTTTATAATTCTGGCAAACGTAGTAGAAACTCGCATCCTTTTGTCTTGGTTTGTCCGCTTTCCGAGTTCGTTCGTCTGTTGAACTGAAGAACACGAATCAGCAATGCAGCGTAGTAATTTTTGCATATTTCGTATACATATATTTTGGTATATACGATATACACACGTAACATATACGTATCCCGCCGCGCATATATCGTGACACCACGGATATGTGCACGGCCGTATGTGTATATATATATCCGCATATACGCGAGACGTATAGAGATATATGTATAGAAATATATATGAGCATCGCCAATGAGAACCAGCCTGGCCGCATGCACTCTGTAATCTAGCGCGAGATCACAGCACTCGCCCCATTTAACCTGTAAGCCACACGACGATCACTAATCGACGAAAAAAACCATGAACGCATGCCGGAGCAGCCACCATTCTAGCCCCCCGCCGGAAAACGAGCTGTGCGTCGACGGGGAACATCGGAGTCGCAGGGACATGCTGCCACAGGGTCGCAAACGACCCGCCCTCACCATCCGGGAACAGCCCGCATCCATTTCCGGCTACCAGGCCTATCGCAAGGTAAGTCCTCTGCTCGCTGACACCTGGGGCTTCCGGGACAATCGTTAATCCTCACATCACAAATATTCAACTTCTTCCTCTGCAACTTTTCGCAATTTTCATAATCTATGGTGCAATGGAAAAGTTTGTTTAATATTTTTCAACGGAAGTGTCTCTGAAATTTTAACAGTTGCGAGTTAGAAAGTGTGAAGCCGGTGGTTTGGTGACACGTTTGTAATGGAACGATCGATGTCGAGTGTTCGGCGCGGAGGGGTTAACAGTCTCGGAAGTCTAATTGATTCACCATAGTGTCGGTGTTGCTAAGTTTCTGCGATTCCCAGGACGACATTCACCGAGGAATGATGAGCCACAGGTCGCATAGTGCAGCGCCTATGGACGCGTCGAGCCTCCGGTACCGTGGTAGGTCTCAGAGTCCCACCGGTCATCGCTCCCTGTCTCCGCCGGAGCACAGATCCATGCCGTATTCGCACAGCTACGTATCGACCAGGTATGAGTTATCGCCAGGGCCTCGTTGCCACAGTCCGCCACGAGAATCGAACGACGAAAGAGGCCGCCCGTGCCCGTTCATCGTTTTCCGCATTACAGATTCGCCTCGAGGTCGGCGACAGCCACTCCCACCGGCTCCCCAAAGAAGAGACAGTTGCCCATGATCCCGGCAGTACTGAAGGAAAGGGTCGACCAGGACCTACACGAGAGAGCCACGTTCATGAGACACCATAATACTAGACAGGTGCACACGTCGTACGGCTCGGGCATGACAGGTGAGTTCCCGAAATTTATACTTTGGAATTCTGCTCCTACGAGAACATTTATTTGGAAGAGTTTGTAGAAAAGTTTACCAATTGTAAGGATGTCAAGTACAAAAATTTAGAAAGTTTGGCTTGGGATGTCTACTGAAGCAATTTACTAAAAGTCATTGCCTAGAGTATATACTCGAGAAAATCCTGATATTTGACGGTGAGTTTCTGTGTTTTCCAGGTTGGGAGAGGCACTATACCGGGCTGTCGGACTCGGATTTGCCCTCGGTGGGCTACGATCCGTTGTCGTTGCAGCACGGTTATCCTTACCGAATTCACGGGCCGCGTAAAGGACATTTGAGTCCCGAGAAAGACGTACTCGGTGATCACGGTGACTCCGATATGGAGAGTATAGCGTCCGTGACGAGTAGTGCCTTGAGTACGCAATCGGAGCGTCCACGTGCCTCCAGAGGACTAATGTGAGTATAGTTCGATGTCTATTTGTGAAATAATTTCGAGTCGATGACCTTGCATTATTCGAAGTCAGTGTACAAAGCAAAAACAAGTTCCATAGAGAAGAAATTCACCCTTTAGAGGAGACAGCCATCCATTGTACCGTTTTTACGTGGCACGCGTTCTTCCCCTTGCTCACTGTTTTCTGTTCTTCTCTGTTCCCTCTTTTACGTCACACTGTTCCCTCCGTCAACATTCTTTGTTCTCGACCGATGATCACAGCAGAGTCTATCCAATTAACCTCTTCGCGATATCCAACCAACTCCGGTTTCCAATTTGATCATCGTTACTGTCCGAGAAGCGCACGAAAAGACCCATGTACAGAAGCGCACAGAATGGAACATTTGATGGCTCACCTTCTCATCGACGATAATCCCTGAATTAAATGGACATTGCCGAAATGAAATGTCACCCTGTAGCTGCACTACTCTCATCCATCCTCCACCGCCTTGCTTGATAGGAATCCCCAGATCCTTACCGCGCTCTCTTCGAGGATACTGAAACTGTTGTCTAGCGACTAGTTTATGCACCTCCTATGCACCGTGTCAATGTCCATTTAATGCTGTCCCATTCTAAACAGAAGCAGGGATTAGTGCGTGGCGTTGGTCGAACGGCTAGGTGTACCCATGTTTAAAACAAAAAAATGAAACACGTCACCAGAATGTATTGTCTACGCGTTCACCGAGAGAGACTTGATCTATTATAATCGTCGCACTTGTCCACCGAAAAAAGATATTCTACACAGATACCTGCATTTTTCAAATTGTTCGGCGAGTGACAATGCTCAAAATTCGCAGGTTAAACAAAATCTCGAAACGGGAAGCAAATAGAAAGATAATATAAAGCAGAAGAAAAACGCGTTCGATCGATCGCGAACGTGCGAGTAGAGTCATTTTTTGAGTGTAGAAAGAAGCATATATATACATGTTTGAATATCTATATATATGTGTATCTATGTGAATAAAAATGAAGAATGGGCTGAAAAATATATATTAACAAACAAAAAAAACGTATTCGTTTTAATGTGACCGCCAGGATGCGTTAAAAACTCTATATGAAAAACATTGTTTGCAGACCGACAGTTAAAAACGTTTTAATACCCGGTGTCATATCCCCTATGCCCCTGCCCCCTAGGCGCAATAGGCGCAGGCACAGACTTAGGGTACCTTGCAGCGAATGTCACTGTCCGAACAACAATCCCACCAAGCCCAGGAGCAACAACCCAAGCAAGCACAATCCCACCCCGCATCCCCTCGTACGGAGCAAGTCCGCAGTGGTGCGCTCGTTGTACAGAAAGATGCGTACGCCGTTCACGAGGTCGCAGACCGTCGACGAGAACATGCTGAGATATTACAGCCCGGAGACCAGCGAGTACAGCGTCTCCGAGGGTTACATGCTCAAGCCTGAGGAGCTAACCGGTAGCTCCAAGAAACGTATACCGGAGATATACGTCGAGGATTGCCTCCAGGTCGACTTCAACGATCGCCTCATCGAGAAGTTCCGCGGCAGGTACTCCTCACCATACCTGTTGTTGGACTCCGGCGCGCGTAGAAGGTCGCGTAGCTGGCAAGACCGGGCCGGCCGAACGGTCGCGAAGGCTAGACACCAGTTGTTCTCGAGAGGCTTGCACGACATCGCGGACGACGTCGGCATTAGGAACTTAGACGTTAGCTTGCGGCCGCGTAGATCGTTCTTATTCTCGAAGGCTAGGAGCTTCGATTACGACGTCCTACACGACACCTACGCCGATCGGTACGGGTTTGGGATACGCGGGGGTCTGCTGTCGCGGCGCGCGAAGAGCTTCGAGTACGACAACATATCCGGGAATATATTCAGCGACGACAGCCTGCGCACCGCCCGAAGAAAGCTCAAGAAGAACCTGTCGATCAGCGACGCCGGTTATGGCGACAAGATACCGGCCCTCGGCGATCAAAGTAAATCGTACCTGGACTCGAACGGCGACGACAAGATGCCGAACAGCCTCCTGGAACGCGAGAAAAACTACGACTACATGATGAAGGACCACAAACCGTTCTACGGATACGACACCAGCTACGTTTGCGGCGACGCGCAGGTCTACATGCCGCGTTTTGGCAAACAGATCGACCTAAATAGAGCAAAGACTTATCGCTACGACCTATTAGGAGACAATGTGTTCAGCAGCGACGACCAGATGGGTCTGAGGAACGTCCTAGGTAGAGAGGACCCAGCTAAACGAAAGTACATCGACTCGATGTTCCAGGATCACGACCCCACGTTCGCCAGAGACATTTCAGAGAAACGGACGAAGAATCTGGACAGCGACATGTGCGATCCTTCCGGCGATCATATTTATTGCAGCATCGACGAGGCGCTGTCGTCCGATAACTATGGCCAAGAAATCTCCGATTTGGATCAGTACGATGATCAGAGAACGAGTAGGAGCGGTCGTAGGAGAACGAAGAGCAGCGAGTCGTACCTGGAGAACGGGTACGACGGGTACGACTGGGATATCGAGTACGACGAAGGGTTCGTGGACAGAGGGAAGATGGAGGATTACGATCAGAGACTGTACGGATACGAGGATAGGGTCCAGGCCTCGAGAATGGATGAGCAGATGTACGATGACGACTATTACGATCGAAGGCGACGCAGTGCGACGAGGAAGAAGCGTACGTCGCAGTACGTCGAGGACGAATATCTACAGGATGGATACTGCGGCTACCGTTCCGCGGACGAATACGATTACCAAGCGCGCAGCGGTGCCGAGACTGTACGAGCCGATCACTACCAAGACAACACGCTGCCGCGGCGCCGGAGAAGGCGGAGTAGACGCGAAATGAGGGAGACGGGTGTCTACGAGAACGTCCCGTATCGGGATCCTAGCAAGGACACCCTGGTGGTCCCCAGCTTCTCGGAGAGCAAACGGATGATGCTGCAGCGTGCGGAATCGTCGCCGGTGCTCCGTTCCGACGAGGAGTTGAGCTCCTCGGAACGAGCGGAGAGAGCGAAACGGTTATATCGTCGCAGACGGAACAGTAGTTGTCCCGAGGCCAGGGAGCTTCGTTATTACGACCGGAGGAAAGACGAGGACAGAACCACGAACTTTATCTTGGACTCGGACGAGGAGTTCGGCTCGATGGAGACGGTCGTGTGCGCGGACTGTTTCCGACAAAAGAACGATACCAGCGGCATGATAGTTAGCGATGGGGGTAGGTACTACGAGACGGACAGGGACGGTTACATTGACTCGAGATACGATTACGGCGACGGACAGATCTGCGATCCGGAGACGTGCGAGATAGCTAGGTCGGAATCGTTGCGGGCGTACCGCGGTAGGCGTAAGAGTAGTTGTCCGGAGTGTCGGGAGATCGCGATGTCGTCGGAGCTAGGTAGGTCCGGGTCATTGAGGAGCAGGCACGAGGAGAGGAGGCCATCGTTAGAGTCGCGGCACACGAGTAGGTACCGTAGACGAAACAGCAGCTGCCCGGAGGCTAGGGACCTCGAGCTCCTCGAGAAGAGGCAGCAACAGCAACAGTTGCAGCAACGCAACCAGCCGTCCCACCAGGGTCAGCAACAGCAGCAGGGTAGTAAGAGGAACGTAGCAATCAGCGACACCCTCGAGTACTACGAGTACTCGATGGAGAGCGAGAGCCAGTGCAGCGAGAACTGCGGATTTGGCCCGTGCGATCCGCGTAGGCCCCGTAACCGAGCACCCCGCCCCGGTAACGCTAATTCAAGTCTCTTTGATTCCCAAACCGCTACCTCCGACACTGCTAAAAACTACCACCCACGGGCCGTCGATCACCACGATACCACCTCACGAAACACGAAACCATCGTCGTCCCGCGACTACACCGACGGACTGGGCCACGGCGTGACAACGGCGGCGGCCTCGTCGTCGTCCTCACCGTCATCGTTCGTCCGGCGACGATCGCGGAAAAAAACCGGCACCGACGGCTACTACGATACCGCCGGCGACGATACGCGCGATGACCAATCGGCGGCATCTCGGGATCGCCGATCCTCCTCTATGCCCGAAAGCAGCGAGTACACCGGCCAGTCGAGCTCTTACGAGAAGACCTCCAGAAGCCAGGACGCCGAGAACGAGACCGACGAGCACGGCAAACGGAGCCAGTTCGCCAGAAGCCTCAGCAACACCGACGCGCCCCAAGACGAGAAAGTCGGTGAGTCGACGAGCCGATTCTTACCAATCCTCTTTGGTACATGCGTGATTTTTGTCGTGATAGCCGCGGAGACTTGTCCCCGAGGAGCTGACGTTAACCTGAAATCACAGACATTTAAACTCTCTCTTCAATCATATTTTTTTGGGTACTTTTTGTGGGCACATTGCTTTTTGTATTATTCTGAATAATTAAACAATAATTCCCCAAAAAGTGAATAATCGAATGAAGATTTTGGTACTCTGTAACAAAACCATACTGTACATAAGACAAGGTACAACGCCTTTTAAATGTTTTACAGACCGCGCGTCTGTGATTGTGGGTTAATCTCCGCGAAAGAGCCACTCTCCACGAGAAAGCTATTATCAATCTACGCGACAGAGATCTGTCACACTGTCCAACACCAATTTTGAATTTTTCGACACATTTTCAAATTTGCCTGTAGCTTTCTCGTGAAGATTGCTATTTTGTATAAGTCGGACGGATGCAATATCTACATCAGTATTTTTAACTGTACCAATTCTTAAGAAGCCAGCAGATGTACAACTAAGTAATTAACTAAATTTCGTTGCAATCATATATTAACTACATGTTGTTACAATAATATCTTCAGACACACCCCAGCACCTAGCGTTCGAAATAAACACATGAACCGCTGGTTCAAACTTTTTATTTCATTAATAAAAGAAATCCTGCACTTTCGTTGCCCGAGTAGCCATTTTGTGAGAACATCATGAGTAAATTTATCATTGCCCCTCGTAAACGATTACTAGCCCTCCATCTGTGAATCCTGTAGCGACCTTTGAATGCAGGGTTCATTGTGACCCCACAATATCTATTTATATTTTATTAAAGAAATCGCAGTTTATACAGGTTGCCTCCGTATTCTACGTCTTCTTTTTGTCTGCTCCCAAGTATAAAGATTGTTCTTCCATGGGTCCAGATGGCCCCTGCATTCGCCAGGAAAAGGTTGTAGCTTCCACCGAACGCAGAGATCAGTGACCTTTCTACTATTTTACCCGAACCCGCGAGCAATGAACTAACCATCACTGTTGTTTCCCGAGTTTCAGATCGAAAGCCTATCACCTAGAGCCCTCTCCTATAAATTCTCGAATAAATGATGGTAGTCAGGTATATTCACGAGATTTCTGTTCAACAGATGGTAGCTTGAGCGATACGGCGATCGGTTTGAACGTCGAAGACTCCTCGAGGAGAGCTCGCAAGAGCTCGCCGGGTAGCAAGAGCGGAAGCGGAAGCAGCGGTGGCGGCGGAAGTACGGCGCAGTATCAGCCCGGTCTCGGGAAGAAGAGTAACAGCACCAGTCAGCTGTCCGCCACAGGTAACACATCGTCACACTAGCCGTTTCTTCCAGTTTCACGTTTATAGACGTTGCGTGCCGTGCATTGTTCTCTATCCGCAGAATTCAAGTGAGAGACTCGTTCTCGGACGCGCGACTAAAGCCGAGCCGCGTGTATCACGTGTCATTATTATTCTATCGGGGTTACTATATCTCTTAGACTACCTTTTCTATCTCTCTTCTCTTTACATCAGACTCTACTAGTACCAGTCTCTTTGTAACATGTCTACTATGTCGATAGTCACCCGAGATTATAGCGTAGAGATATTAGTCTAGTGCCATTTTAGTCTGTAGACTCGCGGTGTGCTCTCGCTACGCCGTTTTACAGAAAATTTGGCTGATCGTCTTGGACTCAGCACTATGATCAAACTTTACTCTCGATCATAAGTTACAGGATGTTGTTTTATTTTATTCGAGACAGTGACTTCTAAATTATTTTTATAGAGTTGACGATTACAAGTAAGTATTTTGCCAGTTCCTTTTTTGGCCTGCAAGAAAAATTAAACATGTAAATCATAAATCGAAGAAGATTTCCTGCAGAATATAACCATGAGTTCGAAGAAAAAATTAATTTGAAGTTCGCTGTTTCCAAACTCCATGAACAAATAATGTTTAAAACATCAGTTGTCGCGCAAACACCTCTACGAATCTTATGAAATCAATGCATAAAATTATTGAATGAAATAGAAACAGAAAAGTCGTGATCTACCTCACGGACGTTGACGTAATGTGTTTCACTTAGGGAAAATGTTTTAATTTGTAAGTCTAAGTACAGTAATCAAATTGGACTATTTCTGCCATTTACACGGTACTGAATCAACAATTATTCGATTCATAAAAATATTTAGATTTCTCATTACTGATTCAGTGGTGACATTAAAAGGATTGCATAAAATTGCACTTCCAAAGTTCACTTAACGATAAAAATTGCTTACACCGCGCAAGAACAGTTTACGTTCCTTTCGCAGGGAAGAAAACTAACAAAGATCCGTAAATGTCACTGTTTGCACAATTTTATGCAATCCTTTTAGCATTCCTCCGCGTTTAGCGTTACGAATGTCCTGCGACTTACATTCGGGAGTGTACATCACCCTATAAAAGTTGCAAAAACGAACAAAGTGAGAGAGAGAGAGAGAGCGAGAGAAAAATAGAGTGTATGCGTGCGAGAAAGAGAGCGAGCGAACGACAAAAGTGGGGAACAAATAAAATTCCGAGGACTCTCCCCGAGCGATGATGCGCGAACGCTACCAAGAGCACACCGTGGAGGAGCAAAAACCAAAAAAAAAAGTAAAAACCAACTCCCACTTAACGGGACAGTATGTACATTCTAATCGTATTCTTGTTTTCTCCGCCATCCCTCCTCATCTCTGTCCGCCTCTCTTCGACATGAACACATTCACACTTTACTTCTACCAACCAACCATCTCTCGACGCTGGGGACCACCATTCACGTCATCGATCTGCACCCACCTGCACGATTTCTCATCGTGGCGGGCGATCGTCGCTCGCGCGATCGTGTCACGGGACAACACTCGGCGCGGATCACCTCGATCGATCGCTGGAACGATCACCACTGTTACTTGAAACCGAAAAAAAATACTGCGAACAACAACTACTGAAACTTTACAACATCAAAAACTTTGTACATAAACACACGCGCACACACTCTTGGACATACCTCTGCTCGGAGGGCAACAACACACGTCGCACACGAACACGTCACACAACATAATCTGCGACATCTACTCTGCCTGAGAATACAACATCTGCCACTCTAACAACATCGCCTACAACTTCTACTTCTACTACTGTCGCTACTCTACAACCACCGCTACTACAACTACCACTTCTACTGCTACAATCACTCTCTACAATCACGCAAATCAAAACTACTACTACTGTGTCACGTCACGCAAAAAACATAACATACCACGTGCGTCTGTTGGTGGTACATGCGTGGGCGACGAAGGACGAAAACGGAGGATAGGCTTCGGGAAGAAGGACAAGTCCTCCTTTACAGTTCATAGGAGCGAGGAGGTATTACCGGAGGACACTGCCAGCGGGAGGAGCGGAAGACAGCCGAGCTCAGCGAGCAGCGACGGCGAGGGTAGCGGCGATGGGGACAGGTCCGAACACCCTGCAAATTACACCCCCTTCTCTCCTCCCACAAACCCCCCACCCCCCCAGAAAACGCCCAATGATTTTGATTTTTGAATACCCCGAGAAAACGAAACACGGCGAGCCCCCCTCACGTTGCGCGGGAGCGACCGACGAAGGACCGTCCACCGAGTCTCACGCTCTCTTCGGCTTCTTTCTCTTTCGATTCTGCGGCTCCGAGACCTTTTCTCGGCCCTCCACTTTTTTTTTTCTTCCTCTGCAAAGATTCTTCCGTGTGTTCCTTGCAGCGATGTTCTAGTAACCGTAATTCGCGATTCGCTCTCGATTCTCATCGTCGAGAGGACGCCGAACCGAATTCTGCCGCGGGGATCGTTTCAAGCCTTCGGCGAAATGTGAGTACAAGTTTTAGAGCGAGTGTGCCAGTGAGAATGGTAGAGAGCTTAGGCGACGCGAGAGAACGTGAAAGAGAGACACAGGGCAAGAAGAACCGAGAGACAGCGGCGTGATCAGCCGGGAGAGACACTTGTTACTACAACAACAACGAGACACACAGCACATTGACTCTCTCTCTCTTATAGAAGAAGTTGTGCTTTAGAGAAACAGGACTGCGCGAGGACCACTGCTCGTGATTATTGCCGGGATAAGGTTCTATAGTCAAAGTGCGCACAGTTGCAACGAGTATAGACTTAGCCGGTGTTTCGATCCTGACAAATAGTCACGAGATGGTTCTACCCGCTCGTCTTCGGTTAAGCTAGATCGTAGAGACTGTTTCTACGTAGTAGCGATGCGTGATCTTTAGAGGAACGTTTGCACGAGTTTCCTGAGCTGTATGACGAGCCTCGATGAGATCTATGATTTCATCGGGGCGGAGATCTTGGAATCGCGTTGATGGAGAATCAGGGGACGTCCCTTTGACTGCTGATCCCTTCGACACAATAATCTGTCCGGAAAGGGAAATTATCGTTACTAGACTGTGGATGTTTGAACAAATGTTTCAATACATGAAAGGTACAATAGTAGTGTTTTAAAATTACGCACTTCAATCTTATATGTCTTACGTTGTTCACTGTGCTTTCGATTGGATTACGTGTTTTAGAGCATCGTTCTATTAGTAGTAGAAATTCATGTTTCCATTAGGAATTATAAATTATCTCTTAGTCGTTTATCTTACGAATCGGTGTTTGTTTCGTAGTCTTTCTCTCTTCATGTTTGTCTTTACAATAAAAATATGATAAATTTGTCAATGAAGATTTTTTGTACGCTACGAATATAATACGACTGACAGCCTGATCATTGCTAGAGTATGTTTCCGAAAAGGAGAAACCAGAAATATTGAAGATCGAAGTAGTTGAATAGTGTCTAAGCATGATCAGCAGTGGAACGGAGTCCCCCGCAACCGATCAGCGGCTCAAGAACCTTAGGTATTAGCTACGCAAGTAACTTTTGTTCCGTGTCGGGCTGTGTCCTGTTCGTGGCAGTAGAAGTGATTGTTAGTGCCGGTTCGACGCGCCGGCGAAGACCGTCGCGTTGTCTGCCTCTATTTCTGTGCAGCTTTTTGGACATAGATTGACACGAGTCCGACGGTGGTCAACTCGGTTCCGAGTCCCCTCTTTCATCTAGAGACTCGACGGACTGTTAGGCAGGTAAGAAGCTGGCCACCCGGTTCTCGTTACTATTTATTATCTTTAGAAGGCAGCTGTTGATACGTGCTTGGCGGTGGGTAGGACTTAGGGTTTGCGACAACGCGACCCTAACAGCCTCCTCCCCGCCTTCTTACGGCTTTTACGTTTATCGATGTCTTCAAGCGTTGCAGTGTTCTTATATTGCGCATATTTCTATATGATGTCTCGATATATTTACGTTTACAGTTACCAAGCAAAACAAGTTCGTTGAATGTAGCACACACGACACACATACAAATATTATATATATATATATAGACATGTACACTGACACACTCAGGTACTCGGGACACAATTACACCGACATTGTCTTGTACATTCTGCCTGCGGACACTTCTTCGGTACTCATCCGGACGCGAGTTTCGGGATGAGCACGCGGAAGAGAGCTTTTACATGGATGTACACAACGAGAAACCATCCCTCCACCCTGGGATGCGTGTCGCTATAGTACTCCAGCCTCTGTGTATACACGGACACACACGAGACACACGGTTAGCGATGATTGCAGTTGCGGAGAGACGTCCCGATGTGCGAGCCGAACACGATCCGAACGTTCGAAGGCTCCGCGCTTCGACGCTTGCCCCTTTTGATTCCAGGTGCCGAGAGAAGCTAGAGAAAGCTCGATCATGGCAACTGGGATTCTTTTACAGGTCTTCTCTAAAATCGTCGAATTGCCTTGCCTTTGATAAAGATCAATCATTCGTCCACGCGTTTCGTGTCCAGGTGTACGCGTGTCTTCGCGGAAGTCCTCTTTCCCTCGTTTTCGTTCGTCTCGAACTATCGAACGAGGGAAAGAGGGTATAGAGCGTGTGGTAATCATTTGAAGGAGGAAAATTGAGAGTGAGAGGGAGAGAGAAAGAGAAAGAGAGTCGTGTCTAGTCGATAGAGAGACGACACGCGTCGGCCACCTGGAGAGAGCTGGATCAAAAAGAGAGAAGGCGGCGCGGCGGCGGCTGCGGCAGAATCGCGGTCTCCGAAGGATCCCTAACTATTGAAAGATTATAGTTTAGCGGTTGTTTCTTGTTTGGTTTACAACGCAGAGTGCGGTATCGGATGGATCTACAGCGGAAGTGGTAGCGCGGATCCACGCGCCGGTTTATCAAGCCGGAAACGCAACAGCACGCCGAGCACCATACAACGATCCGAAGAGATTCTGCCCTATCAACGCTTTGAACCCGGAAAACCGTCAGGATCGGCGGCCAGTGACACAGCCGGAAGTCTCAACTCGATCTCGAGTTCCGAAGGAAGCTCGTAAGTAGTGGCCAACCAACAACGACCGATTCTGCAACCGGAACTGCGAGACTCCTTGCTGTCTCTTCCAACTTCTTCTTCCTTTTCTACATCTGACTCTCTCTCTCTCTCTCTCTCTCTCTCTCTCTCTCTCTCTCTCTCTCTTTCTATCTCTATCTCTCGCTCTGTTTCTGTCTCTGCCTACAGAACTGTTCCCCAGACTCCCAGCAGGGTAGCCAGTTGCTGGGCAATAATGGTCAGCCAATAGGGTTTATACTGAAACCTGTTAAATCGGTTCGGATTTTTATCTTGGAATTTTGGGGGACGCGAAATATGATCGAAATGGTGAAAGGATATCTATACTTATTTTGAAAATGTTCAGTTTATTAAATTGTTTTAGAACTACACAAATGTAACAAACTGTGTGTTACACAAAATTAAATAGATAATATACTAAAATAACTAAAATCAGGATTTTAAGAAGCGACAGACCGTATTACACAGTGCGAAGTGAACAACTTTTAAATTGATACTACCGCTTTATCATGTGACTGTCTAGCTGTAAAAATCGCAAGAAACTTTGTAAAATTGAGATAATTTGTTTGGGGAAAGAAAAAGTGGATAGCCAGGATTTAGAACATAACTTTTTCAAACGAAACCCGGTACACAGAACGTACGAGCGTAAAAATCTAACTTATCGTATCTCTAAATCTGGACAACACTTTAGACTGAAAAACAGATAATTTAGACTGACAAATGTTTGTATCAAAATCTTGCAAAACGATCAGAATTTCAAGATGTACCTTTTATCATTGGATTCATATCAGGAAAAATAAAAAGTCACAATTTTATTGCTTACTTGTGTTATTGCCACTTGTAGTAGCAAGAACTTTATGAAAAGAAACATTTCCTTTTACATTTATATGATCATATATTATATCATTTAAAGGACGTCGTAATAAAACAACGATATAACATTTGTTTCAATTTATTTAGTAAGATCGACATAAACCGAAAAATTCACAGATTATGGCATCGAATGCAAGGGGTTAACATCGGAGTGTGTCTACAAGTCAAATATTCAGCACAACAATTAAAAAGACTCATTTCACGTGTTGTATTCGCACACTATTTGTATTTATCTGTCATATAACCGTGCTAATATGATTATCTCAATGGTCCCTACTAAATCACGATAAACTCGTAAGCTCTCAAGCTCAACGCGTGCTAAGCTTAACGCGATTTCCTGATTTACGGTTTGAAAAAAAAGCGAAACTCCACGCACCGTGTTATCCAGAAGCGTTAAAACGTTTCCGCGCGGCGTATCGAACTCGTTCTTTTATGCTTAATTCCGGCGTCCCATTAAGAAGACACATTACCCGTTGAATAAAATATTGGAGCGAAAGGATGCTAACAGATGCGCTGATCAATTATACAATTGTTCCCAGTAAGAATAAAACAAAAGGGTAGGGAACGTTCCACGAGCATCGTGGAAAGTTCGCAATTGAGCAACTAATTCCGAGTAACGGGCTATCCCTGCTATCATCTAAAACTTTTCGAAATTCTCTATCCCACTCCACCTGTTATCCCGTTTGTGAGGAATTTTGACAACGCACAGGAGACCGCGAATCGATCGTTTTCGACGTGTGATTGAGTCGATGTGTATGCATATTAATGTCCATTGTCTTGCTCATTCACGCTTCGTCTCTTTCTTTTCGTATTCCCTGGATATATATTGTCCCCGCCCTACTTCTTTCTTCCCGCACCCGTTCCGTTTGTATCCCCGTGTATCATTTCATCGTGGAGCCGTTTCTTCTCTTTTGTTCCTCCTACACTATCCCTAAAAAAAAAGATCCTCGTCGAGTTTCGTAGCCACGGAGAAGAAGAAGCGAGGGGATTTCACCGCGAATGCTGCAAAACACACAAGACAATTTGCCTACTGCCGTTCTTCGTTCTTCCTCTAATTATCTTTCCACTGTTATCTTCTCTCGATCCTCTATCTCTTTCCCTCTTTCTTTTCGATTCTGTATATATATATAAATAATATACGATCTCTATATATATACATATTTCGATGTGATCTCGATGTTTCGCGTTGCTGCTGTCATTCGTCGGTGTTTTTGTGTCGTCGTCTTGGCTTGCTGCTTGGCTGAATGATCGCGTGATGTTGACGATTGATGTATCCGAGCACCGTTACCGTTCTATGTCTCTCACAAAATGTTACACACACCCTCTGTCTCTGTGTACATACTATATATATATATATATACATATACGTATCTACAGATATATATTATATAAATATGGAAGATAATGTGTGTATTGCTCTCGTTGCGAATCGTTCTTCTTCGAGCGGCAGGGCCGCCGATTTCTGTGGGGTGTCCCTTGTTCTCCCAAGTGTGCGACCACGTTCTACTTTTAATCCTGATTCTACAGCCGTTTATATTTATAGATGCCACCAAACCTCGATCCGGAAACGATCACGTTACCGTCGCACTCGATGCAACGACTATGACCCGACACCGTAGGTAGATGAATGTACCCGTTCGCGTCGAGTGCGTCACCCGAGCCGATCAAATCATCCCCTGGAGACCTCGAATCATGCGATTCTCACGCGTTTGATCGGCTCGGCGAGAGTAGTATACTTGTATCACCCCGAATCCCTGATCCGAAATCCTGGGGCGAGAACGATCGCGCGATTCCAGAGCGCGCATCGATCGTCCCCTACGATTCTAGATCATTTAATCAGTCGAGAGCCTCAAGACGAAGATCCCCGATCGAAAAGGTAACCGATAAACGTAAGTCTAAGACCGACGCATGAGTACGTAGAACTTCGAACGTAGAACACCGGCAACGATCAACGAGACTCTTGAAATCGGAGTTGATTTGTCGATCGAATTGATCGTTGCCGGACATCCTTACTAACTTATGGTACTTGCGCATAGAATGATCTGCATGCCTACCGACCGCCTGCTATGTCTCCAACCTTACAACAATTCTCTCTGTACACTGTTGTTATATATATATATATTTACTCGCCACACCGACACACTTGCAGCGTGAGTTCTTCTTGTCTACAAAAATGATCAGAATAAGAGACATGAACATGAGAAACAGTAAAAAAAAAGATAACCACGAATGAGCTGTAATCTCTCTCTGTTTATCCGCACTTCTGTCGAAGGCTTGCGAGAGTTATGGTCCCTCGCTCCTGCGGAACGAACCTCTTGATCGATTTTCTTTCGAACCCCCATGACCCCGTGTTTTTTCGTTTCTGCCAACCTTAGGATGATACGATGTAGAAATTGTAGCGGCCAATGAACGAAAACAAGAGAAAAAAAATGAAAAAATAATTGTAACCCATTGATCGGGATCGTATTACCCTCCGATGAGTTGACCAGACCAACCCCAGTATCTTTTGTTTATCGTTTCTTCGTCCCCCGATAATCCCACGAAACCCCCAAGATACCCCTTATCCCAGCGTGAGAAGCGTCGGTGTGTGTTCATTAAAACGTCTGATTTTGGGAACTGCAGTTGGTCCCCAAATCTCCGAATGGCAGGCGAAACTGACCAGCTAAGAAACTTCTTCGAAGATCTCGGACCTGGACAAGTGGTCGGCCGACAGGTACTCGGTGCTCGGTGTCTGGGCGAAATTCAGCTATCGCTGAAACAGAAGGACGGATACCTTGAAGTGGAGGTGATACGTGCCAAAGATCTGAAGCCGAAACAGGGCAGCAAAGCGATACCAGGTACGTCAGGTTCCTCGGTTTTCCTCTAATCCTTAGGTTACTCCTTCTGTGCGCCATTTTAATGAGGAGTTCAATCAGTTTTCCTCAACCTTCCATTGAGAATAATCTCTGTGATACTAGCAGAAGTTTGATATAGTATGTTGGAATTTGAACCTGCAACGGTACACTGTTTGCATCTAAAGATTGTGTAAAAATTTATCAAAGTTCTGTTAGGTGATTATACTTCTCATAACACATCTATTAAATGCAATGTTTCTTTTTATGAAATGTGAACAAAATATCACAAGGAAATTGTACGACCAAGACGTTCAAAAGGGATTCTTGGGGGAATGTGCCATTGCAGGGTTAAACATAATTAATATTTTATCTTTCGTTTAACCACATTCGTGATTAAGGACCAAGACAGGTTACTTGAATACTAGACTGTGGATTTTATACATTTATAGCATCCACCACCTTTTAAGATTTGTCAAATATATAAAATGCAGTAACCCATTTAGAAAAATTTCATAACATTTTTCACTTTTTTAGAATATAATGTAACCTCTAATACTGAAAGAACATTTGTGCCTGAAAAATTTGAAAATAATGATATAGACCGTCCGTGGATAAACATTTATATAATATTTGTATAAATATCTACAGTCTATTGATAATTTCTTTGAACAATTTTCTTTTAATCTTTAAATACTCTTGCTTAACAATGCACGATTCTTCTTTTTTCTGATATTGTAACTCTTCGGTATTGCTAGTATACGAAAGTCTATTGGCTAATAATTATGGTTGTTGTCGCTACTGAAATTCATTACGAGATCCTGGGTTTTTAATCGTTTTTTCTCAAAAGATTATATTAAATAACGGTAGAGTTAATGTATTAAGCTGCATCCTCAATGACTTGGCTTGAACATGCAACTTTATCGAATGAAAAGCTATCAGGAGGATCTGTACGATCCACAAAGCTTCAAGATCAAAGCCTGAAGTTTAACAATCGCTTTCATTGAAACGACAAAGCTGTATTTCTAGATTTAATATTTATTAATGGTATAGAGGCTAAATAAAAGCTAAGACGATGTGGACGTGACTTTGTACTGTGCAAAGCCGAAGAACTGGTTTCTGCAAGGAAGGCACGTAAGGAATTGATCACAGACTAATCTCGCCTCCATTGCTACCTTCTCGTGATATTAAATATAACAGGGTGAACTGAACAAGCAATTTCGCTATGTAATAGAATGCTTCTCCCTTGCAAGCAGAATAAGAAATTATTAAAAAATGGACTAGATCATTAGGCTAGTTTCTGGATGAGCACAGTATCAAAGTTAGCGTCCACCTCGGTCCACTAATTACTCATCCTGACGTAACCGCAGCCTCCTACGTGAAAGTCTACCTGGTCAACGGGAAAAAGTGTATCGCGAAAGTGAAAACGACGATGGCAAGGAAAACGCTGGACCCGTTCTACCAGCAGTCGCTAACCTTCAGGGAAAACTGTCGGGGTTGTATACTGCAGGTACGTCTTCATTTCTAATTCGCTAGATCTAACATTTTCGACATTCTACCTTCTTCTTGAAAAAGTTGCTTAAAGAAGTCTGTTGTGATTCCAGGTGACAGTGTGGGGCGATTACGGCCGATTAGAAGGGAAAAAAGTGTTCATGGGTATAGCGCAGATCGTGTTGGACGAACTGAACCTCAATGATATGGTGTTCGGGTGGTACAAGCTGTTCGGCAACACGTCCCTGGTCAGTAGACCTCCATCCCTAGCTGTGTCCCGTCGATCCTCGGCCACGTCCCTAGAGTCCTTTAACGTTTAAGCTGTCCCGAAGCATTTTCTATCGTGCGTAACAGAGATTTTCTTTTCCGACGGCGATCGAGTTTGATCCGTTCGAAACGAAGCCCCGCGTCCAAGCTTGATCGCGTTTATCGAGTCCCTCGTTCAGATCCTCCAACGAACGGAGAATCTCCCCATGATTGTTGCTCGATCTGACGAATCGCAAATCGAAAACATTCTTTTTTGGCACCGGCGTGAAAAACGTAATTGTAAGTTCCAGCCGTATTTCGCGATTCGTGTTCCAGAATCTTTCTGATTTTCTGCGCGTTCGAATTTCAGGAGACAGAGAAGCGAAATTTTAAAGAGATAATGGGAATTGTCTTTTCATAAATGGTCGTCGATTATGGTAAATATTGGATCAGTGGGTTGTTGCATATTGCTGGGGAAATTTCGGGGCAGGCGCGATCGCGCTGTTGGACGAGACAAGAAAAGTGTGTTTTATTTGCAAGGTGATCGCGAGAATGGGAAAAGAGTGAAAGATCGTACGAGAGGACATGTCTTTCTAGAAACACCACTAGCACATCACATATCATATACGGCATATCAGATGAGCCACTAGTCCGTATGTAGACTAGATGTAGAACATAGCGGCCATGTTCCCGGATCGCCAGATAGCTTTAGGTACGCACTGAGATCTAGGCTTCGTTCGTACAGTTATTCGTTCGCATGGTCTCACGCGAATAATCGCCTAACATCTATAACCCTTCCACTGCAGCTTCAATATCTTCGGTTACAATCTTCCAATCGATCACTTAGAAAATTGATCTCTTCATTCAAGGACTTTCCTGCTTCTAGATCTCAAAATTTATGTCCGAGAAAAATCGTTTTTTTATCAGATCACCTTCAGTATCTATTTGTTACAATTACCACGTGGGTCACATATGACATTAATCTTTGACTAGGTGTACAAGTGGTCACTGACTAATGAGGTGAGATTTCTTGGGGAGTTTTTGTAATATTTTCTCTTATCTTTGCTTAAAACATTATTATTTCAAATAAATTGAGTTAAATTCAATAGAAAACCACCTCACTACATAAAAATTGAGAGTCTAATCTTTCTTTCAGCAATTTTTAAAATTCCTTAATTTGACAGAAATTATGCGAGTGAGATCATGCTTTTCCCCTCTTGCCTACTTTTTACGTACAGATGTGCTCTGCCTGGCAAAATCTCTTTCTCGGTGGCAAACTCTTTCTGTCCGGGCCTCGAGGTAACGATCCTTGTCGATCATGATCCTCGACGATCACGATCCTCGTCGTGATCGTGAATTGAAGCTTCGGGGTTCGCGCGGCTATTTTTTTCCACGTTTCTCTGGCGTCTATTTCTCTGACTCTCTACCAATATACTACATCTGTGTTCCGTTCTTGTTCTCTCTGTCTGAACTCGATGTCGGCTCGCAATATTCGTTGTTTTCCTTCCTCTTGTAGCTCGTAGACGCCCTCCATGCTGCTTCGTTGCGCGTTAACCTTGTTAACTTTGTTCTCTTCGAGTCTGCACAATGAAACGCACCCTTCTCCGCAATGCAATCCTCTCTTCGCTTCGTCTCGATCCGAGCGGGAAGCTGTTTTCTTTCTTTTTCTTTTTTACAATGCGATTTCATACACTGAATATATCTGTCCCTCCTCTTTTCTAGAATCGTGTAAGGTAAGTCTCTGTACGAACTGTCCTCTGTCCAAGCGCTCTTCGGTGTCACACTACAGGAGTACACGCGAAAGTAACACAACACACTACTGATGCTGCAACACCTGTTCCTGTTTGTAGTCACCTGCTGACCTGGCCAGAAAACCTTTTCGGACATTTCAGAGTCCACCGGTTGTGACATATTAAAAATATTTGATTTTATTAAACATCTTTCAATATTCAAAAGGGGAGCCTCTTTAATTACAAGTTAGTTGATCATGAAATTTTCTTGAACATATTTATAATGGTACTTTATACTTTGTAAAAAAAGAAAATTCGTCTCGTAAGGAGTATTTCTTGAAGACGCAATTTCTTATTCCGCTGTTTATTTTCTGTAGACGTAGTCTTCACGGGGAGACGAGTTAAAAATATGGCAATATATCTACAAAATTAAAAATACTTTGGTGACCTTTCGTCGACTAAAAATAGGTAAAGACGTTGAAGAATCGTTACAAACACACCGGCTAAAAAATATTTGATCAGGTGTCGTGGCTACGATCTACAAGATAAAATGAAAGTAAAAATACAATGCTGAAATGTACACCTTCATAATTGACAGATTATTATTTAGTTACATGTGTTAATCTTGTTTGTATGAAATCTGAAATCAGTATGAAGTAGTGATCATTATTGAAGATATTTTCGAAGGCAACTAAATGCACTATGAAAAATCGCTGTCACGAACAGCTAATTTCCCGAACGATGCACCGGCACCGAGAAGGTTCGACAAGGTGTGCTGACAAGTTCGGACTCCAGTATTTACATCTAATTGTTCCTCTTATGTACGATATATTTCTGTGTGTCATCGGGCCGGATTTTCAGCAATCGCGTCTGACCGTGATGTTTTCTGTTTCTCTTTCCAGTGAAACCGATACAGAGGCACTCGATGCGAGATCGATGCGAACTCCAACGTGGTGTGCAGTGAGAAAGGCGTGCCGTACGGTGACATAACGTGCACGGGACCCAGTAAACCCAAGTGAAGTGGTGAAGTTATTCGCGTTTACAACCGTAAGTCCGAGTGAACGACCGCTTCCAGCCGGGGGAAGAAAAGAGAAACGAAAAAAACCACAGGCTCGCGACCACCGCGCGAGAACGTTCGTTGAAAACTACAGAGAAATGAAAAAAAAAGCGGAAAAATGAAAAACCGGAAAAAATTTGTACATAAATTAAGACACTCGAGCTGTGCCGGCAACCAGTGAACGATGATCGAGAACGGCGATCCGGACGACGACCGACGACCAAAAAAGAAACGATGTACCAAACTCTCCGGGACAATGTCGTCGAACTTTTTAGCCAAGGAAAAGAGAAACTGTCGTCGTCAGAGCGTATATGATCTATTGTAAATACCAATAACGATTATACATATATATATATGAATTCGCGATACGTATTGCGCGCAGGTGTTTAAATGAACAATTGCCTTGACCGTCGCGTCCCTATTGCCCCGTTGCCATTCGACTTCAACGACGTTCGGACCCTCGTTGATTTTTACTAGCACTTCGATCGGCAAACGATCGAACAGTCCGCGTACACGATCCGGCGAATTCGAGCCAACCGGAAGTCGATCGGCAGCCGCGGAAACCGGGACGTATATCGTGAATTAGCGAATTGTTGTTGAACGTTTAAAGTAGCCATGTCAACTATTTTGTGTGTGCGTGTGCGAGGGAGAGAGAGAGAGAGAACGAGAGAGAGAGAGAACGAGAGAGAGAGAGAGAGAGAGAGAGAGCGAGAACATGAGAGCGAGTGAAAGAAATCGGGAGAGGGGTGAATGTGTATTTAAATAAGGAGACGCGCTGAAAAAAAAATGAAACTATATCGACTGTCATATATTGTGATTCTGTTAGTTTTATTTAATTGTCAACCTCACGAGTCCGGTGTAACGCGTAAGAGGACGGAGAGCCGTGTATACAACTCTAGGAGACCTTAATTATTCTCGATACTTGCACTCGACTTTAAAAACGACGCTCGTTTTTTGTAACGTGATATATATATTATATACATATATTTCACTTGTGAACGAACCGCCCACATTACTCGCATAGAAAACGAGAGCCCGCGGGGGTGGATACCTCGCGGCGCGTACCACACTGCTGAAGTTAATCCTTTAATGAAGAAAAAATATATATGAGGAGTGCTGTGTATAATACCCCTTGATCGCGGAGTTCGCGATCGGGGGAAAGAGTGAGATCGAGAGAATGTGCGAATGAGAGTGAGAGAAAGAGAGAGTGAGAGAGAGTGAGAGAGAGTAACCGGCGCGCCACGTATATTTCACAATCGAATTTTATATCTCTTAATTCTCATGTTATGTGTTCGATCTTTGTCTGTGCATTCGTCTGGTCACTCGTGGAACACGATACGATGAGCATGCACGTATACGCGGTTACGTCTAGCGATTAAACACTTGATTGAATCGTGTACGATTATATACATACATACATATATATATATATATATATATATATATATACATATATTTTCTCCTTTTTTTCGTTGCTGATTGTGCTTGCAAAACATGCGTAACCATGCATTTTTCTCTTCGTGAGACGGAGGTTTAAGAAGAACAAGAGAAACACACACACATACACATGTACACGGATACAAATACATGTACACGAGGAGCAGGGAAGGAACAATCACACGAAAACTGTTACAAGTTGACTGTACATCGAAAAACAAGAAAGGAAAATACGATTTTCGCGACCAATTAAATTGTAGCCAAGCTGAAAGTTTCTCACGAACACGCGGACGTCCTTTCGCAGCTGAATATTTAGTTCGCGCCCTTTAAAGGGCCCATGCATTTTACAATTTATCGCGGAAAGTTGCGCGAAACTTTCCTCGAACGATGCTCGTAAAAGTGTATGGACTCTTCGCGTCGCTTCGCTCCTCGTTTGTTGGTCTTCAAGGGTACTCCCCGGGTATTGATCGATGTCACTGAAGCGATGGACTCCTCATTTTTTACGGGGGACACTCTGGAACGTCTTTCTTTCGCTTCATTCACTATTCCGTGGCCAAAAATAGGACGACAGTCCGTTAGAATTCGTGGACGAGCTCTGAAACCTTTCTCGGTGACCTCGACCACGTTTTTCGCGTCTGATAAGCACTTTTACAGAAATTTAAAAGGGCCCGCAACAAAAATACGCCTCCCAAAACCTCAATTCCAATTCTATTAACAATTATCCTTTCTAAGAAAATGAATGTTTGGTCCCTTTCAATATCTATGCTATACTTTGTCTACTAATTGCAGTCTTCTCATTTAAATATCTTCTTTTGTAGTATATCTCGTAAAGTAATTGAAATATAAAGTCGTGTTCCAATTTTTGACAAATGTGTTGGAAGATTCTAACCGGTCAAAGACGCTTTTTAAGAAAATCCGAATCCAGATCAGTGACTTCAGCATCGATATCTTCAAGCACCCCTTCTGCTCTGTTTTGCATTCTGATTTTTGCTCGCCTGTGCATCCTGCAAAGCTCGCTATTGCCACGCAAACGGTCACGAGATTTTGCGTAACAATCGATCGAGAGACACGGTGATCCAAGGCTTTGAAAAGATGAAAGATAAATGCGAACAAGTACTGAACAAGTACTGAACGATCGTCTGAATTAGATCTCGCTTGCACGCCATTCTTCAGTTCATTTCGCTTGCGTCCTGAACACTTTATCTACTAGAAACTCGTTGATAAAATTCGTCAACATCAAAAAAGAGCTTGAACATTCTCTGAAAATGATACTCCTGGAAGATTTTTCTTGGTACATGGTCAAAATTGTAGATGTTATTGAAAAATTTATTCAAATCTATTACACAATGAAAAATAGTAGATAACGTGTAAAGGATTAATTCTTATAACTAGATTGCAGATTTCTATGCAAAAGTTGTCTGTATCAATTACACGAAACGAGAGTTGTGTAGAAGTTGATTTCTTCTCTTGATAATTTCCATTGCTTAAAAATAATACGACCAAGTTCTTATTGCTATTTTCTGTTTTACATGCATAGAATCAGCAGTCTAATTATTCATACTTTTTGTTTCATCATTATTCTTCGAAGCTCGTCGCGACCAACGTCACATCTATTATTCCTTCGCGGTGAGTTCGAAACTGCGCGAGCCGTTCGGTAAACCGGGTGATCGATCGACCATTATTGCCGCGAGGTGTGTAAAAAAAGAAGAGAATAGGGAGGGTGGAGGGCGATATCTTATCATATCTATAACGCGCTTGATTTAGAACGAAAAGCTTTTTTACTCGTGAGAGAGAGGTATACACAAACGAACACACACACGCTCGCCGGCGCGAGCGCGCGCGCGCGTGCGACGCAAAGCCGAGAGAGAGCGAGAGAGAGAGAGAGAAAGAGAGAGCTGTGCGAAAAAAGCGAGTCACACACGCGAAAACGAACAATTTACTTACTGTAAGACGAATTTCTAAGTAAAGAACAAAAAAAAACCATTTTGCAAAGTGCATGACTTATAACCAGTAGACTCTTGGGACAATGACAACGTAATTAACCGAACACGCAGAATATACTCTCTGTACTAGTGGATAACACTCGATTTAAAAGGATAAAAAAAATGATAAAAAAATATATACAAAAGACTACGAATCATGTAACACGTTCAGTTTGTAAATTCGCCGGTTACGCGCGTTCCTTGGACCCTCGACGCAATCCGTTCGATCCTGGATCACCGATCTGTTCGTCTTTCAGCGATTTAAACCTATGAGTGGACTGCTATCCTATTTTATGCTTTTAATTACACTGTTCAACACTATGAAATTATGAAGGACAAAGGGTTAATGTGGAGCAGCTATATGAAGATCGACATAACAAGTTTATTGTAGATCATCTCATTGCTTTGTAGAAGCTGCAGAGAAAGATTGACTTCATTTTACAAGTCCACTCGGGGGTTAAACGCAATTACCAGACGCAGCCGCGGTTCATTCGAAAGAGAAGCTCGGATTTCGGGTTCGATTTTCGAAGGAGGTCGGCCGAGTTGTAAATGATTTCGGGGCACAAAATGAAGGGGATGCGCGAGGGTCCTACGATCGCGACCTGTTAACGCTTAACGATATAAAAGTACCGCATATCCTATACAGACGTAGGACTCTCATAACTTAGTAGCCGGTCTTAAGGGATCCCAGGGACGTGAGAGGGTCGGGTTTGCTTTTTTATACTTGTATATCGAGGAACGAGGTGGTCCGGGTGGCTTGGTCCGGGGTTGAACGTCGATGAAATTCTCGTAGGAAGTTTCGTTAGAGTTCTTTTAGGGGATATCGATACCACACACGACGAAAACAGAAGCATGACTACACAGCTGGACGACGTGAAAAAAAACGATAGATAGAAAGAGAGCAAGAGAGAGAGAGAGAGAGAAACGTTTTTATCGTGTTTACGTTCGACGCGATGTCTATATCTGATTTCCGCCTTAATTTTCTTCGCGGTTCCAGCTTTCGCGTAACACTTGTAAATATCGGATAAATATCGACGAAGAGGAACGAATTTACTTCGCCCGGTCGACCCACGCACGCTCTATTTTCTATTTTGGATATCGTAAAATCGTTTATTTCCCTACGATTGCGTTGTATTCGTTTGACGTACGAGATCGTGGATGGAGCACGCGATTGGTTGAAGTGTGAAGGGAGGATATTTTGCGCAACTGTTTCCCAAGAGCGTGCCGGGGGTCGAACGAATTCGCCGAGGAGACTTGTCACTGTAAATATTGGGTAAATCGAGGGGAGAAAGATCGGTGAAATTTCGAGTAATCCTCGTTGTAATATTCGAGTAGCGATCTAGGGATCTCGTTTCTATTTTCTCCGTAGATAACAGAGCTTTTTCTAAGCCGAACAACGACGCAACCATCTCTCTGCAGTCTTTCCCATTGTTCCCGCGACGCGACAAGCGGGGGAAACATTCGTAAACACCGGAAGAACTGAACGCGAAGAGAATCAAGGTGACCCGTTTTTTCATTTTTCTCATCCATACACTCTTGCCATGCCCATCTGTACATAGGCATGCTCAATCTTAGGATCGAACACGCATCGTGAATCACATATATATATACATACATCTCTATACATATTATATATATATACACATATACATACAAGAATAGCATTAACTACGAAAGAAGAGGAAGAAGATGAAAAAAAAATGAACCGAACAAATTAATATCCGACTTTGTACCTATATACTTAATAATTAAACGTAAAACGAAGACGAAATGATGGGCGAGACGCGAGAGAGAGAGAGAGAGTAAGTGTGAGCGTGAGAGAGAGAAAATGAGCGAGAGAGAGCGTGAGTGAGAAAGATAGAGTGCGAGGAAAAATACTTTCGGGGACATCCACAAGTAGAAAGCGAATCGCGAGGGGTGGGGAACGGAAAAGTTTAATTAGAAGCGAGAAAAAAACGGAACGGGTTGGATCGGGGCGAGACAACGAGACGGACAGCTGAATTTCAAATCTACACGGGATGCAAGGTATCTGCGAGCCAAGGGGTACCACTTTTGTCAAATTTAGAGAGCCAATTTAGGTTTTACGATTACCGATAATAGGGTGTGCGAGAGACGAGTGCGAGAATATGGGAGGAAAGAGAGCGAGAGAGAGGGAGAGGTACGTGGAAGAACACCGTCAACGATTTCTTTACAATGAAACTCATTAATCACTCCGTAGAAGCGATCGTAGCGTAGGTGTCCTGTAATCTCGCGATCGTGCGCGATCGATCGCGTGACTCGAGTTCGTTGCTCCGTTGCGATAGGATCAGAAAATCTACTGGATCGTTTCCACGTCGTCGAAGCTATCGAGTGTTCGGGAAAGTTGAGCGAAGCTCACCGATTTTTGGTAAAGAAAACAGAGATGGGGGAGAGATCGAGGAACGGGATTGATCGTTGGATCGCGCAGGACACCAGGAGTTTCACGGTACACCGCGGAAGAGAGGGGAGAGGGTTGAAGATCTCGTGTGAACCGTTCGAGACGCGGTTCGCCAGTAGCTTTATAGCGGCGAGCGACGGTAAATTGTCCGGATTTTCATTTTGAAGAGAGGAAAGAGAGAGAGAGTGTATGATTGCGGGACAACCGATAGAGAGAAAGAACGAGAAAAGAAAGAGAGAGAGCGAGAGAGAGAAAGTGACAGAGAGAAAGAGTGACAGAGAAAGGTAGAGTGAGAGTGGGAGAGAAAGGAGAGAAGGGACGACGAAATAGAATGGCGAAAAAGAATTTAAAAAAACAGTACGATTAGACGACGTTCCGTGGGTGTGCAAGAGAACTCGGCCGCGGACTCCGTCGACGATTTCTCTTGTTTCTCAGTTGTTGTCTCTTTGGTTTGTTCTTTGTTTTTCTCGCGTTCTATTGGTTGTATATATTATTGTATGTGATTTCTCCCGTTTTTCCGTTTCGAGGGCTGGTAACGTGGTCCAGGATCGACGCGCGAGCTTCTGTGGATCCTCGACGCGAAATCGTTATTTGCGAATACCTACGGCAAAAATATGATATCTCGATTGGGATTCTTGGTTTCCGTGCCGGTGTCTCGCGCGGTCGAGGAGTTCACGGCGGGATCTGCACGGAACGATTAATATAAAAAAAAAGCGTTAGTGACTGTATCCAGTATAATATATCTGATAAAAGATACCCCCGATGCCAGACATGGCGTGTGACAATAAAGTGATTCAATGATCTCGTCGCATTTCAATCGCAGCCACCTTTCACGACACGCAGGATCTCTACACACCATGACACGCGACACTTCTATTATGTGTGCACAAGTACGTATTTATTATGAGGACGTGTGCATACGTACACACAAATATACATACTACATTCATACACAACAGGGAGAGAGGGAGAGCGACAGAGCGAGAGAACAAGAGAACGAGAGAAAGCGAGTGACAGAAAGAAAGCGAGAGAGAAAAAGAGAGAGAGAGAGAGAGAGAGAGAAAGAGAGACATACACGTTGTACACAGAACGTTTATATTTTAAATGCGAAACGGAGGTTTTTTTTGTAAGTGAAACTGATAAAGGAACGACGTAACACCGCCGGTATTCAATCGATCACGATGCGTAAAAGAAAGTATTTCCATACGTTTTCCGATCGCTCGTTAATCCGCTGTTAATTGATAATGTCAGTAATATTTTTAACAAAATAAAGCAACCTTATTCAAAGCTGAGAGAATACGTCTTTTTGAATATATCCATTATGTTGTAGAAATATGTGTTAATGTAGCTACGTCGGGTTCGAATTTTGTGAATTTTATACGAGATATAAAAGCAATCACCATATGGCAACAGACAAGGTATAGGAATAGACCAATCACCATACGGGGTTTCGTGTGTCACGATCTGAAATACCGACATCATGAACAACTCTAGGGTAAACTTCCGAATGTCGGTCAATTCGGATTGAGCTAAAATTTTGCACATAGGTTTATGTTTTATTAAAAACATGTTTCCCAAAGGGATTTCTGCCGATTCGAAAAGAATTTTTTTATCATTTTAGTGACATTTTCTAACTTACCAACATAACATTTCATACACAAACTTAAGTAAGTCTGTGTCTGTGAATAGTATCACAGACGAGATCTTGTCTATGGTGATAGAAATATTCCCCACAGCATTAGTCGAGCAGCGTCATCTGTGGAGGAATATCAGAACTTTTACACCATTTAGTATTGTCACACGGTATTGTCACCACGTCTGTAGAAATACTTTCTCAGCTGTTGATAATAATCGCGTTCCAGTTTGAATTACTTGCCACTGATGGCGCCACGAGCGATGTGAAAGAAATATTGCGGGCAATATTCAAGCCTTTTATATATTTTTGTTGTTACTCTCAATAACAATAAATACATTTATAAAAAAACAATATTGCGGACAATATCACGTATTGAAATTCAGTGTGAAATTAATAGAAGTACATTAGGTCACAGTATAACGCAATCAAACTTGCTCTATTATCCTAACTAATCCACGAGACACGAGTGTTCGAATAATAGAACAGTTATCCAGCCACAATACTAGATTAAATCATTACTGACTTAAACAATTAATTTTGTTTGAGTTCGGGTTCGAAGAATCGAGGTTTTACTGAATCGACTGTATACTATTTTTATTATACCTAATATATATTTGATTTAAAGAATGTGTTCAACCACTGAAATTAATTTCGGGGCCCTCTGTTCTATGCTTTACCAGGAGAAAATCGAGAGTACCAATTTTCATGTAAATTTCGGACCTCTCATCCATGCTATTTTTCGTTCGTTGAATTGGCGATTTCGGAGCGGTGCGCTCCGGTGGCGCGTCCCGACGCGATGCCTCGCGCAGTTTAGCGTCCCCGGAAGTTTATTACGGTAATCCGGTGGCGTCGATAAGCCCATTACCTCGTGTCTCTGCCGATGCCGTGTAATGTATGCGCCGGAACGTAATAAAAATCGACTTACACGACCGGCCTGGCTCGCCTCTAGCCGCCACCCTGGTATCGGGGACGCGTGTACGAGGCGGTTCTATCGGGCGGCACGCTTTTAGGTGTCGCTAAAAGTTTAATCAAAGTCAGATTAGCCCGGGAGCCAACTGGGAGACGAAGAGCCGGGAGGGGAGGGGAAGGGGAGGGCCGGGCGTTTTATTAAACGGGACTTGATTAGGGGTTGCCCTGGGTGGAGGTGGATCCTTTCAGAGTTTGTTTTCGACTGGTTTCCACGGAGCCAGCTTTCATTACGCCAGTTTCGCATAATTGACGCGGGATCGTTTAGCAAACCGGGGAAAAACTTGGCCATTCTCCTCTCCGGAAATTACGGATTGTTTATCTCCGGCTTGAATCGCGGCTCCTCTTTCTCTCTCTCTCTCTCTCTTTCCTACACTGTCGTCTTCTACGCTTGTTCCACGGGCCGACGATCGAGATGCTTGTCCACCACAGGTGCGGGAAAACCGACGTTTTTCTCAGAGATTGCATGTCAAAAACTGTTCCGTGCATTCTAGTGCGAGACTCCTAGTTCCGAGAACTCTTGAGGGGGTATTGTAGCGTGACAGGTGGTTCTTTATGCTCCTTTGCAAATTTTGCAGAAGTATTCGATGCAAATTAAGTAGCAATGAAGCACAGATAAGCTTTATTCCTATATGTGTTTGGAGGATTCGTATTTATTCATATTCATTCCTATATACGTACTTGTCAGTGGAGAGTGTAGAAAGAATAGAAAGATTAAAAGAATTTAAGAATATTTACGTATTAATTTCTCAACCAATGAAAGTTATTAAAGGAAGAAGGAAAGAAAGGCCAGTAAATTTTAATTCAATAAATTAATATGACTCTGTGGAAACTTTCGGGCTGTTCGTTTGTCAGAGAATCGGTAGGCTCGTTAGCGAACGCGCAATACTGATCTCCCGAAATCCGGACGATTAACAGGCTCGGTATGAAACACATTTAGGCATCCGTGTTTGATGGTTGAAAGTGATTCAGTCTCCTGGTAATCCCTGTAATCCCGAGGGTATGGCCTCGCTTTCCCGGCGAAGTGTCGATCTGGATTCTCACCCTCCCAATGTTTGGATTCTCCTGGCGGTAATAATCGGTTTCGATCATTCTTTCACTCGCTATGATCCCGCTGTTGCCCAAAACGTTATATTGCTCCGATTCAAAGAAAGAATAAACAAGGGAGCACGAAGAAACGCATTTGAATGGACCCAAATGGATCATCTTTGTGGCTGGCATTATTCATCATGCTCTTGTATAGCTTGATATGCTGCACATTAAATAACAGTTTTATTCACTCCGTTGGGTAAAATTATGGCATACCGAAGAAACTCATTAAAAACCCTCGATCAATGAATAATTGTATAAAGAAAGGATTAAAAGATTAGGAAGGACATGAGAAGAATTGACAGTGGATTCAAATAAAATTGGAAAGAAAAACTAGAATACGATACTATCGGGACAGTAAGCCCCTTTATTCGGGCAGCCGCTCAATTTTAATCCACTGTATTAAACTACTTAACACACACAGATAAATCCTCTTCGCTCACCGAGCAGTTATCGAAAACCCGAATTTTCTCGCAAGCCAATCATTCTCGTAAGTTGTAAATATATAGAATCCCCAATAGCAGATTTCCCGCTGGATCTTCCGCTTTTTAGTCCGCGAACGAAACCGGGTAAACAGCGTCGTTAGTTATCCCGGTATCGCCCGAAACGGGCGGGAACATTTGGACAAAACAATTGAGGAAATCCGTTTAACCGTCGAGGAGCTAAGTTCTTTAGTTTCTCTCGTATCTCGTTTTCCGCGGGCAGCACGAAAGAAACGCGACGCGGGCAACCGGTCGTTAATTATCCTTCGTATCCTGGCGACGTAAACGAGAAAAGGAAAGGAAAACACTCCGGAACGATTTCGTCGACGAACCCCAGGTTTCGAAAATATGCGGCCGTTTTTCCGGCGCTGAACAATGAAACGAGCGACGAGTTTTCGTGTCCGAGCAATAACGTGGTCGCGTCGGAGCCGGAGCAGCGTGAAAGTATCCGGAGGGCACCACGCCCATTAAACACGAACCTGTCGTGAAAAGAGGCAACGAATCCCATCGGATTGCCGTCGATCTTTTACGTAAATCTTCCCCGGATCGTGGATTCCGATCCGCCGCGAGCCCGCACACTGCTGATGAATATAAATTCGAGCGTGGTTTACTTTTATCTAATTATTCCGTCGTAACTCAACGCCTAACGAGGCTGCGCCTTCACGAGAGAGGCTCCGGATCGAAATGGTGCTTGCCTTCCTCAAAAAAAATCAGCGCTATTCCGAAAATTGTTTTTTCTTCTCTGTTCATTGTGATCGTTAACTTACTGATTTGTGCGAGTACTCTCTGTGGAGATACGAGTCGCGCAAATTAATGAAACAGAGCCATTTTATATAAGATCCATCCGTGGTGTAAAATACATATAATTTATCATGAAAGCAGAATTAGAATCGATGTTATTCGTCTCACAATCTGCTAATGTACTTGTCCAAAATTGGAACACGATAGGCAAATTCTAAAGAAAGACTCGCCGAATTAATTGTTGAATAGACGTTGGCCAGCAACGCTACAACAGAGAATTGTTTCTATGGATGACTAAGCAAATTCGTACAAAGCGAACTCGTTTATAAAACGTCGAGCGTTCGTCTCTCGGCAACAAAATTTCCCTCGGACTTTGCTGAAAAGCAACTGACTTGTTGGCTTTGAAAACATACTTTGCTGACCCTTTTTCATCAAGGATTCGCTCGATTCCCTTGACAGTGGCGATTTGTAAAAATTTGTGGAATCGAGAAGACGATCGACGCGTTCGTTCGACAAGTGTGATTCAACACTTTGATTGCCTGTAGTCTAGTCGTCTCAAAAATTATTAAAACGCAAAACAACTTAATGAAATAAATCGATTCTCTAGAAGTTGAACATCAATTAGGTGTTTTGACATTAAAATATTGAAAATCTGGGAAGCCTGGTTAACTAATTTATGTACTAATTTGCCTCCTCGTAGAATACTAAGGACTTTTTCGATTATCTTGCATTTTCTAAATTTGTATCAGCGAATATATGCCACTTTTGAAACACTCGGCACTCAAAGTGTTAACGAAAATGGCGAGCAGAATAAGAACCGTGTGTCAAAATCACCGGCAAGTTTCGAGGCGTTAATGGCGCGAGTCCGGCGCAGATATCGCGTAATTAATCACGGGGTGGCGCGGCGTGTCCTTAAATAATCCTCTAGGGAGGATCGAAGATCGGTCGGGATCAGATGCAAATCAGATTCATTAGCGTTAAGCCGTGCGGGGGCGGAGAGGCGGAGCCGATGTCGGCAGACCCTTCGACGTAAACACTGCGTCAACCTCCGACCCGGCTACCCGAGGGTTGTTATTGCGCGGTTACCCCGACCCGCCACCTCCCCGCGACCCCGCATTCGTCTCCTTGGTGAATACGTGCACCCTCTCGAGATTCTTCTTTTACGGCCTGCCACGTACCCCTACGATCCTCGTCCTCTGCACGAACGTACGAAGAAGCGGGTGCGATTCCCTTCGAATAAACGACTATTCATTTTCAGTGGCTCTGAGCATGAATTTTTTACAGGCGGCACATTTTTGTCAGCTGTAAAAGTTCTTTACGATTTGAATTCACTTCCGAGTAAATCAAAATTTTATACAGCAATATTCCATTATCGGTTTTGAATAAGTCATTTTCACACCTTGGTGTCCCTCGGTGTCAAATTGACAGTGGTAAAAAATTGATGTAACAACAAAGTAAACAGTTATCTTTCAATGTTTTTTTATTCAAAGTTGATGAGTTAATATTTACATCATCAAGTCACGAGGTTTCGGGGGCAAATCTACAAATAACAGAACAGTATAACTTATTTCGGGAAAACTGTGTCAATTGACACGAGAGACGGATGAGGGTTAACATGATTTTTCGTAGCACCTTTTATCGGCATTTCGCAACATGAAAATTCGCAATACAGAGTTACCTTTCGAGCTTCGAATCGACGTCAGCGACAACGTGTTCAACAGTTTCCACAGGCAGCCGCGGTGTACTTTATTAAAAAAGGGGTGGACGACTCGATCAGGCTCCCAGGCAACACAACGGTAACCGTGCGCAGTCGATCATTCGTAATTTAATTAAAAACTGAATCGCGTTCCGTTGTTGCGGGTGATCTCGGCCGGTCCCACCCTCTTTCTCATTTATCGTTCACCCTCGGTCATACTTTCGATATTAACGCGCCGCAATGACGCCGGGGATCAGCCGCACGTGCTACTAGGTAACCACTCGAATTAGAACCGGCGCGATATGGAATAACTCGAGCAAAACCCACGAAGGGGGAGGGTTTCCGCGGAGCCGAACGCTGAAACACGAAAACAGTGGATGAAATCCTGGAAAACGGCGAGTCACGATCTTTTCGACCGGGATCGATTTCTCGGTAAATATTTGATCGTGACGCGATCGTTAATCCGAATGCACGATCGTGACCGCGCGTGCTGCCGTCTAAATGGCTTTCGAGGGGCTAAACGAGCGGTTTTACACGTGTTTGCCAGTGGCTTCTGGTTCTGTTTGCTTAGGACCGGCGCGATCCGCTCGGTTTCAGCCGCTGACGGAGAAACGCGGAAACCCAGAATCCTGCAACGTTCTTAATACGTTCGATTTTCGGTACGGGGGAACGATATGGGGGACGAAGGGGTCCTCGGGAGCACGTGGCCCTTCGACGATGAATTAAAATCGCGGCGGGTCAACGCCGAATATTCCACACTTAATCACGCCGCTTGACACGCGGGATTACATCGCGTATAATCGGATAGAATGCCGTATATTAGATTTCGTGGAGATTGAAACTATCTTCGGCCTCCCTGCGACGATTATTAGATATTAACCCTTCGCGCGTCTTGCTCGAAGAATATTTAGTATGCTCGACGACGGAGGAGCATTTATTCGCTAGAACACTCACAACTTTCCTTTTTGTCTAGAACAGACTCCAAATGAGTTGGCAATCATTTTTGGCAAACTCGGCTACGCTTTTATAAACCTCTTCGCCTACAATATCGTATGAGAGACGTGGTGAGAAATTCGGGTCGAAAATAAGAAACACGAGACTGAGCCGTGGTACTTCTATTGGAATGGTACTGATATTGGAATAAAGGTAAACAACGCGAGTCAGGGCTTTGTGGTTCTACAGTGGTTGTTGTTGGTTGTGGTTCGCGCCGTCGTGACTTAATTTATAAGGGAAGGGGTTAAAAAGAAACAGAAGATAGTTTCGAAGGAAGCGGCAAGGGAACGGATTAATCGTACAGAATCAACAATGCCACGAGTATAAATTTCCACGCCGGTGGCGTGTTCGCACCGTAAAATTCTCCAACAAAGAAGTCGGTGGATCGCTTATTAGCGGGCGCAATAACTCACGCATGAGATATGCGACACGGGATCGAAAAACGAAAAATGAGACGGTCGGTTGAACACGATTTTCCCCAGGCTCGTCGACTTTCCACCGCGCCGGTAAAGAAGCCCCGATGCGGCGTTACCCGGACGATTATTTAAATTTATGGGCGGCGTCTCGATCCCGTGAAATCGGGATTACGGATCGCGGCTGCGGAGGATTACGCTTTCACGCGCGCGCGCGTGCACGAGAGTAGGTATTTACTCTCGCGCTTGTTTTTCTCCGAAAACTTGGAATCCGTTCGGCGACAACGACGATCAAGTTGTCACGGGTGCGAGATCGTTCGTTTCCAGTTCATAAAGTCCGACGCGGCACAATGCTGGCTAACTAGGCGTGGTTCGCTTTGAAGAGGGTCACCCGGGTACATTATACGGCGGCGGGTACACGCCTGTGTGCGTTGGTACCTTGCGTTTCACACCCGGCAACATCTTTTGACAGGTTGATACCGTGGTTGTGCCGAGCACGATGCAACGCGTGTCAGGGGCCGCGATGCTCTCTACCTCTCCTGTCCTGGCAGCGCACCGGTCGGGTCCCGCGAGAGACAGTGAACCTTTTAGCCGAAGACTCGCCGAGCGGTTCCCCTGGTTAATTACTTCTTGCCCGATACCTGCCCGACGAGGTACTCTTCTTCGTCGTTAACACACTCCGCCGCGACTTACTTCGCAGCGACCGTACCCTGACGTGCAATCCCATTTTTCCATGCTCGCAGTTTCGAGATTGCACTTCAAGATTGCAAGACCCGTGTTTCTGCCACCTCAGTCTGCACCTTGTTGATTAACCCTTATGTCGATACCTGGGTACCTGGCTTCAAGCACGTTCATCGCCCACTCGACGACCACAAAAATTCAGATTTCTGGTGTTAACGCGTTATCTACCCCTGGGTACCCCATAATTCTTGTAAACCAACAACTCACCCAGAACAACGTAATCCAATAATCTCATTTGGGATTATTATTCATAGTTGGTTTTTAATGAAAATCCTGTTGATACCATGGGTCATACATTTAGCAGAGTATCACTATCTATCACTGCAGAAATAAATTTGTACGTTTCGAGAAGTAATTTTGTCACCGAAATACAAGCTACATAGCATGTGTTAATTTGTTTTTAGAATTCACGCGTTGAGTTGAAAATCGCTCGGTGACCCGCAGGAATACGGTCCGAGTGCCGTTCTGTCTCCGGATCCTCCTACTTCGCTCGGAGGCCTTATCTCTGCCCTGATCTTCGCCATTCCGCGTTTCCTAGTGCGCATATACATGCGTACACCGACAAAGTGACAAGTTTTATCGGATCCGGTAGATCTCGATAGCGGGATGATGTATACGCGTGGGCGTGGCACCTCCGAGGACCAAATTATAGTCCTGCGATGGACGCGAGGATGCCGGGATGGCACCGGGTTAGAATGCGCCGGACCCACCCTTTCCATCCCCCGGTCCCCTTTTCTCCGAAGTCCTATTTTTCCCGGCGAGTTCTTCCCGGCATTGTTTGGCCCGATGACAGGTGTTTGTTCTCGAATCGATCTCTCTCCCGTGCTCGTTCTCCCCGAGGCTACGGTTACCGTTCTCCGGCATCGAGCAACGATTTTCATTGCTTCGACGGCGTTTCGCCATTAGCATCGGCGCCGAATGGCCATCCACGGTCCACCGCCAGAAGCAGACACGGCGCAAAAACCGGCCAGCCTTGCTACTCCTCTCCCGATGACGTACCTCTCTTCATCGTAATCGTCCGCGCGGAGAAAACCCGATGACATTTTTCTTCGTCGTGGCATTTCAGCGCGGCCGTACGCCCGTTAATACTCCTCCGATTATATTATTCGCGATGTTATGGCGCGCGTAAACCCGCCCCACGACCATAAACATCGTCGGCGAGCCTTCGCTCTTTGGGAAAAGAATTAAATATTAAACCTTAACTAGGGAGCCGGACCGTTGCTGCACCTACTCAGTTCGGCTTTCTCGAATAAGTAAAACGATTTTATCCATAAACTGATTATTTTACAACATCAGACTAATGTGTTTGATAGGTGTTTTCTACTGGAACTGCTGTGAATACTCTACGTCATCAACACGTCCGAATAAGAAAAGATAATTTCGTCTATGTACAAACTGATTATTTACGTCATTTTACAGCAAGGGACGAATGTGTTTGATAGGTGTTTTTTACGAAAGTTTATAGGTGTTTATTAAGGTTTGATAGGTGTTTATTAAGAAAGGATAATTTTGACTATGTTTAAAGAACAAAGAGCCTCTCTGGATTTCCATCGAGCCGTCGTTAGGTGAACGATGAGGTCCCAGGGAGCGAGGAACCTGTTAACCAGCCACGAGTTTCGAAAAACCCTGCTAAGAAGATTAGAAACATCGGCAGCAGCGTTATAGCTCGGTCCTCGATTCGACGTCGTGCAACCGATTTCCTGTCATTCACTTTGGATTAGGCGACGAAGAAGGCTCTAGCACCCGTGAAAAGCCCTTTCGAGCCAAGTAACCGATCATCCCGGTTTCTCTTCTTCGTTTCGGGTACGCCGCTCTCGAGATTTTTGTTTGTTGCTTCTGCGGATTAAGCGCAACCCTACTGGGTTATTCGGCGCTAGGATCCGCGACGACTTTGTCGCCGTGGGCGAAAGAATGATCTATTCTGCTTTTCCAGCCGGGATGATCGCGATGACGGTGCACCGGCGTCGTCTACGTGTTCCCTTTAACGGGATCCAGCGAGCACCCGGCTGAACAAATCCAGAACACTTTGCCCGCGGAATGCGACAATTATTCCGTGTTCCCGGAAAGGAATCGTTCGCGAGCACAGCCGGTGAATTCCAGCTGCTCTCCTGCAAATGAATCTTTTTATCAATGGTCGCGGATGGCTGAATAAAAATATAAAACGAGTTTCTCGTTTCTTACTTTTCGCACATCTGTATTCGCCGCGCGAGCATTTGCCGCAGAAGATATGCGGCCTCGGGATCGTTTCTCGTCACGGCACGGTCGTCGTTCGACCCACTCTATCATGCGTTTCTCGGTTCAATAGTGCCTTTATATGTGTAGTAATATTGCGGATTTTTATAAAAATTGTTTCAACGAATTGTTCAGAAGAGGAGTCAACAGGAGTTTCATTCTTTCTTTAATGATTTCGATCAGCTGAAACTAGCACGTTGATATTTTTAAATTCTGCAGTGATAGGATAAAAGAATAACATTCATCATGTTCTACTTTCATTCTGTTCACACATAATTGATATCTGAAACTCAATAAAAATTTTGTCAAGAAGAACAGTTTTATTACAATATTTCTGTCCCAAAACACTTGCTGAACGAATAATTTTTTAGCACCGCTCCAGTTAAGGGTTGAAAAGCAAGATTCAACACAACAAAGGGAAATTCAACATCAAAGACGAAGCGGTAGAAATCATTCTCACCGTGCAGACTATGTTTACTGTCACTCTGTCGTAAGTTAATGCGAAACATATTCCTCTTGGCTGCTTTCTCCCGGGTCTATCGGTGCAAAGGGCGATTGAGGGTGCGGTGGCACGGACACGAAGAAAGAAAGAAATCCATGGAAATAGTTGTCCGTTGAAAAAGACGAGATCCAACGAGACCACCCCGAGGTATGCGGTAGCCGGGGCATTCTTGTATCTTCGCAGGATCTCTGTGTTTTACAAGCCAGCTGTGTATCGTCCTGCATTGTTGGTCCTTTATGTACCGCGTGCACGGTCCGCTCGAGTGGTTCGGCTTGACTTCGCGCTGTTTGTTCTCGGGTTCGTAGAGGAGAGGTTTCCCCGTGTACGCCGTCAGGATCATCCTCCCGCTTGTCGGCTTAGCTTTCCAGGATTACAAGGATTTCTTTATTTTCCTAGCCGACCTCTAGTGTCTCTTTCCTCTCCCCCCTCTCTTTCTCTCGTTCTCTGTGTAGTCGTCTTATCCGTTCCTCATTCCGGATGATCGAGCTTCTTCTTCCGTCGTCGACCGATCCTTGTTAGCATTCGACGACCTCGTCGGACAACAATGCGCGCCGCGTTTGACTCCTTCGCTCCGTTTAAGGACACATTTCTCGTCCCCGGACGATTCCTTAAATATCGAAGGTAACGGGTAAACGATCGAGAAGCCGATCGATCGAGGTTGGCTCCTCGCGAAAAAAGCGGCTCGAGCTTCGAATGGGATTTCGTTAACGAGCCCAGCTCGTAAAACTGCTCCGCGTATTTAAATTCCGCTGCTCTTTTTCTTCCTCCCTCGACGATCACTGATGTGTGAGAGAGACAGAGCGGAGACCGTAACGATCCGCGAGGATCGACGTCGACGTCGATCTCGTTTGCACGTTCGCGCGCGCAGGAAACGATCGCGGCCGGGACGACCGCGGAAGCGAGACAACGCAACGGGCTCTCGAACCAGCCCGAGCGCAGCCTGTGCACGAGATAAACGAGAAACGTGCAACAGGCGTGAATGAAACAATGGCGGGCCACGTGTCGACCAATCGCAGGACAGCCAGGAGTCCTACCCTGCGTGCAGGATCCGAGGCTAGGTGGAGCCTGCCGCGGTAGATCCGCGCGATCCCCCGATCGTTCGTCTCGTGGATCCTCTTCGGAGTCCTGCCCGTGACCATTTTATGCTACTTTTCTCTCGTTCTTCTGGATACTCTGCTATAGGATCCTGTATCCATCATATCTTAGATGTCGCAGACGTTTTTTCAAGTCTACCTTTACGAAAAGATAACATTATTTATTTTATTACGTTTTTAGCATCGTATACTCTTGGAAGGATTCTGGTTCTAAATCTTCGAAAATTCTTCATTTTTCTTTGGCAGCAGATCCTAGTGTGAGCCAACAAATTTTTGAACATGCATATATATTATTATTTGCTCTATATGTAACGTGATAGCACATGATTTCACATGGTATGGTAGTAGCGTGTTTCAACTTTAACTCTCGCTCGTTTCTGTAAATAATCTTCTTGAACAAGGTGATTTACAGGATATTTGGAAAGTGTATACAGTTTGATACTACCACTCAATATACCTGGAAGATCACGGAATCAGACGGACCTTCGAATTAGATCGTAGAAGGTACTTTCAGTAAATTCAAACTTTTAACAAAGCATATGCTTGTTTATTTAGATTCGTTTGGAGAATCCTAAAGATTGAACAGTCTGGATTCATTGTCCTCCGAATCGATTTTATAGGGAAACTGCAGAGTCCAGCTTCCAGGTCACGTGTACGAGGAAGGAAGCGCAGTTTGACAAACTCATTAGTCGAGCTACCGGTGTTTTCTACCCGGGCCCAGTTAAGGAATGGCTACATCGTATCTAGCCACGGAGCGCATCGTTCTGCGTTGCCCGCGATGATGGAACAGATAACGCCGTAGTCGCCTAAGCTGTGCATGCGTGCACAACATCCATGCACGCCGGTGTAATTGATCGACATCAAGGGGGTACATCACCGGCAGATGTTCGAACGCGCCCTCACCTCCATCTGTCTCTTTCATAAAGAGTCTGCCGTTGCGTTGCATTACGTTGCGTCGCGTTGGTGCGCGGGGCCCGTTCGACCCGCGACTACATACCTGTGACCGGCGACTATACGGGGTGATTTCAGAGTTCCATTCACCGCTGATAACGTAATTGAATTTCGTGGGGGAGACGGAGACGGTGACAGGATGAAAAATTGCGCTGGACCGCGTGGAGAATCGATGCTTGATCCGTGGGGACCAGAGCTGGGTAAGATTTTAAATAGTAAATAGTAAATAATCCTATTTATTTTAAAGTATGCGTACAACTTTAAGAATAAAATATTCTATTTTACACAGTAATTTTTGAAAACAGTATTTTATCTTAAGAATATTTTAAATGTTTATAGATTGTCTTTATTTTCAATTTCAATTTTAAATATTATTAAATAGTTTTCCAACGATAAGATACACTGTACGTTTACGCTGTTTCCCGCAAAGAGCCTAAAAAAGGACATTGCAGCGTCCTGTGACTTTCGACCCACCCGTTAGATCTTGCAAGTTCGGACGCAGCGGCCGGTGCGTTCGCAGGACGAGTATACCTAATAGGTAGCTTTATACGTGAGACTCGGGCTCGCGATGGGAGGCGTGCCGCGAAAATTGCGTCATTTTTCACGGCACGCGGGCCCGGGCCGATTCAAAAATTCCCGCGCTGCTCCGGGACGGGACACAACAGCCAAAGAGGGCCAACAACGGGGGAAGTCCCGGAGCGGGCCTGAGCAGTGCACAAGCGGCTACGGTAGTGGAGGATGTGTGTCTTGCTGCGCCCGATAAGATCGCGGGTTTATTAATTAACCTCTGCAGTCGGATGAGCCTTTTGAATTCCGTTGTAAACACGCATCGGATCACCGATCGAGCTTGTCCGGGTGTTACGCGCGTACACGGGACGCCTCTAATTCGATGATCCGCCCGGATCCTTCGACGCGTGAAGCGGATCCGCGCGGACAACCGTGGCTGTTCCAGTACTCCTTTTCTGCTAAGGAACGGCCGCCCCGGTCGACAAGAATGCGGTGGTATTAACCGAAACTGGTGAACCTTCTCGAGAACGTTCGGCCTCTCCTTTTTTTTCAGCAGGAAAATTCTCCTCGAGGTTTTAACCCATGTCGCAATCACGGTGTATCCAGGCTCCATTTCCTTGCTTGCGTTCAATATTTCTGTTTCAATATTGTTGATCTATCGTTTCATAGTTTATTAAAACTGGCCGGAAGAAAAATAACTTACGCCACTAGGTAATATTTCCTTATATTTTATATAATTTTTTCCTTCTTCACTTGTACCAATTTCAGAATTAGAAGAAAAAATTGATTCTTTAGTCTCTGCAAGCCAGGTATCAAAATAGCACATTTTATTTTTGAACAAGGTAGAGATATATTCATCAATTTACTGCAAAGTTGATGAAAAAATTGCAAGGTTGACTATTTGAAAGCGGCGACGCGGCAATCCAAGATACGCGAAGCGAAAAATTTTTCTTTGTTAAAATGGTTAAATATTTGAGGAACAGTATAGTTATGTCTTCTCATTTATTCATTCACAACTTACACTTCATTAAAAGTGAAGATTTTTGGTAGCACCACTGCAGAGGATTGATATTCAGAGAGCGGTAGAGTGTTGTTGAAGTTGAGGACGGTTCCGGAGCAGTGCCAAAGCGGAGCACCGTGTCTGTGGATCGCGGCGGATCATTATGAATTTCGTGCGGTTTCCCCGGCGTAATAAATTAGTCAAAGACGCTCATCAATTTTATGACGGGAGTCCATAGAGAACCGATGCCTAAAACATCGGCCGTCCGGGGCACACTGCCACGGCTCTGGATAGCCTCGAACGTGATGGATGATTTTTCTTTCCCATATACGCGTCCGAGAGATCGGGGGCCCCGGTCCCGACGATCGTCTCTCTGCTCTCTGTGGCTCTCATTTGCGCACATACCTGCACAACCACCCACGTCAGTGTAACCGTGCCCGTTCACAGTGTGCACGGGGTTTTGCTCGCGAGCGCGCGCACGCGCTCCAGACACATTAGCGAGCAACGGCCGCGATTCATGAATAATAAGTGGCGCGAACCGACTCTGTTTTGATCCTTGTACCAGTTAGCTCACCCGCGGACAATACCGCAAACCCAAACCTACCCGGTTTTCTTCCCATTAACCGACCCGCGAGGAGTCAATTGGATAGCTCCTCGGCAACACCTCGTTCATCTTAACCTCTTACTACATCTATCGGTTGCTATGACTTTTCGTTTCGTCTTTTCCACTGAAGACCAGATTTTTTAGCATCCTCTTCTTGTCGAAGTATCTGGAAACAGCTGTCAGATCGTTCAATGAAATGCTGGGTTTCGAGTCTCCTTCTCACCTACTCATTCCTGGCGAGGATAAACGAGATTGTGAAAGTAACATGATTAGAAACAGAAGAGTCAATTTTTATTTCAAGCAATATGTTGGAAACTTGAAGAAACTAGGCTTGTCCGTAAACCTTCGAACCTAAAAGAAAAAGGATAGAAGGAGCTAGTGTACCGTGTCGCGAGACAACCGATTCGAAATCATGCTCCCGGTTCTCGCGTCGAATTGCCTGAATTACATGTTATTTGCTGGGAAGACCACCCATCAGGCTCGTTCAATTATGCCGGTCGATTCTAGGGGAGGATCGATCTACTTGGCCAGCTAGCGTTAACGGCGTCGATCGTGCTTTGCGATGGAACCAGCGTAACAAGCCGATGGAAGGATCGTTTCCACCGACTGTGTATTTGCATACACGTCGATCTCCGGAGCGATGAGCGGATCGTTATTTTCGGGCCGGTCTCGCGATACAATATTCATAAGCGATCCTCTATCGTTCGCACGATCGTCGGGCCCGATTGTTTTCCGTGTGCTCGCGCGCACGCGTTCCTTTCCAAAGGACGTAGACAAAGGAGTGGGGAGAAGCGTGGAGCGAGGGCGAAACGGGCCCTAAAGGACTAGCGGAGCGGACCCCTCGGGCCCCGAGTTTTACACACGTAAGGAGAGGATCGATATATCGGTATACGGGCGGAGGAATGATAAATGGCTGTGTCGAGAGATGCGCGGATAACATAATGAGACGTATTGTGCCGGCGAGGGACCCACGGGGACCGGGCCCAGAGCTCTTCCGAGACCTTCTGGGGCCTCGAAAATTTCGCCGGACCACGGAGACGCGCTACCCTCCCGTCTTTCCGGGAACTACGGTTTTCTCGACGGAACCGAGAGATTTCCTGACGCAACCGACACGGGACGACGGGCCCACGGATTCTGCGAAAACGAGCCTGCGCCTCCTTTTCCCACGCGCCACGACTTTCCGATGAAAAGAACGGCCAGATCGCGAGCCGAATCGACCGCAACCGCTCTCAACGATTCGAATTGTTTTTGACCGCTGCTTTCGGGCTTTGACGAGATTCTCAGTTAATTTTGTAAACGAAAATAAGAATATGATAAAAAAAATAAACAAGAAAAATTGTAAAAATTTTCTGCACCTGTTACAAGATAAGTGAGTCACATAAAAATTGATTTCTCTTCGTAATAATTTCAATGGGCTGAGTAACACCAGTAAAATACCGATGAAAGTGGTACAAGGATATTTTGCCGGAGGCAAATGCTATATGGATGCGGTTTAGCGGTAGCGTCTCGCGGGCGAGGTGTGCGGAGAAATTGCCCGAGTCACGCGTGAATGCGGAGCTTCCGGTAATTAATAGCGCAGTAGCTTTGTGCAGGGTCGATTAAGGTGAGGCGTACCGCTGCGACAGATCGGTTACCCCGTCACTCGGCAACGGGAATCTTCTTGCGGGCTGACCTATTGTCTTCGTGGCGAGAGGTGTTCCGCGCGCAGTTTGTCATCTCGGGAACCGCGGCGGGCGGCGCAGCAGCGCGGCGCGGCGCGACTGGTGTCCTCCCGGCAATGATTTCTATTTGTAAACGTTTTGCCAATACTTTCAGTGCCCGGCGGGTAGTCGGGCCGATACGATCGAGGACACCTTATCCGAGTGACCTCGAAAACACACTCGTAATTGCAGCGAAACACCCGGGAGAAAAGGAGCGAACTATCTGCGCCGGTCGATCTGTGAAAGTAGCTGGAACCGAGGAAGAACGTATACCGCGCGCACGGAGACAAAAGCCCGGGGTGATTCGTCACCGACGATGAGAGTCTGGGTCTCGGGTGATCCTTTCCAGGTGGTTGTTGCCTCTGTGCAGTTAGGCTACGTCAAAGTGTGCTCGCTGTTCGAGAGGATCCGGTTATCGACTGGTCGTCCGTTTGGGGTATGTCGTAGCATCCCCTGTGACCAAGAAAGATGACAGGTTACGGCACAAGGAGGTCGTGACGGGTCGCTTGTTCCTCGAAGCGATGACAGAGGCTTCCTTGCCCGGCGTCACCTCATCCTTGAAGTATCCATCTCTCCCGCTCCCTCTCTTGCTCATTCCCTCTCGCTCTGTTTTGCGAGGGTGGATGACGAAGAAGGAGGAGGAAGAGGAAGAGAAAGCGCTGGTCGACGCTGGTTGAGAGAGGGTTGCCGAGCGCAGGGGTGAAACGTAGAAGTTGGAGGTTAGGCTAGGGGTTAGATAGGATAGGGAGTGTCGTCATGGCTACGCAGCAGGGGGCGGGGCAATCGATACACCCTCGCCTCACGCACTAAGCACACGCAATGCGTTTATAACACAATGAAACAATGACGACCGCCGCGAGGGAAGGGTGTTAAGGGGCTAGAAGGGAGGCTGCCACTGCCGTGGGTGCAATCGCGCCTTCTACTTCCGAATGTACGTCTACATACACTCTCCTGCGCGTGCACACAGATACGTATACACACGATGTCCTACCCTGTTGCCAGTTTATGCCGACGGTGTTCGACGATCGTCGACGATCCTGTTTGTTTCAGCTCGTTTTTCACGCGTATCTGTGACAGCGATCTATGCGGCAACGATCGATTCGCGTTCGTCGTTCTCATCCGGGCATATAATTCGTAAATTTTTTCCCCTGTCAGAGAAGACGTTCGCTTAACGACGTCGATTTCCTTTTAATCTTCTGGTTTTTTTTTCCTTCAGACCTCTCTTCCACCTTCTTTCTTTTCTTTCATTCTTTCTGGCTCTGTCTTTTTGGCTCGTTTGAGCGTGTCGATCGTGAGAAATCAGCGCGAACGCGTCAGAGCAGAACGACTTCTAGGAAGCGTGAAGCATAAGGAGCAGCCCGAGTACATTGGCTAATCGGTAGACAAAAATCGGATCGCGCGCACAGCCATCGGGCCCGCCATTGTCATTTCCGAGATCCGGGGATCCTGCTAAGCCAGCACGAAGAACTTTCCACAGCCTCGTGTAACGAAAGCACATTGTCCCTGCGCTCTGAACAAACCCCCTTTCCTTCCTCTCTCTGTCTCTCCCGCTTCTTCTCTCCTGCTTTTGCTGCTTCGTCTCCTTGTTCTTCCTCCTCCTTCTTGTGTTCCTCGTCTTTTCTTTTCCGCCGGACTTCGGGAAGATTTTCGACCGTTTCATCTTGCGGCAGCGGAGCAACAATGCGAACCGGCGCAGCCGACAATAGCCAAGAACCACCTGAAAACTTACTCGGACAATGAGCCCTCGAGACTGTATCATTCGGCCGTTTATGAGCTCGCGCTCGTTTATCATTACACCGCCAAACATTTTTCATCGCCGCGCCATCGCGGAACGGATGGCGATTTCGGGAATACGATTCCTCGGTTTCGAAACCCGCAGAAGCGCTTTTGGTTTTCGTAGAAACCAAAATTCGTCGAATACAGCACAACTCTTCCGATCCTCACGCTTCTTCAACATTTAAAGTAACATTTAATAGTAATATTTTAATTATTTTCACTGATCAGTTTGTGATAAATTCTCTTATACACAGAAGCACCGTGCACACTCTCAGAATGTTCCACCTAGTTCTATCACTCCACCCTCAACATTTCCTTTCAAGTTCATTCTTGCGACGCACTTTCGCAAGAGTAAAGGAGTCAGCTTCCCCGGAGAAAATTCGCGAATGACTATGACAAGAGGAGTCGAATCCCCGATAGTTTCGCGAGCAAATTTCCAAAGTGCCGCTTTCCCAGCGGGCAGACTCCTGCGAGTAGCTCGCATACCAGGAGATCCGTGCTGGTTCGTGATTCATGGGGCAGCGTGCCTTAACCGGTGATCACGATAATAGAAAGTTATCTGGCAAGTCGTAGATTGACTCGAAGATACATTCGTACGTACGATAGGATCGGTTCGAGTGGACGTGGGGGTGGTGGGTTGTCGTGAGTGGAGGGGTTAACAAAGGACAGAAGGTGCAAAGGTGAGGCGGTTCGCACGGTGTGATCCAGCTGGAAGCGTTTTACGCGACTCCGGGGCCCCGGGGAATCGTCTTTATCGTTGTCGTCGTGGACGATCGTCACGAAAACTGAAAACGAGCGAGAAACAGAGCGAGATGGAGGGAGGGAGAGAGAAAAAGGAAATCATTAGGCGTCGGAGCACAGCGTAGCTCTCGAGGAACGCAATAACTCAGGGGATACGCTTTCTGACACCCGGAGCAGGGCGAGAGCTGTTGCCCTGGGCCCGAGCGCACCTGTCCAGGTAGGCGGAGTTGCGTGTAGCTGGTGTTCCAGGAATTTGCGGCGAGGAAGGCTCCAGCCTGTCTGCCAGGATCAGGATCATCAGGATCGTCAGTTTTGTCTAGGAGCGGGCCTCTGTGGGGGTCGGCTTAATGAGTTTTTGCTGGAACACCTGAGACCTAGGCTCTCGCTGGCCCTGGTTTCTCGTGCTCCTGAGTCCCCGGTGGACCCGCGACGAGCCTAACTCGCGGGAATCGACGCGGACTCCGCGGAACCGGGCTCCGTTGAATCGTATCTATGATCTTCCTCGCGGACGCGAAAGCGTGCCGCGGCGCCAGACGTTTATTACACGGCGCGCACTTTTGTGCCGCGTGAAAGATGTCCCGACGCCGTCCTCGTTCTCCTCCTCCCCTTCCCCTCCCCCGCTAATTTTATTATCACCGTATAAATTCAGGGCGACAAAGACTTTACATTCATTTCGGGGCCCTTACACGACGTAAAAGAGATATTACGAGCGATATCGTGCGGGAACACGCATGGTGTGTGGCCAGATCGCGTTACGATCCATACCCTGGGACATTCATTTAAAACGTCATCGCTTCATAAATCAAAGCTCGCTAAGTGCGAGATCGCGCGCTCGAATATCCTCCTCCTCCTCCTCCTCCTCTTCCTCGTCTTTCTAGCCCCTCTCGTTCCTTGATCGTTTCGCGATCCCGTCCTACCGACGTCAAACGTTCGCGGCTACCGCGCGTGATTTACCGTATCGTTTAGCCGTGGATCGACCGCGGTCGATCAAATTAGACGACCGCGCCGATCGATGTCTCCTCCTTCGCCGTTTCGATCGCCTCGCCACCAGAGAAACAGCAGTCTCGTGTGGTCGGATTAGTTTCAAGCACACGATGCCAGCTGAGGCTCCACTAGATTCATATTGTTGGAGTAATGTTCACATTACGTTACATCTAGTTAATTTCAGCATTAATAAATTGATATTCAGTAGCATTATTTTGATGACGATCATTTTTCAGTGACTCTATAGTGTCGGTCATGGATGACCCCCGAGACGTTCAACATTCTCGATCATCAGAAGGGAGATTACTGGAGCAAAGACTAAAAACTTTGCGAATTGCTTACAAAACCTATGCTGAAATTTTAAGTAAGTCACTTTAGCATTGAGAACGGGCCCCATCTATGTCGTGAAACCGTCGAATACATTTTAGAAAGGATTTGTGAAGAAAGGGGAGACCACTGGCGCAAAGATTGAAAACTTGGCGAATTATCGGCGCGGCAAAGAAACGTTGCGAGAGGATGAGACGAGAAAAGAAGGGGAGAGGAGAGAGAAGAGAAGAGCCGGCTCGCATCCAGTCCGGTTTTGGAGGCAGGGCGCGGACATGTGGGCCGCGAGAGTGACGGATGGCCACATCGCATTTCGCGGCTCCATATCTCCCCGATTTCGCGGGTGTAATTCCCGTAAAGTCGTTTCGGGGCCCTGTTTCGCCGCCGCGCCGCCGCAGCACAGAACCCGTACGTGGACCTTCCTTCATCGTTCACCCGCTCTCTTCGCCACCCCCATCCCCCCTGAGCTCCTCTGCCATTCCGCTCCGCTCCGCACCGGGCTGTCCGCCTATTTTCTTTTCCCTTGATTTCTGTCCGCGGTCGCTGGCTTTTTATTGGCCGGCGTGCATACCATTAGCCGCCGAACGTTAACAGCCTCGACGACCTCTAGCTTCGTCGGTAATTACCGGATCATAGCCGAAAAGCACACGAGGAACCGCTTACGAGAGTCTGCTTGCGGCCGCTGATGCCCTCAGCTCGTGGGAACCCAGGACATGGGACGCGAGAGCCTTCCCCATGGGACCTCTTCTCTTCGGCCCGTGGGTTCCTCACTGGAGATCCCGTTGTTGCGGGAGAGACCGTGTTTTGGGGTTTGGAGTAGTTCATAGGTGTTCACGGAGGATCCCATGGTGTTCGGAGTCCTCGAAGTCTTAGGGTATGGAAGCTCCAAATCAAAAATTGAACTTCTTCAATTGGAGGATCCCTTGTTAGAGCTACTATGATTATGTCCTCGAATAGATGCTTGTCTCTTTAGTGCTCACAATCCCTCAAATATTTAAATTTATATTTCGGATACCAAAGTTTGAAATGAAGATATTGAAACTCGAACGATTTTTTATTCGTGTACCGTTTGTAAAGGGAGAATGGCAGGAGAAACGAATTCGAAGAGTGGATAATCGATTGTACTTCCTCACGAGTAATCGAGAAGGAAATCGTGCACGAAACATGCGGCCCGCCGTCCGATCGGTGTACGCTTAGGGCGGGGTAGCGGGGAATGAATGTGTCAGAAGCAGCCCCCGGGGTCTAATTATGAGTTTGCACAGAGGGTTGGTTAGTCGACTGCGCCACGTTACGAAGAACCCCATTGACTCATTGACCGAAATATCTTCATTGAGTGACGCATGTGAATTAATTATTGCACCGACCTTTTCCGCCTTGTACATTTTTCCTTTCGAATTTTCAACGAACCCCCTTGGCTGACCCGATTGCCACTTCTTCTGCACTCTCGGACCAACCCTTTCTCTATTGTCTAACTTCGAAAGCCACGTGGAAGATATTTCAAACCGTAACATCGTATAAATAAATTCATATATGAGAAAGATGAAATTTTGCATTCAGATTGTTATCTGTTCGCAAAAGAATTTAATGCCATCAATTTTGCTTATATTCGTCAGTAAGGAGACGTGGAATCATTTTCCGATGGTGAAGGGTTAAGCAGCGGCGCAGAGGCCATTCTAAAAGTATAATAGCGTCTCGAAAGTAAGGATACGGTAACTGGTTTGGTTTCGCCTTCGAACGACAGATTTATTTCGGCGTGGCGCGGGCAGAGCGTGGCTGCTAGATCGGTTCCTTGATCCTTCGGAACGTCGTTAGGATCTCGTTGCGCTCGATGGATAGCGTGGAATAACGCAAAAGGTAGAAAAGAAGATGGGCAGGGGTCAGGAGTCGGCGGAAAGTTCGGCCGGGCAATATCTCGCGGCGTGGACGGACAAAAAGGGACACAATGCCGAGGGCAGGATCGATTCTCCTCGGTCGAGAGGATCACGGGCGCGGGAGGACGAGGCAGGAGGCTGAGAGGCTAAGGTTGAGGTTGCGCTGCAAGGAGAGGGCACCGGGCCACATTGTTGTCGAAACGATGCTCACCGACGGGCTTCGGGAAACAACGAGCCACCGGTCTCCAAAGAAACGTAATTAATCACTTTTCCCTGCGTAAGAAAGGACCGGCTGAGAGCGAGCGAGACAGAGGATAGGTCCAAAAATCGACCTACGAAATTCTCTGGGCTCTAAATCGATAATCGCTGTTTAACAAATTAACAAACCCCGAGAACTTTGGATCTGGTGGATTCTCTCACAAAATAAATCTAGGCGTCACTTTCGAACTATTTTACCACAGTTCTCATTTGTAGTTTAAAATAACAAATCTGAGACTAGTCGTTCGACCGACGCGGCGCTGCGCTGATAGCTTTAGTATTAAAAATCCCGACGTAAACGCCTGAAGACAGTATATAAACGAGTAACATTTAGTAACTTGTTCCTACGAAATCGCAACAATTAGCTCAAAAAGAACAAGTACCGCATAAATCCCCCGAGAACGATCGCGATAAACTTGCCGGAGCCACGCAGGATCCCGAAGAATTCGAAAGAATTCGAGTCTCCCGCGGGGCGAGTCGCGCGGAAAATCGAAAACACACGGAACAATCGGCCTTCCATGAATGGACCATTCGCGGACACCTCGCCGCACGGATATATCCGAGAGACGTATGCAAATTTGAGGACTTCATCGTGAATAATCTGTAGAAGGGAAGAGTCGGCGGAGAGGATCACGGTTCCCGTCGATCGATTAATGTCCGTCATCGGGGGACGTGAACGTTGGTCATCGTGTGTATTTCATCGGGGACGGACGGCGCGGCGAGCGGAACGCAGGCGAGTCCTTGCGTTTCCCCGGAGCGGATCGGTCGCGGCCAGCGCGGATTAATTCGAAAGTGGATTGTCCTCCCGCGCGTTCTCGCACGCGGCCATCGGCCAGCGTGTAATATAAACGGCGGGACTTTACGATCCGTCGTATTTCACGGGCGACCGTTCCGCTCCGCACTGCGAGCGGATTCCGTAAGCGGGTTTCCGTAATTGCGCGCGCGCGAGCAAGCACTCGCGCGATCCCCGCCGTCGATAAACCTCGCGGTTTAAGAATCGGCGCGGCGATAACGAGCATTAGCTTACCACTTTTCATCGCGACGGACGCGACGTCAGGCTATCTCCTGGTAGCCCGCGTTTATGCGACGGGACGCGGGACCCTGTTACTCGTAACTCGCGCGTTTCCGCTCCGCTCCGCGTATCAAATATCGGCGATCGAGCTGCCCCGCCGATAAACAATCGTCGCGAACCGTATAAAATAATGAACAATTTGTTCCTAGCCCGATGACCGTGGTTCACGGTCCATCGACGAATTTCTTCGTCCTCTTCCTCGCCTTCTTCAGCTTTTCTCTTCTTCTTTCTCTTCCGTTCCTCGTTCCCGCCGTACACATTCGTATTAACGCGCCGAGCCGAGTATGTAACTCGAAGAGAGGATAATATCGGGTGGTACATCGTCGAAGCGAGAGAGACGCGCGAATCGCCATAAATAATGCAAACAATCACGCGATCCCGCGCGTCTCACGTCCCCTATTTTCCACGAGTCGCACGTTAGGTTGCGCCGAGGCGCGAATCCACCGTACAAGGACAAAGGGTGTATCGCAGGAACCGAGCGGTAACAGTGTAAATCATAGTCTCTCTCTCCCCGTATCGTGTTCTCCCCCTCTTCGCTTCACCCCCACGATAGTACCACTCGGTAGTTATAGTTCGCTGAACGCGGCGACACGAGAATCGTCTCCTGCGGTGGTTGCTGTTCTTATTGTACCCCTTTCTAACTAACCTTTTAAACAAACGCTCCAGCTCGTGGGCATGCACACCATTTCCTAGAAAGATGTGATTTATAGATTCTATTGTACATTGTTTGTATCGTTTGACTGCAGATTCTTATAGAAAATAAGAAGTGTTAATTAATTACAATTGTTTGAAAGTGATGCAATAGTACTTTTAAATCAAAGGATTTACTAAATTAGAATTTACTAAACATCTAAGCGGATTTTATGCATTCATGACGAGCAGTTGCTTTCAACGTTCCTTCTTTTTTCACATTTGATCTGCTCGTCATGAATGCATAAAATCCGCGATCCACAAATGACATAGATGTTTAGTAAATTCTGTTCAGAATCATTATAACGAGCCTGACTAGATGTTATAGTCCAAAGGGTTAACGCAACATAGTTCGCGGAAGATTAAGCAAAAGAAACAGGACAATTGAATGGAGATTGCAATGCACCAATGATCGTACAAACACGAAGAACATAAAGCAGCATCCGCGAAGAATGCGTGCATGAAAGGATCGCCGATCTGGTTCAGTGCGAGCAAATTCGAAAAATTCTTTAACAAATCGGGGACTGCTGGCAAGGAACTAATTCCAGGATACCTCGCCAGTATAGAGTCCCAATGCGGCTCCTCTCGACCCGTGACTACGATGGCACGCCGATACAGTTCATTATTTTCCACATTATTCGCAGCTCATCCGTAACCGAACCGCTCCGGGTTTATCGACCGGCGGACGATCTCCGATTCCGGAAATCGGTCGCGGGTTGGAATAAAAGAGTCGACGAACGACTGGCGATAATTCCAGGCGTGCGTTTTTGTCGCGGGTACACGCGTGTGCTCGCCCACGCCGAGCGTTTACGAGCTCGGTACACGCACAATCGGAAGCGACTAGATATTATTGCCAGTCTATCCATGATACACGGGAGCGACGCTTCTTTTATTCGGTCTCCCTACTGTCTCTCTCTCTCTCTCTCTCTCTCGTTCCTCGACCCTCGGTATGTCTCTCTGTTCTTTGCCGTGGAGATCGCCGGAAATCTGCGATCGGATCGCAAGCGCGCACGTGCGGCATGCGAATCGAAGCGAAAAAGCGAAGCCCGAGCCCCGGGACTATAATATATAATCCGGTTCTATCGAGATCATTATTGGACCGGGAAGGGAATGGTTATTAAACAATAAACACTTGAGTGTAAGAGAATTGTCGAGGTTGTTTATCGGCCCGCGTTTCCGCGTCTCTGGCCGGCCGCGCGTTGTATATCGCGGATTTAACGCCGCCGTTTGTTACCCGGGAATTCTGTGGGCCGCGGCCCGATGTCTTCGATCCGCTAAACTGGCCGAGTCTATTGTTCAATCGCGAGTGGGAACGCTGGAATTCCGATTCCGTCAATTCGACTCTTGCTGAAATTTCATTCAGAGCCTAGCTGAACTCGTTTCATTCACATCGAGCTGTTTTCTGGGAACTCTGCCGATATTTCGATACTGGAAACTTTGATAGTTTCTATCATTAGTGTTGCTTTATTGTCAGCAGTGTCAGAATTAAAGCAAGGGGTGGAATATCATCTTGGAGTGAATTATTTTCCCAGATTTGTGATTGAAATTTTCAGCTAATATGTTCAGTGTACTGTGTACAGTGTTAGTAAATTAACTATTATACTTTGATTTTATAATTATATGTAATAATATAATGATGATACACAAAAATAGTATAAAAATAATGATATAAATTAAACACTAGAAAATCTCTCAGCCGATTTCGCTAGCATCGAAAGTAATCGAAGAATCGCGATTGAACTGATCGGAGAGACTGCCGAAACCGAGGTAACGCTCGCGTTCTAAAACGGTGCACCGGGAAATCCGGTGCAGTTCCCTGGTTTACGGTTCGCGCAAAGTGCAAAATAAAAAAGAGGCATTGTTTGAGGAGCCAGGGCTCCTTAAAACGGCTGGCGAAGGTGCGTCGGTGTTTCGGCGTTCGCTTGTACGCGCGTGTTCCTTCGCCGCGTATTTTTTCGCCCTGAGTCAACATCCCGAAATACGTGCGCGGTTTGTTTGCGTAGCGGGCCGAGTCGAATTGATATGGTTACAAACACGGTAAAAGCAAGTATGCATCTGCCTAGCGTCAATTAAGTTCAACCAGTTCGTTCGATCGTTCTTTCTCTCTCTCTCTTGCGCGGACTTAAATAGGATCTAGTCCGATTTCCCTGCTCATCGTTTGCCCGGGTCCGTTTCGGCGTTCCTTCGCGTGCCAACTAAAGGAATCCCTGCAATTTATTTGCAGGCAATAATGTTTACAGACAGAATTTAATTTTTCAGATTCGTGAAATTCGCGGCTTTATGTGTAATTTCGAACAATAAAAAGATTACAATGCTTTAAGAGAATCAAATCATTTCTTAGAACTTAATTAAAATTCCTATTTGATTCGTATATCTTGCAATTATTGCAAACAATTTTTAACAGCACGACATCTCTTACAAAGCTATGTCCTTACTGAAGCGACAACGAGCAACTTTAGTATCTTGCAAACATCGAGAGGCAACAAAAAACTGCTCGATGTTGCTTCAATGTAAATGTAGCTTTAGGCATAGAAAGCTCTCGACGAGCTATAATCGTCGTCTAGATAGAAGGGGTTAATTGCGAGCCTCGCGGATGTAACGATTCGATCTCAGTGTTTCGATCGACCTGTAATCGTGTCGGCGATTACGAAACGGACTGGAAATGGCGTCCAGAGTCTAGAGTAATGCGGGACGCAATAAATATCCGCGGTTGCAAGGCGTTCCTTTCGGGACACGACGGAAAATCGCGTTCGACATACGCGGCGCGTTCGATCGCCGAAAACGGGGACTTGCCGGGACCCGCGAGTCGATATTTGCACGGACGACCGCGCATTTCTGTCCGCCGGGGCCCTCGGATGCCGCGCATACGAAATGCAGATGCGTCCACGGTTTTTCTCGCAGAATTATGGCCGGGGCATCCAACAAATTGGCGATTTTTCTTGCCGCCGGGCCCCCCGGCCGGGGGAAAGCTTTATTGATGAGATCGTTAATACGTTCGATCGAACGATGTTTTGCTGACCATTCGGACGTCTATCCGTCGCGATCGGCGACCACCCGATGCGCCTCGTCTCCTCCAACACGCGGCAAAAAGAACTTAAAGCCCCGTCGCTGCGCGATCGCTGTCTACCCGATTATTTAAACGTTACTTTTTCCTTTCTTATCATGCTGTCTTACCGGGGACCAGCGCGGACTCCCTCTTTACCGGTGCACTTCCTCGTTAACGTACCGCGGCCCCTGATCGTCGTTGAAATCGGCCAAAAATTACCCGAGAGCGAGTCGCCGAATTTCAGGCCCTTATAAGCGCACGGTCGTCGCGCGAGAACCCAAACTCGAATTTTATTTGATGGTAGTAACGGGTAAGGTTGATTCTTAGGAGCGAATGTGTTGCAGAATATTTTGATAGGTTTCACTTAAAGTGTGCACCTTGGAACTTCTTTCAAAATAAGACATAAGTATGCAAATATACTATCCCGCAGGGGAAGATTTTCCTTATAAATCGTTGAACCGAGAAGAATTAATTATCGACCACCATCAAGTAAAGTGTTAATAATCACAAGCCTATTTCATGCGAGTGCGTGGGGAGTTGTGGAACAAGGACTGGCGACGCGTGTAACGAGCGTGACACAACGACATCGCAGACGTCGATCGACATACGTCAAGGGACGCGAGATAATGACTCGGATGTTCCGGTGGACGTCTCGACCACCGTGGGCCCGGAGGTCCGAGAAGTCCCGGGTATCGATCATCGTCCCGGTGCCGGCGCATTTCGTCTCAATACGTCGACGGAGGGCCGGGTCGCGCGCAACTTCGGGCATCGTCGTTTTTGCTACGAGCCCGCCCCGGCCCGAGACGAGAGGGAAGAACACCGGGAAGAAGACAGGAAAGAAGACGAATAAGAGGGAGGTGGAAGCGAGGATGCTCGAAGGGCCTTCCTCTCCCGACGTGGAGAAGAATCGGGAACCCGCACGACTTATCCGCGAATTGGCAGACGCTGACATACATATTGCATGCCGCCAGCGACATATTTATTGGCATCTCTATACACCACCGCCTGAAACATTACTCCCCGGGCCCCGTCGCAAATGAATAAAGTATTTCGTGGTCTTGGTGTGTGCCGCTGATCGGGCCCCTCTTTCGCCCCCTCCATCGATCCCTCTACTGTTCGAGGGTTTTTGCGACGTTGCGCGTGGACGTTTACAGCGCCGACGATTTTGCGCTGTCGTTCCGCCAATGATCGATGCCGAAATTACGCCGGCGACCGTCGCGACGAGCCTCCGCCTCGATTTCTACATGGACCTTCGTCCCTAACCCACTTTTTCCTGGTCTATGGCGTTCTAGAAGTGCCCTTGACCTCATGGGCAGCTCGAGGAATTCCGAGTCACTGTACCGTACGCTCGAAACTCGATACTTGGAGAAGTCCATGCGCTTTGGTAACGCACAGGTCCCTTTAAGTGACGGAATCTATAGTTGTAGAAGTAATAATATGTTGTTGACACTTCAGGAACGTCGTCTATGCACAGTGTGCAATGTAATGGCGCTCCCAAAATCGATCATTATATGCGATACACTTTCACTCCTTATTACTGGACTACGGATGAGTCATTTTTGTCATAAATGTATAAAATCAGCATTCTACTTATCACTTATTATCTTGAAGTTGTAATATGTAAAAATTGAATGAATGTCTGGAATAAAGGCGTATGTTATAAATTTTCTGAAATCGACTTTCCCATGCAATGAGTAGTAATGTGCCACCCTGAGCGTCTCGAGAGGCCTCCTTTCGGAAGGCGTTCTGCACTGGTCAGTGCTCGGTAAAAGATCGGCTTGAACGCGGCGGATCGAACTCTCGAAATAGGTAAAGACAGTAGGAGATATATACCTATCGACTGTGAGACAGGAGCAGAGGAATCGAGACGGGGGTGGTCGGAGGGAGTCAGAGGGAGGATCGAGCTGTCAGAGGCAGAGACGTTCGGGGATGGCCCCCATCCTCGTCCTCATTCTCGTCGTCTGTAATCGCGGGGGCGGCAACGTAGTCCTGTCTCCGACAGGATCACACCGTCACCGAACTGCTACTGTACCCTACACGTACGTACAACAATATACGCTTACTCCGGCCCGTCCTATCCTGCCTGCCAGGCAACGTGGACTGCCAATCTCGTTCGCCTAACGCAAAATCAAGTCAGAAATTGTCCCATTGTACAACGTATAACATCCGGCGCTCTTTACCGGGGAGGTCTCGAGATATATACGGCCGCATCGAGACAGTTCATCCATCGGTCGACGACACACAGCCTCTAGAATCGAAGGATACAGCAGGAAGACGCTGCGAATAAGAGCCGGAGTTGTCCATTCGAACGAACCGGCTCGTAAAGCCCAAGGCCCCGGTCCGTTTCGTTTCTGTGCCATTTTTGCATCGTTTTAATGCGTTCGCTGTCACCCGTATTCATTCCGAAAATGAATCATTGCGTCCATGGATCGAGAATACCAAAACTTATACCTCCATTAGACTGTAGACCTTTTATGCGGAATAAAATTTGACTGAAAATGCTATTAATCTTTGTTCATATGCTACGAATGTACACAAAGATCTAAGATCCCATAAACCTCATTTACTTGTTTGTTATTTCATCAGCATTTCTCCCAGCAGATTCTGTCTTGGAAACCATAGACTTTCTATTATATGGAATGCATCGCTTTATAAAATACCACGGAAAATATTGTCTCAGAAAAGTCATACATTCCAGAATATCGCGCAGCGTGTTACTTAAAATGACTACGGGTGCGCGATTTGATTTTCTTTGCATACACGACGCCCGGTAGCAACCAGGCGAAATAAGTTGGTTTTATCGAGTGTTTATGGTCCGCGGTGACCTCGTTAACGAAGTGCCGATAATTTCGCGACTCGAATGTTCACCGGGTCTGAAAGGAAACCCCCTGGATGGATACTTTACGCGGTGTTCTTCATTTTTCTTTCGAGCTGGCGAGAGAGCACCGTCGATCGATTAACCTGATGCTCGATTAATTGCGATCCTCCTGGCGGGTTTCTAGTAGCAGCTTTCTACCCGCGCGCGCGCGGAATGATACATGCGCGCGTTGTAATTACCGGGCGAAACAGAACACCGGTGCCTATCGATCCTGACGTTGGAAATATCGTCGAAAGTAACTCGATCCGGGATAAGAGATAAATAATAAGTCGACCGGCGCGGTGGACAGTCGGAGAAATGGCCCGTGTCCAGCGCGCTGGTAATAGCTCCAGTCGATTAACCTTGCCTTCTAATACACTGGTATACTCCGGTTACGATTCATCTATCAAGCACCCCCGGATTTAGAGGCTGCAGATATACGCCGCGATCGTAACTCATCCGTACGCAAATGGAGCTACCGGTCCCATTAACACCTTTCTACTAATAAATCGGAGAAAAACCCGTGGGCGGGTCGACCGATCAACATTGTCGCACTCTACTCCAACCGCGGAGCTACTTTGACGGTTCGCACGAAGACGAGGATCATATGGGATTAGGACCCCCCAGCCCAAATAATATATATGGACAATTTTTTAGTTTAAACTTAGGAAAAGTGGTTCCGTGGGTGATGTCAGAAGTTAGCTACGAATTTCGAGTGTGCGAGATGGAAGCACGATTTTATCAACATTACTATTTGGTATAATAAAGAATAGCTCAAGTAGCGGATAAATAGCGGTCTCTCATTTCTACCGCGACCCGTCGATAGAACGGCATTACGGACATTGTAGTCGCGAGACATCTCGTCCATTGTAGCGAGAGGGTTAAACGGCCAATTATCCTTCCGAGTGCCATCCGCTGGAAAGCATCGGAACGACCGCCAATAATGTTCGGATGTCTATGACCCGCGACGTCTTCCGACTGTTCAAGAATCACCGGGACGCTTCGCCGGCCGATATAAAAGGTATCTGTACGCGGGTTCGAGTGAACGTAATGGCCGGGTGATGCGCGCCAATCATCTCTCCCGGTAACGGTCGGCGAACAAACAACACGTTCCGCCCACGCACGGGGTCCGAAACTGTCTAAAAGTGTGCGCGACGAGCAGCCGTTCATACCCGGGGTCCGGCGATCCCAAATTAGAGGAATGTCTGATTTACATCCCGAGATATCTCGGATGAAGCTATAAATAATTTCGGTTGGTGGAATGTTAATGTGACCCTAGGCCTCGAACCAGCCGATGGGCCACGGACCCCCTGCCAAACGGACGTCCTACCAACGTGGTACTACCAACGACTCTCCGTCTTTCCACAAGGGGCGAATATTTAAACGACACACACACGCTGCGCATCTCGGTTCGATCCTATCGCGTCTCGTTGATGGTGCTGCGGGTTTTCGAACGAAACCGTGTTTCCCGTATCGGGAGCTGCGGTTCGGGACAAATGTCCTGATGGAATCGGACACTCGAAGCTTCTATGATCTAGCGCCATCCAAACATTTCGGAATTATTTTATCAACGATCCGCAAGCATTGCAGCTAATTTCGTTGACACAGTGGAGCTTTCATTGCTTACTACCTCTGTCCAGGTCGCGGACAAAGGTGCAGCTTTCGCAGGAACCTGGAGGCGCGTCCGGGTCGCGGCAGAACCAACACCAGGTGTCTTCATTACTTGCTACCGCTTGCCAAACGCCAAGGAGTCGATCAATCTCCGCGATAGAGCCAGGCGCGCACCTAGCGCGGCGGTTAGTTAGGCTAAACGCGGTCCCTGCTTGCTACGCGAATCCGTTTCGCGGCTAGGAACCCACTGCGAGAGGAGAGCAGGGCGAAGGGGCGAGGAACTGCTTAGTGGTAATTGGCGGGCAAGACGGATGGCGGTACTTATTTGCACTCGGTCTTTCGAATTAAAAGTACCGAGCGGCGTGCTCATTAATCTCGGCGTCCGCGAAGAAAGAGGATTCGTGGATAGGGACGGCGCGGGGGCCCCGGGGGCAGGCTAAAGGAGAGAAAGAAAGGGCACCGGCTACCGGCGAACGCGTTCTCCGCAGGAAGTAATCGCCGAACAAACTGAAGGTCCGCGGACAATTTCCATCAACAAGATTTACGCGGCTCGGACGCAATCAGCCAGTTCCTTCTTCTTGGGGTGGCCGTACTCTTTACCGAGCCCCTCCCGCTCGCCCCGGGCCCCTCTCCTACCGTTGCCGTTCGCTTCGTCTCCCCCGATACTTCTCAGCTCGTGCCTTCTTCAGAGATGAAGAAGAGGGAGCGAGGGAAGAACGGACTCGAAGACGGGAGAAAAGTGTTCCTCGTCCGACTTCATCTTTCCCGGGGACTCTTCTCGAGGCCGCTGCTGCTGCTGCTGGGAGAGTCCTTCGTCGAAAGGGAGCAAAGACGGGGGCAAGCGTTACCCCCGCGTGATATTTTTCTGCCGGGTGTCTTTGTCTTCGAAGACGGAGCGATCTAGACAGAAAAAGAGGATCGGCCGAACCGAGGAGGACGGGAGCAACAGGGAAAAAGGGGGAAGACCGAGTTCTGCCCTAAGACTCTTCTTCCATCTTCGAGGTTATGGTGCCCGACGAGCCTGACTCCGGACGCAGCTACCATTTCTCGGGCGGTGATTGGCTCCGCGGGGGGTGGCGCATGCGCACTGGCAGCCTGCTCCCGCTGCCCACATTAACATTCCTAACCTCACTTCTTGCTGCGCTCTTTGCGCGTGATAGATTGTGCGAGGCGTTTTTGGATACGAGCTGCCTCTACGGCTCGTTCCTTTTCTCTTACGGCTTACGCGCTGCTTCCTTACCCGGCCCCGGGAGTCTAGCTTCTAAACTCGATGGCCGATCGCATTCTTTCACCGCAACCCCTTTCGGCCCGAAATGCTTCGTGCTTTAATAATTTTTCCATTTTTCCGATTTTGTACAAAGTTTTTCTCGTCGAGGATAATAGCTAGGGGTCTTCTTGAATTGTTAAGCTCAGGTCTTATTACATATTAGGAGCCTCGAAGTAAAAGCATCGGATGAAACGGTTTCCGAACAGAATGATAAAGTCCGCATAGCGGTTCACCCTCGTCGGGTGACAGGAACAGCACATGATCCGAGAAAAATCGCGGTGCGGACGCTCGAAGGGGGAGACTTTAATGCCGTACGACTTAATTGCAGTGCCCGGAATAGACGGACGGCCGTTGATCGGCTCGAGGCTGGTCCGGGCTGGCGCGGCGCACCTTTCTCCCTATATGTTTACCCGTGTACGGAGCATAATCGCGGGACTACTCAGGAAGGTGGGCAACCGTTGATGCGAGGGGCATATTGGCTCTGCGGGGGTGCGAGCTCGAGAGAGCTCCGAAAGCTCCAGAGATCTCTCTCTCTCTCTCCCTCTCTCTCATTCTCTCTAACTCTCGAACGCGACCGCGAACGTAACGCCGCGCCGCGCCGTGAGCCAGCGAAGTGGCCCACGGATTCGTCGCTCTTTAACCACCTGTTTCCCTCTCTCTCTTTTCGCCCCCCTTCGTGCGGGTTCTTTCGTCCTTGTCCTGCCACCCTTCGTCTCGATCGGCTTGTCCTTGTTTCCGCCGATTTTTCGCTCCTCGTTCAGCCTTTTCCGCCGTGTTCTGCGGCTTTCTTCTCCGCGTTGCTTCTTCTCTCTATCTTCCTCTTTCCGTCGACTGCGGTTGGAGGCAGAGAGCGCACACACGCGATCACCGCGCACGTGATTTAATGCCTCCCGAGCTGTGCTCCTTATTTATGCACCGAACATGCATACACGCTTAGCTTTAGCGACCGTAGCGACGGTTAAGGCCCCGGTACCTGTACTCCTATACCACGGCCGACAAGCAACGGGGCCCGGGCCCCCAGCCTCGCATATATGGACCTCGCATATTATGGAGTCTGGGGCCCCGGCGACGATATTAAAAGAAAAAGCAAAAAAGACCACCAGCTCCGCTCCGGTCAGCTCCGCGCCGCGCCGCGCCGAAGCCAGAGGTGAAGCGCACACGCGAGAGACCCCAAATATAGACTCGCTCGAAATTAGTAACTTCTCTTTGTCCGGCTGTACTCGCGTGTCGTACGATAGCCTTAGCTTAGCCGACCCCGGCTCCGGATTATGGTAATACCATGATAATGATCTCGTTGGACGATGATGTTCGCGAGAGCAACCGCGGACTCCGAAATTTCGTCCTACGACTCGAACGTCTAGCTCTGCTTCGTGATTCGAGCTCTTTAACCCTGTCAGGACGAATGTCGGTATACTATCCACATCATGCTAGTGTATGTACACGAAGTCTCTCCAAGATCGGAAACTATCCATTCTTGTGTTGCAGCAATGTGTTGGTCAATGTATACCTTTTTGGAAGCCACAATCTCCTTCCAATGACCTTCCCACTTGCGGAAGCACATCTGAAATTCATCTTCCGGAATTGTCAACAGCTGCCTCGTCGCCAAACATATGAAAACCATGTCGTAATAAGAAACAATCTATCGATACTGTTCGGCAATGAAATGAATTAACTGCTGCTCGATTCGATAAGAAAATGATAAGTTGCAGAAGCCCGATAACGAACTCGCGTTTTTCGGTGGACAGGTGAATTAAGTCCATCGACCCACGAGCAAAATCGATGTGCCTGTTCAACTTCGAACATAGAGTCTCTCAGTCGTATAGCGCGATCCAGGACGCGGAAGACCAGGTTAAAAAGACGCTGAAGAAGAATCGGAAGACGGAAGGGAGATGGGACAATTTGTCAGGGCAAGTAAAGAGCCATCTGTCTGGCGGCGAGGTCCGGGGAATGCGTGGCACGATTGCCCAGTTATTTTATTCGTTCGTAATCGGCCGCGTATCAGCACGACGAGGCATTCCGGGAATGCGGTGTCCACGTGGAATCGAGGGGTACGGCAATTAGTCGCTGGCTACGACCTCGCCGAAAACGTCCACCTGCTCCTTGGGATGATCTCCCTCGCGATCGCCGATAAACGGTGGAAAAAGAACGCACCGTGTCGCGGCCGATCGCTTATCCAAAGCTGGGCCGCGGTAGGTAGCATGGGATTTGAGTCACTTCGGGTATGTATCATAAACCATAGCACAAATTGGAATCACCGAACATTGTCCAAGTTTAAAACTCTTGGAACTCGTCAGAAGTATTGAGTCTTGAAAGTGCTAAAGATCCTGATAGTCTTGAAAGTCTTGCAAGTGTCGATCGTATGCTATAGTTTGCTAGTGACATCGGCACGCAACAGTCAACTGCCAAACGATTCAAGACGATAAAGACTTTCAAGATTTGCAGGAACTTCAACAGTATCATATTTTGTCGCTGAAGAGATTCGAAGTGTCACAACTCCCGTTGCTACCAGTGGTTGGGTACCTTTAACTCGAGCAGCGTTGCCGCGCTTGAAAAATCGTTCAATCTCGCCTGGTTTACAAATCATCGAGGCCCGGTAACTCGACGGGAAAATATTGATCGATCGAGGAGCCGGGTCCCGCGATACCGTGGAACGATCATGCACGGCAAGAGGAACACGCGGGGCAACTGCAAACGAATAAACTGGGGCCTCGGGTCAGCTCGGCCCGGGGTTCACCTGCTCCTTGAGTATACCGTGCTACTTGCGCAGCCGATTGATTCGCGATAAAACGTTTCCCGTGCGTCACGTAGCGCGGCGAAATGGGTCGAGCTATCTCCCTCTCTCTTACTCGCTCATATGCTCGCGGTGAGCCTATATCTCCAGAACACCGATTTCGTTTCGTAATTTCGGAGCCGGCGAATCGTGCCGCCAATTTACGACTCGCGCGCGCGCCAACCGCGCTATCGCGATGCGAATCGGACGCGAGGACAGCGATCCGTCCGCGCGATAACAGTCCGGTAATTGAGGCTGCGCGACCCCATTTCGGGAACTCGTCGATCGCCCGGACCCCGGCGTAATTATAAATTAATGCGGCAATTAGCGACGCACTGTACCCCGTTTATTATCAATTAGCGAACAGACAGGATTTGTTGGTTCATCGATAGCCGGTAATTGGTGTAAACCGACCGCCGACATGCTCGATCGCCGGAACACACGTCGCGTCGCCGCGTTGCTTCTTCGATTCGTCGCGTTCCATAAATTCGTTTATTGCGGCAACTGGTGATTCGTACCGGTCATTCTTCGTTCCTGTTGCTCCACAGTTCCAAACAGTTCTTGATTTACTAGCTACTGGATTCAATGAGTTCGGAAATATTAAATAATAATTAGACTGAGGGTCTTTATGCGAAATACAAAGATTCCCAGTCGATTGCAGGAGAAAGAAGACAAGCTAAAATTGATAATTCCAATAAGTCGAAGATAATGTAACGACTAGACGGTAGATCTTTATGCAAAATAAAAATTGTATATTTCAATTACAAGAATTACAAAAAATTAATGCAAGAAACACACGAGGGATTAAATCAACACAAACATAATCTTTTACAAACCCCATTGTCCGCGCGCCGCACAAAAAGTCGCCGATTCAACGCAGAAGATCGTGTTAACGAGCCCATCGCGTTCAACACAATCGATTTTCCCCGCGATCGGACCTCGCCGTTAATTAGCGGACGGGGCTCGTCGCGGCATCGGCTTAATTCATACATTCGCGAGGCCGTAAATGCTCGATTTTATTAACGGCCTTGTCAATTAAAAGCGCAAGCCGAGGAAAGCGTAGCCGACGATTGTTCGGACGCTCGCCGCGCCGGTGGCCGGCACCGGAGGAAAGTGGCCGGCGCGGCGCCGGTAAATTTCGCCGGACTGGGTTTAAATGGGGCTTAACGCGGCGTTACGACGCCGTTACCTTAATCCGATTTGCTGTGGGCATTTTTTCTGGCCGTTTTGCCGCGAATCGTTAACGAACCGAACCGGCGCGACGCGGTGGTGGTGATCGTCACAGGTAGGGTTCTCGAAGATAACAGAGATAATAGCTACTCAGGCTGTTGGGCTGACTCGGCTCGTCTTGGTTCGGCTCGGAAACGCCGGACATTTCGTATAATTACCCGTTTCCCTTGACCGGCTACTTAAGCCGGTCACGTCAGTTCCCTTAACCCCTTGCGCTACCAGCAGTTAAGGATCGTGTAAACGTCCGGGGCCCCGGGCCGGCCAGTTTTAATTGCTGCGCGCATCTTCCGCGCACCGAGAGAAGACGATGATGAGAACGAAGAGGAACGATGACGAGGGGGCCCCGTCAGCAGGATCGGAGACCGACGAATCCAGGTGTGCGGAGAGGCTGGTAGGGAGGTGCACGAAGCCAAGACGCGGACACAGGATGAAGAAAGAATCGGAAAGAACCTGTAGAGGCAGAGCCCGAGACCGTCCTGTGGGACTGGACCACGAAGAAGAAGGAGAAGTAGCAGCAGCTGAAGAAGAAGAAGAAGACGAAGAAGAAGATGCAGGGGCAACCATGGCGGGAGGAGAAAGAATTTTAATTGCCAGAGCAACCGAAGAGCGTCCGGCTTATGGCTATATAGCAACCACCATAAGGTCCAGGTCGAGCCTCCACTCTGTCCGGTACAGAGCTGGGAACCAAACAGCTTGGTAGCCAATGGGATCATATATCAACTACTGCTCCGGTAGGCAGAAACAAAATGGCGTCCGCGATTAGATTGTTGTTTCATCCCGGCGGCGGTGGCGGCTGCGGTGTCTGCTTCTTCACCTTCCTTTTTCCCTCGATCCTACGAAATACACCATGAGCCGGCCGTTCCGCCCAATCGGACGTCCTCTTCGGACCGCCATCGTTCCGTGCCCTGGGAACATGAAGTCTTGAAGTCCCGAGGTTTAGGAGACTCGATCCAGGTCGACGATGGGTCCTTGATGCTTGCACGACCCTGGGTCCATTTCGACCCCTCAGGTGGCCACTGTAATTATAAACGATGCGTACGGTAATGGAGTGTCCACCTGTGCGAGCGAACAGTCGCATGAAGTGCGGAATTCATAAGTGGAAAATTTCATAAATAAGTCTGTCCTCTCGGGTGTTCTCTGCAATCAAAACCTGTAATAATCGTAATGAAGTAGTTTAAAAACCACGGAACATTCAAGAAGTTGTAGTAAAAAATTTCACCTGTGGCTGAAGTACTGAGATAATTAAGCTTCTTCTAAATGCCCTATACCTACCTAGAAATTTGAACAGCTATTCCGAAGGCAATATTAAAAAGATATGATACAAGATATGATATGGTACAAGTAGAGCAGGTTCCCAGATGTTCCAGACACTTGTTCCCGAAATCGTGACCCGCATTTCCCGGCAGACATCGCTTTTTCTTCGGAGGCGACCCAAGGTGTTGCACGTGTTGGCCTGCGAGTAGAGACGGTCGGGCGTAGAAGAGGCGGGTGTTCGCGCGCAATTAAAGCCGGGGGGATGCTAATTCTGACCTATATAACCCGACGTAAAAATGCTCGACGAGCATGTGCAATACAATCGTCCTAAAAACGTTTACCGCTCATGACCTGTCGAGAGGGCCCGCCACCTGCCCCTCCAAGGATTTCATGCTCTTATCGCGGCTATATCCGTTACGTCAGTGTGCCGATGCGAGAAACGAAATCCGGAAGAGTGATACATGTTTTTTACCTCGGCCGGTTCTACCTCGTGTTCCTGTTCCTCCTTGTGTTCTTTTTTTCGGCGATACATAAAGAAACGCGAAGCGAGGAGATAGCTGCTCGATTCGGGAGGAAGTTGTATTTCACGCAGTTAACGAGTCGCGCCGTTATCAGCGACCCGCGTTTCCCTGTGATTCTATCTGTGAGACGGCGGGCTAACGATTTTCCCGCGGCTGCTTCGACGGAGGATAATTTATTCGACATTTATTTACCGAGCGTTGTAGGCGAAACATATTTTTTGGCATGTATATGACAAGGATTTATCTAAATCGACGGTAAAGAACGGCGAATTTTCTGGAGTGACGAAAACGAGGGAGAACTCTTTTATATTGCTCGTAAATATGGTTGTTCTGCGGGAACATCTTTGCTAATTCAGTAGTTACATCATCGGTTGTGATCTCTAGACCATTATCCTTTAACGCGTTGACTTGTCAGCCATATACCTGTCTCGATGATGGAATTATTTATCCGGACCTAACGTATATGACATAGATGCATCTAAATCGACGGTAAATAACAGGGAATTTTTTTTCGGAGTGACAAAAATGGAGGAGGACTCTCTTATGTTGCATGCAAATATTTTTTTCCCGAAGTAACGTCTCTGCTATTCTAGCATATGCATCGTCGATTTTGCTCTCTAGACCATTATTCTTTAATCCATTGCCGTATAACATTTTCTTTACGGTTACAGTGATTAAAACGTCTTTATCCCGAAAAATATCGTAGAAGAGAAAAGACAATCTATATTTTTTGTATGGCTACATTTATCTTAATGCTTAAATATTGATTACAAACGAATCAAATTTTATTTCATTTAACGTTAACGCGTTGTTTAAAATCTTCATTAAGTGACATGTCAGTCATGCCTATATCGATAATGGAATTATTTATCCAAGCTTAATGTACATGACGTGGATGTATCTAACTAAATTGACAGCAAAGAGCAGGGAACTTTGGGAGGAAGAAAAGAGTTAATTTTTCCATCTATTGTGTATCGATTCGTTTTAAAAGTCGCTTTCTTATGTGAATCTTCAAAATGATTTAGGAGACGATCGTGGGATTCCCGATTCCAATAATCGGGATCATAATGTCCGGCACTCGATCACAGTCGGGAGTCCTCGCCGAGGCCTCTGAGATAAAGTTCGAGCAGGGAAGAGGAGACAACCGTGATTGATTCGGATTAGCTGTACACAAACTAACAGTACCGTGAGCATTTATTCGAACCTGTAGCTGCGGTCGACCACAATGGGCTTTCGAGGATTACGTTATACGGAGCCTCGTTAAAAGGAGGAAAACAGTGGAGGTGTGCAGCTTGCGCAATGCACCGCGAAACAGGGACACGGAGGTATCCATCAAGGTGTCGGGGGTTTGTCTAAGTGTGTGCGCCGGTGTGTATGTATAGGGTTGTGTGGGTGGTTGGTTGCTCGGACTCAGCTGTTGGTACACCTGCCCCGTTGTCACGGCGTGCGTGTGTTAGTGGTTGCGCGAGCACCTTTATACGCGCTGTCCACGTCGACCGCGCATTTACATACGCGGTTCGCGCGAACACAATGTAATTGTTACCTCATAATGCGTGTTCCGCGGCGCGGCGCGGTGCAGTGCGGTGCAGGGCGGTGCAGAGCGGTGCAGAGGTGGTGCAAAGCGTCTCGGTGCACCACGTTCCCCCTGACGTCTCACTCGGCTACCTGTGTGCAAGATCCACCAAATTCATTTGAATAAAAATATCGGACGCACGCGCTCGTCGCCGCCTTCCAGTCGATATTGTTGCGAGGCAACTTCGAAAGTTCAAGATTTGAAACTTGGAATATAACTCGCAACGCAAAGAACTAAGACATCAAAGAATTGTGGGTGATCAAGCTTCATATATATTCTCCGAAAATTTTTCACATCCGCAGTTTCACGCTGATTTATGCACGTATATCCTCAGGACTGTACATGTAATCATTCCACGTCTACTGTGCAGGATCTGAACTTCTACACACGTCCTCATTATACTTGCAAACTCGTTCTCTGTATATCCTGTTATTATTGGAACATTCTATTGTTCTTATAATTATAATAATTGTTTCACACCTCGGGCAAAAAATATTCAATTAACAAACCTGACGGACTATAATAGTAATTGTGTATTCATAGATTTGATATGGAAAATTCATGCTGTTCAACGATCTATTTATTCTCTTTCGCTGTAATCATCCCTTTACATTATTCATTCTCTCATCGTCTCATGTCTTTCCCCTACTGTTCTCAATTAGATGGCGATAATATAAAAATTCATTACATGCATTACAAGAGATCTCGCAGAGTGCATCTTAGACATGCAATGCATTTTCTAATCTCCACAGAATCATGAATACCGTGCTCTCGACGAATTTTTCACAATCACTAAACTGCTTGCCTTCGAACAGTTACAAAATTTCACCGTTTACTACATTCGCATTATCAGAGCAGCTCTAACGAGGTTCATTTATTATTCAATAGGTGATTTTGTACGAAACACATTGAACAATGAATGCGAGTTTCTCCTCATCGGGAGTTTCCTAGCTCGCGAGGCGGCCACCGACGCGAGAGGGTTGAGAAAGGGAGAGAGAGAGGTAAGATGCATCCGATATGGAAATGAATCTCTTGCACAAGCGTGTGCGTTCGTTACCCCCGATCTAGATCGCTATTAATTACACGGTGCTCGACGCGCGCGCCAGCTTTCCCATAAAACGTATCCTAGCTTCCCGATTAAATATCTTTCTTTCGCGAGCTGGCCGCCGTGATTTCGCCCAAATCTCTTCAGGATCTAGAAGATCCACACAGTATTGTAGATTCAATCCTTTGGTCCGTTGCACCATTTTACATAGACCAAAGAACTTCGATTTGTTTGAGAAGTTAAATGGCTTGGTCTAATAGATGATGTGACAAATTCGTCATTGTTCTTTACGAGCATTAATTTTCCAACAACATGCTGTTTGATACAGTACATTCTTTTCACGAGCGGGGTTCGATTGGTCGGCTCCGCGAAGGAATACCATATTTTCTCGTGAGCACGCCGTAGCAAAAGGGTTAATTACGATATCGTTGAAACGCGGCCGATATTCAATTACGCGGGGTTTTAAGCGAGCCGCGTTTTTCGGCGTTCGCTCGGTCTCTCGGATATGCTGAAACTTGTCCGTTCGGAGTTACTTTACGATTATTGGCGTATACATAAGACGGGGCACCGTAAGACTGTGTAACAACGGGGATAAAAAGGAAAAGAACGGGCTCCGGGGCATAAAGTAGGCAGTCGAGAGACAGGAACGATTCCCGAGGACTCGGTTTCTGGCCGGCTCGCGGCTACGTGGAAACCCAGGGCGATTAAAAAAATATGACGAGCATTCATTTCCACGATCATAAAATCATTAGCATAAGAATTCCTCTACCTGCTCTCTCTCCGGTCCACCGGCTGACTTCTCCGGGACCACGGACGTCTTCAGGACGGTTAGGGGACCCAGCGAGAGAGACCAGGCGCCCCCGGACACTTGATTTTCGTCGTGTTTTTTATTCGCCGTTCCTGCCTGATTTATAAACATATAATGTGACGAGGGTGTGGCCCCGCTACCACATAATGATAGGCCAACGTTAATTACGTTTGGTTAAGTCGTTTAAGACCGCTTGCTCCGGAGGACCGAACCGGCCCGAGCCTGGCCCGACAGTCCCCTCCGCGAAAATTACTGCTCGCCAACCGTGCCGCTATATATTAGCGAAAGATTACAATGTTCGACGGTGACGTTCAGTCGTTCCCATTTGTGTTCCGGCAATTTTTCAAGCTGAACAACTTTTTCAAATTTGACCCGATTCGAAAAAGTCGTGAGTCGCTGTCCAGCTCGCTTCTGCCGCCAAGTGATCTTATTCCGAACAGAATGGCATGTCTATCTTCGTGGATAGCAAAAAAATTTTATTTTTTAAAAATATGAATCATATTCAAGTCTCGTAGAAAATAATATTGGGAAAAAATTCTCCACGATCGTGGAACGACTGAAGAAAATACATCGATATTCTTCTTTTCTCTGAACTACTGCTATGATCGATTGAAAAATATATTTCAATGGCACTTCTTAGTGCAATCCTTATGTATAATTCCAAATGGGGATCATGGCAAAGACTGGCAAGGATTAAAAAGTCTGAAGTTCCGTCTACTTATTTGTATTCAAGATGGAGCACGTCTTGCCGAGAATGAGGAATGGTTTTCGGCGACCGTATCCTGATTTCGAGTGGTGTGGTTGACATCCAGGTGGATGATTGATTTCGAGGGGCGATTCTGCGGGACGTTCGAATTCCTAGATAATTAAGAGGATCCAATCAGGAGGTCAGGAGGCTTCCAGAGAGTGAGCCACGCTGGGGATCGACTGCCGAAGGATTCCAAGCGAGGAAAGCATTGTTCTCTCTCGGCTCGGGCCACAGGAATTCCCTCGGCGGAGGCTGTACGAATCATTCCTTCGCGTTCTATGTGTGTGCGCGCGCGCGTCCACTGCCGTGTGTGCGTGTATTTTCTTCAGTCTTTTTGTACGAGGAGAAATGATAAAATATCCCTGGCCCGCGCCTTTCTTTCGAGTCGTGTGGAGATCAAACACCGAAGTGGCTAGACTCCCACAGTCTAAATGGTGAGGCGAGTTGAAATATCGCGCCGGGCCTCCCTATATGTTAATCTCCGTATTAGCATAATACCGTGATTCTTCAAGGATCATTTGGAAATGCAAATAAATAATTTATAATAATAAGAGCAGACGGGCTGTTGTGGCAGGCCGAACGCATCGGTACGTCAGAAACCGGGGGACCACCTCCGTCCCGTAGTTGCGTCGGTAAATCTAATCGAGATATCTGCCGGTTCGTTGCTCCTTTTCTTGTCATGACAAAAACGCTCGACGTGTCGGACGATTGGCCTATTTTCTGCCTCACTACCGTTCCGTCCTTCGTCCTTCGTCCTGCGAATCTTTAACGGACGCCCGGTCCTACGCCTCCCTCCACTTCTTCAGCTTCCACCCATCCCTCTTCCTGCGAATTTTTTCTTCGTCTTAACATGACTATACTAACGACTTGTCTGTTCAGCGACAGTGTACTCCGAATTTCACTAATTTCAAAATTGTTGGGCCCTTTAGCTTTTAACTCAAAATGACGGGTTACAAATTTTTTAATGTACTAGAATGTTCAGTCATACATTATAATGAAGACGATTTATATTTTTTCACAGTTTTTATTGTAAGAACAGCTCTTGTTTTTCATCGATCAATCTATCACGACGGACTGAAACAAAAATGTATATAAAAATAGGAAGCATTGAACTTCACACGACTGCACCAGAACGATCAATGACAAGGATAACATTTTTGTCGAAACATCCATCAAGCTGGCCAAGGAGATAAATCCATTTACGATCGTTCACAATCGAAACGGAGCGTTGGAATGTTGGGAGGATCGCGACAGAGGTGTCTGCAGATCGATCGTATAAAAAGCCATTTAAAGTGCGGAGGGATTAAATTGCTGACTTTGTGCAACAAGGACAAATTGTTACGATCCGGGGAGAGGCGACGTCGTCGAGGGTTTTCGCGTCGAACGGGGCGATCGTAATGACTTCATAAAAAGCTACGACGACTTCTCGGAACGTCGACGGTTGCCGGGCGAGAAGAAGAAGATCATGGTCTCTCGAGGTCTCGGGGTCCGCATAATGGGTGCTAGGACAACCGAACTAGAAGGTGGAACAGTCAAAAGGCGTATTCCGGTATATTAACACGTAACACATCAAAGAGCACGTTGCACGAGCACACCTGCTTGAGGATGGGCCCTGTCCCGGGTCGCACACACGCTTATACGATTATTTATGCCCTGTAAAAGGTTCTGTTTTCGACTCCGGAACGGGCTCTACGCGGTGTGCCGTGGAAACCGAAACGCCTCGGTCTCTCCCCGTTCACCCGTGGCCCGGTTATAAACGTCCGCGTAAATTCGAGGCTGGTTAGAGATCGTAAACTCGCTGGATATGCCCGATATGGCCACCGGCTTGCCACAGAAAATCATAAAGTCCGAGAGCCTCGCGCTGCACACAACGCTCCATCCCTGGAAAACGAGCGAGCGGGTTCCCGAGCCTATTACAACGATTGCCCAGCGACTTTCCTTCGTGGCTCTCGATGGAAATGCCCGAAGACGTGTCGCGATTTATCGCTCACGCTCCTCGGCCAAGAAACTCGAGCCGTTCGAGTAAACGTCGATCCTCTAATTGCTCGATCGCTCCTAGCATTGAATGGAAACTTCGAATCAGGGTCTACCTTGCATTATTTAGGGTTTTATACATTCGGGATTTCCATTCAATGCTTCGGGAAACAGATTTCTAAAGCATTTAACCCCTTGCCCCAAGATTTCTTTCTACAACAATTACAACATTCTTGATGTTCACCCACCGCTCTGCAAGTGCCCCTTTAATTTTACGCGCCGGTATAATTGCCTGCGAGAAAATAATAATAATAATGTATAGAGCTTCAGATATAGTTCCTGTTGAACCCGAGGGCTTAAATTTTTTTCAACGGCGCGTGATCGACGATCGCTCGGTCCGAAGTTCTAGGGTGAAGAATGCGCGGCTGGTCCTTTAGAAAAGAATTCCTACTGTGTTCTTTTCCCGTTGCGAACGCTGGAATCTCGAAAGAAATTTTTCTTATTACGCCCACCTCCCCCGAAAAGAAAGGGGACCGCGACACGGACACTTGTACACCCCTAATCACGACGATCGTCCGGGGCTGACAGATGCTCGTGTGTTTTGCATAGAGTGGATTTATAAATCCCTTATCAGCTTATTATCTCGCGAGATTCTCTTCCCGCCTGGGACGTGGTCGGGAGCGATACGAGAAACGTGGCAGCGGTCAAAAACGAAGAACGGAGTAAGAGAGAGATCGAGAGGACGCGAGAAGGAGAGGGGTAGAAAGTGGGAATACCTGTACGCATTCGCATTAAGGCAGAAAGAGGAGACTCGCGGAGGAAGAGAAGCAGAAGAGGGGAAAAAATAGAGGTAGACCGAGAGGGGGATGGAGGGCACGATGAAAAGTGGGAGTAGCAAGGGTGAAATGGTGGGAGGCGGGGGGCTGAGGGGGATACAGTGACAAATGAGAGCGACTACAAATTGCACTTTCCGGCTCTCATTCTCATTCGACTCTCGTTCCTCTTTCTTCTTCTCTTTCTCTTTTTCTGGCCCTCTGCCTCCGTTCATCCCATTCGTCGGATCGGAGCGGACGGGTAAATGTTCGTCTGGCCCTCCTCTTTTATTCCTCTTCCACACGTCCTACCTCCATTTATCCTCCTTCGCGATAATACTTCACGCTCGAATAACGAAAACTACTCACAGCGGGTCGGTGCAATTCCGGTTATTGGTAAGGACCATCGCAATATTCGAGCCCGCTAGCCTGTGCCAGGTCATCCAGTTCGACGAAGTTTCATTCTCATTTTTCTCCGCCGCAACCCCACCTCCCCCCCTCCCCGCCTATCCGCACCATCCCTGTCCTCGTTTCACGCTGTTCGCTGATACGCGATCCTCCAGAATGAACGCACCGCCTCGCAGTAAATTAAGTTTAATCCCGTCGTCGATTGTGACGGAGAATATTGTGCGCCGATCGTTCGTAAGTCAACGCTGCCAACATCCGTTTAACTCGATCTGACGTTCCGTTAGTGCTGAAGTATTGTCGTCGTCACTGCAAAAAATTTGTATCGGGACGCTGCTTACATATTAATAAATAGAGTTACACCCGGACCGCTTTAGATTGAGCTACTTACACATGCAGCAAATTGGGGTCAGGATGATCGAGGTCTTGCTGCATTTTATTGAAAAAGCATTTGTTCGTCGAATCTTCTCGTGATTTTGCGAGAGTATCTCAGTTCCGAGAGAAGTCGAGCGTCGAGATACGCGATTCTGCGACCGCGAATGCAGCAGTCGGCCGACTTGTATTTACTTGAACGATTTCTGGTAGGACGGCGGGGGCGAGGATGTTATATCGTGGCAGGGGCCAAAGAGTAGAGAGAGGCTCTGTATTCTCGGTAAGCACTCGGCGTCGTGGCTTGCTGCCGTTGTAATAACCCCCGTAGATCATACCAGGGCGCACGCACACCATACAGCCGCGGATATCTGGCCTCTCGTTGCAGCTTGCAACGGTTGTATGTATAGCGTGCCTCGCGAAAGGGGGCCCCACGGCCCACACCACCATATTATTCATTGAATGGAGCGCCGCGTTCCGGCTTCGAAATACACGACACAGTTTCACTTCGCGGGAGCAGCCCTTAACCTTTTAACACCGGCCGCCTCGATCCTCTTCGAAATGCTTTATTGAACGACGGGACGGACCGAGTAATCGATACACAATAACGTTTCTGTGCTTGATTCACTGCGAAACCACTCAAATATGTACCCTGTTTTTGAGGCGATGTTCGAAAGATCCTCCAACTGTAACTCAACTTCTCAAAGTTCCAACGATTCCAGCGAGTGTCTAAAGAGAGCTAGGGAGGTCCTCGAAGGACCATGGTGACTCTAGCGAGTTCAAACGAACATGGAGGTCCTGGCAGAGATTCTGAAGTTTAGAAGATCTTTAGAATCCTTTCAAGGATTCATCAGTGGTTCGAAGAGATCATAGGCATCTTTCGCTTCACCCATGATCGTTGAAGTACATTTCGAATAATTTTCTGCGGACCATTGGCAATTTCCCTACACAGTGACCTTGCCAGGAGAAAAATCGGTAGCCACGGCCAGCGAGCCGCCAACGACAACGCCACCGAGATCCTTACTTCGAGAGAGACGCGGCTCTTCGGGTAAACGCTCGGTTTCCAATGTCCGCGACAGCAATAAATCTTCGCGATTGTGTTATTCATGGAACCATCAATAGGGTAATTTATTCGCGAACCTGCACGCGCTCGCGCGCGCGAGCGATTCTTCGGGCCGCGGCGCGGGTCCCGGACCGACGATTTATCGCCGCGTGGTCGAAAAATCCGACGGTTTTTAATCCGGACTCGGTGTCCGGCGCGGCGGAGTCGCGCGAACCTACAATGTTCCCCGTGATTTATCAATCGCCTCGCGGAGGATTAACAGCCACAGCCACGGAACCGGCAATAACCGATCGATCGATATTTACAAGAGCAATACGACCAGCCCCGTAAGAAAAGAAGAACAGCCGTAGGAAAAGAACGAGTAACTCGCGAGACGCACTCGGCGCATCGCAATCGGTAAATTAACGAAGCGATCCGAGGCGCGCGATTCGTTAACCGATTATAAAATCGCTGCTCCGTAATCGATGAGCCTTTCCCCGTTCGACGGTTTCCGATTAATCGAGAGCCGAGGGCCCTTAACCTCGTAAATAGTTGTTTAGAACGCAACCCGGTTTCCCGTTAAGACTACTCTCCCGGGAACCCGCTCGAACGCTACACAGCCGGTTTCCATTAAAACGAGTTAAAAAGCCGCGCCTTTTGTTGGCGTTTTCGTAACCTGGACCCGGATCGTTAAGGCGAGTCGCGCGCGACCGCACGATGTTGCGCCGTGATTTATCAATAGCTTTATGGAGGATTTACAGCCTGGACAGGACCGGTAATGGAAGCCAATCGGCCGTACCATTTAATCCTCTTACATCGTTTTACGTCGTTTCTGCGGAAGTGGCATCGCCGATCGTGTGTCCGACGGGCTAACGACTTCGGACCCGCTCCTCTTTCTCTCGATTTTCATTCACTCGCCTCTCCCTCTCTTTCTCTCTGTACTCCCCCGCCAAGCATTTTCCATTGACATTGTAAATCTTCGCCGAGGCCCCGTCTATCTTCGAGCGTCGCCGATAAATTCCTGCATACCCGCTTGTCACTCGTTACGCAAGCTCCGCTATGAACGATCTCGAGTCTCTCGCTACCAACCCAGCGAACGGGTCGTCAACGGATTGATACTCCCACGTTTCATGCCTCAACTTGCTCCGAGGTTCGATTCGCCGAGGAAATCGAGTTTTCAGTTGATGCTGTTTCTCTGTTGCGAAATGTTTCTAAGCTCGAACGTGTGGCATTTGGATGATCATCGATTTCAAACATTTTCATCACGTGATCAGAGTATCTGTTCACTGTTCACATTCAATTAACCGTTAAGTGATACAGTGTTTCCTCAGATTACGAAGTGTCGTACTAGGACCTTTCTGAAATGATCTTCACATGTATCAAATCCACAGGACAGTCTGCAGACAATTGTCTGTCAGTCTGGACGGAGCTTAAGAGCCATGTACAATTTGATAAACAGGAAAGCGAGCAAAAAGATGAGTGACGCGCAATCGTCGAGCTCCGATCGACCTTGACCCCATAGAAGTAGACGTCGGAATATCCCGGAGCGCCTAATTCGTGCAGGGACTTGACAGAGTCCCTGATCATTTCGGTTCGTGTCCGAATCCATCCGCGGTTCGTTTCGACAAGATTCGTTACAGTATATGCAGGTCGAATCGGGGCCTAGAACGCGAATATTATCCGCAACCGTGGCTCGATGTCCGAGCCCGGGACCATCCAATCAGTCAAGTCGACGGTCCAGGGCCGGCAATCAAACTCTCTCCCTCTCTCTATCTTTCTCTCGTCGCCGTCATCGTTTCACCCGAAATCAGGACGGCTGCATACGGAGGACTGGCCTAGGACCTTCGTCAGAGAACGCCGAATAAATACCGTTCCCGGCGCGAATAGGAGAAACGAAAAATAATAAATAGAGAGGGGAAGAGAAAGAGGTTGGTGTCGGCGGTGGTCTCCGTTGGTTGAGATTCCATCGCAACGGTGAGCCAACGCGAAAAAATAATTCCGTCGCTGGACACGTCCTTTTGTCTTCGCCTTCTTCCATTTCGTCCTTTTTCTCTCTCTCTCTCTCACTCTTTCTTCATCCATATTTCCATCCGCTCATAAAGCCGGGATTCGTATTAAAGGGCACGACACCATAATTAATGCCGGACGGTCACGAACAGTCCGGGGCGGTGATGCGCGCCGGTTTCGCCGGGGCTTTATGAAGAAACGCGTACTTACGCGCGTGCATTACACGCTTGCACGCATGACGCGTGCCGCCAGACAACTTACCCTTGACCGTGGTGTGCGCGTGCGACGTCCAACACGCGAAAACCGTTGTAATTACGGAGATAATTAGTTGAGAGTTGGCGCGCTTGTAATTGCCGCAAATAACCCGCAATTTCGCGCTCGCTTTCGTACCGGGACGATCCGACGCGTTTCCACGAACCTACAAAGTGTGAAGAATTCCGTATTCTCCGAGTACCTCATCAAGTTCTCTTTCACCCTCGAGCGGTACAGTGGTTTTACTCGGATTACGAAGTGTCGTATTAGGATCTTTCTGAAATGTTGTACAAATTTTCTCAGACATCCTCAAGCCCTTGCGCTACTATTTATTTCGTTGTCACAAGGATTAGAAATTCTTCATCGTTCAGAATTTCATTAAAAGAAAAAAGGAAATTTATATTTATTGTATGTCAAATGTAAAATTAATAATATTTTGTACACAGTCACAGGGCTCTAAGCACCTCGAATACTGTTCCTTTCGAACTGGAAATGAACAAGTCCGTGGCCCAAGCGCGAGAGGGGGCGTGGAGGATTGATCACACAAAAACCGGGGGAAAATCATCGATCACGCGAGGCGATGCAAAGACACCCGAAAGATCTACGCGTCCCTTTATCCGGGCGAGGATCTGATGCCGGGCCCGTGTCTCATCTCAATCGGTGTCCGGCACTGAAAAATTCCTCGCCCGTCCCTCCCATAGCGTGCGTGTACGGGGTTCAGCTAATAAAATCATCTGCATCCGGGCCAGGAAATTATCTGACGAATTCATCTGCTTATCGAGCAATAAAATGGCCCGGCATCCACTCCTCGATCCTGATGCCTATCTCCTCCTGCCCTTCCACCTCTGTTCCCCTGGCTCCGTCCTTTCCGCGTATAGGTGCCTAGACATATTGTGGCGCCATGCCAGAGAGAACCGAACCTCTCTTCCTCCCCGTATATACACGCGTTTCTTTTCTTGATCGACTTTTTTTGTTCCCCCCGTTGGTCGTTCAATACGTGGAGAGAACGAGAAAGAAAGAGAGGGAGAAGGAACGCGTTGCTTACGTTCGAGCATCGGGGGCCCGTTTAATAAGGACCCACCGTTCCCCCCTACGATATTTATAATCCCGCGGGGAAACTGTTTTTATAATCTCGCCTAGGAATCTCGGAGCCTGCAACAGGCATACCTAGTCCGCCGTTTAGGCGAGCTCTCGACCTCCAGAGTTTTCTGGCTCTGCTCCCCCTATTCGCGAGCACGAACCTCCTTTGGGACGTACTCTTTTTAGGAGCCATGATTCTCGCGTTTATGGACCCTTCATTTTTAATAGAATCTACTTCTGAGGTAATTTTTCAGGATTGTCTAATGTTATGGAATCTCATGAGACTAATATGATGTAATTGCTTGTTAATTGCTTTATTCAATCAACGTAGATTCCGTGCAGTAATCAAGGTTGCAACCAGTGAGGTTCTACTGTGTATACTGTAGTGCAGAATTAAAGAATCAATAAATGTTAAAGTTTTGCAAACTCAAACATTCGTACAGACCTTAAAAAATTTTCTCCACTAATGAAACCACCGTGGTTTTGAAGATCGGAGTCTCGCCTTTAAAATGAGGTCTGGGTGGTCTCTGTACGATTTTTTTTACCCGAGATATTGAACAGCCAATAAAAAGTATGCCGCTGGAAAGTATCGCGAGTGTAACTATCAAGGTTTTACTGTAGATTGGATTAATTGACGAAAAAAGAAAGGAGCAGTGACCGTCTATGAAGCAGTAAACATGTAGTAGATGTAAAATTTGTCGCAGCTGTGAAAATCGTTTCGACTGTTTAGTAGCGTGCAAATTTGCTGTCGGCTCGGTGGTTTATTTAACACGTGTTTAATACGACGGCTGATTCTGAGGTGTACGAACAGTAAGAGATCTCACCTGTATGTATGTATAGAGGAGCGCGAGCATGATCAGTGATCGTTAGGAATACTCGTGGACGAAGCTCTAACATCATCCAGCTGTCTCTCTTTCTCGTAAAGTCAGGTATACGCGGCGCGCACTAAAACGAACGTTAATTTCCACACGTTAAAGTTATTATTTATTGATACGACGTAATCTCGGGGCCGAGATCAAGGCAGACGCTTAGTCGGTCGATATTCACCCGAAACTGCGGCCCGGGCGGATTCCTCGTCGCATTTTATTATCTCGATCGTTCATAAATTCCGTTACAATACAAGTATAAAGTATCCACCGCCTCCGCGGGTACGAAAAAGGTCGTCCACGAGGTCCGTGGAGGTCCTTCGCGTGTAGCATTGTCATCGTTCGAAGCCAACTTTTCAATAATCAATTATACGACATTAAAACCGTATATTTATGAATCGTTCCACCCAGCGCGCCCTCCCGAGAAAAGGAAAAAAGAGGAGAGCCGAGAACAAAAAGCAGACAAGACTAAAGAAAAAAAGAAAGAAAAGAAAACCAGCGAGCAGAGAATCAAACAGAGAAAAAGTCCAAGAGAGGACGACGACTGCTGGCATAAAATACGAATCTTAAAATCCCGACGAATAGTCCTCGTAATTAAATCCCCGGTTTTTTTGTCCCGGCACCGAGAACAACAGAAATAGGTGGTCGATGCGTCAAATAAATCAGTCACAGTTTCTCTAATATACCGCATCGTCAATATATTTCCGATCTTTTTTGCAAAACAAATATTATAATATGATACAGGCATGGTCGTGGATCGGGAGCTCTCGCCCCTCTGGCAACCTAAGCATATACACAACGAAAAATAATAATTATTACAATAATGTTAGAATCGCCGTGTTCGCTCCCTACCTATCGATCTCGCTTTCTCTCTCCCCACCTCTCTATCTCCTTCTCCCCACCTTCCATTTCTCTTTATTCTTGCTATTTACAGGATATCACACATCAGAACAAATCCGTAGTACATATCTTACAACGCGGACGTCTCTCGAGCGACGTCCCCTCGCAAACAACCTACTCGTCGTATCGCAACTTCGCCTATTAATATTTATATTTACAAATGACGCTTCGACGTTCCTAACTTCGTATTTCCCGCGTTGACCTTCTAGCGGCCATCTTATGCTTCGTTCGCACTGCCGAGTAAACTAAAACTCTTTTTCAAGATCAAAAACTTCGGACGACCCTTCTAGCATGTTCACCCCATTTTCCGGAAAGCCGCACGATTTTAGAAAAATTTTTCAGAAAATCTCTACAAGGACTGCCCAAAGAGTATCAACCCTTAAGAGGACTCTGATGGTGTTAAATAAATATTTGTTCAATCATCGTCCATCCTTTATGTCAATTCATATCGCCGCTTCCGACGAAAAATAAGATTTACAAAACGAATTGTTTATTTTTCCATCGTATCGAATATTAAATTTCACGAATTGATTCAGGAAATTGAAGGATGGACGAGGGTTAATGTATTTAAATTTCGATTTTCATTTATCCGATAAAAATCAGTATTATACGAATCGATAGAGGTGTTTTATAAACCTAGCTGGACAATTCATTTAAGGGTTGCATTACCAAATGAGCATCAACCCTTAAAGCAACTGCTGAAGTATTTCCGCGATTTTAAATTAATATTTGTTTAATGTCAGTAAAAATTTAGATAAATATTAAATGAATATTATATGTATCGATAAAGTATATAACTCACCTGGAAAATATATTTAACTGCTGGAATATCTATCCAACTTTGAATTAATATTTACTCAACATTGGTGAAAATTCAGACTTCCATCGATCGATTCGATAAAAACCAATGTTACATGAACAAAAAGACGTAAACTTCCAAGACCGAGCTCGTCAGTCCGCTTAAGGGTAGCAGATTCAAATTCACTGTTTACCGACAGTGTTATACAAACAGTGGATTGGTCGGTGGCACAGGAACAATTACGAAGTCGTATCCTCGTCCTGCCGGTCCCGTTTCGCTTCCCGAGATTCGATAAACCGAGGCACGATACCGCCGTCATATTCGAACGGGAGAGACCGCCCCGGTTAATCCGTAACGATCCCCGACAAACACAATTTTTCCGCGATCGAGAACGCGCGTGACACCTCCGGAACGCTCGCAAACAGCCGGCCGGTGATTTAGGTTAATTGTATTTACAGTCGCAATCCGCAGCGCCGCCTCGATCCGAGGTAACTAACTTTCTTATTTGGTTTCTCCCGTGTCCCGAATCTCGATGTATTTATGCTATCGCCGTGATGCATCCGTTCCCGTTCGAGCTGTCAGCGATAGAAACCCGTCTCCTCTTCATCCGCCCGTTCAAACGAAATTCGAACGTGAAACGTGACAATAAATACTAACGCGGGCTACCTTTGGTCGCGAGCACTCTTCCTATTCTCTAAACGGCTCTCCCTATCCTCGGGGCTGCGAGCACTCTAAAACTTGTCCGCAACTGTTCGGGAACTTTGAAACGGTTCGAGAAAAAACTTGTATATTAGCTGTACAAATTACAGTGGAATCCGGACATGTAGACACGATAGACAAACGAGGGTCAGCATTTTCAAAATACCTTTAGTGCTGCAATTGTAAGGGAGAGCAAACTATACCCTGAACACATTACCTAAAACTTATCCATCCTTCATTTTTACGACTTGATTCGTCCTCAAATAATGGTAAAAAAGTCAATATGATGTCAAGTAATGCTAAAAAATCAATGAATTCGCAAATAACTAATTTTGACGGATGAGAGATGAAAGTTTGCTTGAACTACAACACAACCATTCACGAAAAGACTCGAAGTAAACCTCTATCGAACGGTTTCAAAGTGAATCCCTACTCACAGCCCCGAACGCTTCAGCCTCCGTGTCTCATGATTACGAGTCAACGTTCCTATAGTCCGCTAAACGAGTTCGAAAAGGAGTAGCAAAGTTCTTCAGGTTCTTTTAGCATGCTCCTCGAATCTGTTGACGAATCCTCTAATGACGTTCTCGTCGTTAACCTCCTCCCTGCATCACATCAGAACGCGATACTCGACCATCCTCCGAGATTGATTGCTGGTACCCTTGAGGTCGGTAGCGAGTGTAATCGAGGTCGATTGTCCCCAGGTCCTGTAGATCACAGTCGCTCGTCCGGCTTGAGGCAACGCGGACTTCCATGGAGATCGGTGGACGCAGCGTGAACAATTCATGATGATCCAGGGGTGGGAACTAGTAGGCGGTTGCTTGATGGTGCATCAGAGGGTTGAAGTGGTGCGGGCCCAAATGATGTGGAGGCGGCGGGCCTGGCAGAGGACTGTGTTGGGGCCCGACCGTCGGCGGCTGACAGACGTACCATTCCGTCAGCTCGGGTCCCCGAGTCGACGGATGACTCGACGCAGGGTTCGTTGCTGACGACGTTGGGACGACCGGTGGTGGTTGAGGAGACTCCGTGTGCCCGGTCACAGACAGGCTACCTCCGCTACTGCTGCTCTCTTCACCCTCGCTCTCGTAGCCCCCTCCAATCTTGCCCTCGCCCAGGGTCATGCCGTGCACCTGGAAACAAGAGGCGGAGCCTAACGTTAGATTTTCGTTGCCTACCCTCTTGCGAGCTGCTTGGGGTTGATACTGTTGCAAGCCCCGAAGGGAGGAGTTTGGGATTGCTGGGGTGACGGGAATTTGCTTAATTATGTAGGAATTACGGAGATTATTAGAAAAAGGGGTCTCACTTCAATCATCTGGACAGGTCTCATCGACGACGTTCCGTCGACTCCAGATTTTGACATCTTTGACCCCTTGCTTTAACAATATTTCTACGTCCTCTTAACACTTTCTCCGCCCTCAAGAACATCGAAGCAGAAGAGGAGCTAACCCCCGTAGATCTTTCCGGTCTTATCCTCCCTTTCCAAGCGAACCAATATCTCGCGCGAGATGATCCACGGTGATCGCGGGTCTCAGACCGAAAACACTGTAGTGTTTGATCGTCGTAAGTTATCGCATCGGAGATCGACCAGGCATCGCGAGCAAAAAGGATCGCGTCGTCGTCGCCGCGTTGGCTGAGCCGAAGTCGCCGGGGATCACGAAGAGAGGAAGATACTCGAGAGTGAGAGGGGGGTTGAGGGAGGGGTATGGATCAAGGCTCCTTGTCGTTTCCCGTCTCGGTTCCCCGTGGCCGGAGTCCTCTTCGTTCATAATTCAGTGAGCAAATCTCGACGACTGCCTTCCGCGAATCACGGGACACCGGCGAAAAGCGTGGAGAACCGAGGAGCCGGCTCCTATCCGAAGAACCTATCGCGCACGTATCTCGGGAGTTGGCTTTTGGACGGTTCTGCCACCCTCCAGCCCCTCCCGTCCGCTCGGTGTGCCACAGATAATTTCCTATTAAGATTCCGTGGCCGTTCGTGCATGAACCTTGCGCCAGGATACTATCCCTGGACATCCTCTCTTCCCACAAGCCTTTTTCTTCTGCCTTTCTCTCTCTCGCTCTCCCTCTCTCATCGACCATCTTTCTCTCTCTCTTTTTTCTCTCGTGTCTACTAGCGTCTCGCCTAGCGTGAAACGAAACGTGGAAACGACACACCTCGATACGTTCGATGTATGATGCTGTGGAAAGAAGCGGGATAATTTCAGCCCGAAGGGGTGGAAACGATGGGTCGCGTGAACGAGAAAATTACTGCGATTCCGTTGTGGCAAGTCTGCCCTCGGCGATGAAGTGATCAGCATAATTGAAACGGCGGGCAAAAGTGTTCGCAGGTTGTGCACACCTTTGTGCTCGAACGAAAACAACCGACACTTTCCCAGCTATAGTACGCACGCCAGTTACTGTCTCAAACTAAGCGTGGAAAATGATACAGTAGTGTGTACTGCGCGCGACTGAGAAGAAATCAGCCTGGAGGAATGCGTTTCTGATTAGCCGGAGCGAAATAAGCCAACTTACGTTTCCGCTATTGTTTTAGTGCATTAGAAACACCAGTGCTATTTTCTTTTCAGTCGCCCTACTATTGGTTCAGCTACTATCTAGTTCAGCAATTGGTAGATAGACTGAACTAGAACTATAAACTGAGCTAGAGTGAAGTGAAAACCTTAAAAATAAAAGTTGCAGGATAGGCTTGCATAATCAATGTGGAGACTGTCTAGAGAGATAAAATGAACTTATGAGCAATTTAAAAGGAGGGAAGAAGCTCTGTTGAAGCCTCCAAAAGGTTTCCCCTGGTGTGTCTCGTGGATCCCGAGCACAACGTGTAGGGTTGTCAATAGGATAACGAGTGAGGGAACCGGGAGATACGGGAATTGTTCGAAGCAGCTGCTGATCGTATGGTTCGACGTACCTTCATATGCTTGCGCAACGAGCTGGGGTGGGTGTAGGACTTGTCGCACCCGGAAACCCGGCAATTGTACGGCTTGTCGGACGTGTGGACGTGACTGTGCTTCTTGCGGTCGCTGCTGTTCGCGAACCGCCTCTCGCAGCCGGAATACTCGCACTTGAACGGCTTCTCTCCTGCAGAAAGAAAAAGGGAAAAACCCAGGACGTGAATTAATGGCGTTGTAATTGAGACGTGCAATTACACGCGCGTTACACAGCGATAATTGAAAACGGTACTCCCCCTGTATCGGCTGGAGACCGATACGATGAAAACGTGGACGTTGATCTATGCCCTCTCTCTCGCCGAGCAAAACAAACAATGCGCGAGACACGACGAAGCCTGTTATCGGCGCAGAAACAGCGCAGACTGCATCGGTACACTATGACGCGTCACATAATGGTCCAGAATTGCGTGACGCGAATTATCCGTTACCAATTTGTTTAATCGGATGTGAGAGGTTACCATTTATTCAGAACCAAGCACCGCAGAAAACCAAACAAATTTTTACATCATTAATAAAAATCGTTGGTTGAGCATTCATTTTTGGTAGATTATAAACAGTGATGATAAATGCATGGTATGTGTCTTTTAACATAGAGGAGCGTTCTTAATTTAAGAAAATCAAGGGATAGATAATATTAAGCGGGCTTGTCAGGTCGTCAAAGAAGAGGAGCAATTTTTCCAAAAAATTGTGTTTCCACAAAATGGTGTTTACGATGGACATTTCGATACATAAATTGAATAAACGTCGCTGTGAGAAGATTTTTTTAATGTAGGAGAGGGTGAACTTGAGGTTCCGGACCACCGTGCGTGGTTGCGAATGCGTAGGAGCGTTCGGGCCGCTTCCTGCCGGATGCTTTCTGCGTTTCGCAGCGTGTAATTATCGCGAAAGCGGCGATCGCGTGGCGTGGAAAGGCCGGAAAAATATTTTCCTCGGGCAGACCGGTGGAAAAAGGACCCGCGGCGGCTATTACAATGGGCCCTCGAACGCGATTACATCGTATCGCGGACCGTTTCATCGTGATTCCCGGATATATCTTGATGAGCACCGGTGGAACATTTTCTCCGGGGCTCTCTCCCTCTCTCCCCGTCTCCTCTATTTCACTCTCCTCGTGGCTCCTCTTCGCCTAGGGCGAGGAGCAGAGATATCGAGAGATAAGCTCCCCTGCACACGAATGGCCGCCGTCGTCGGGGCGCAACGAGACCGTGTGGCGTGACTCTTATTTATTTCCACCGGAAGTTGACTGGAATATATTTTACCGTCGGCTCACACCTCCCCACCCCTCACTCTCTCTCTCTCTCTCTCTCTCTCTCTCTCTCTCACTCTTTCTCTCTAGACACCCTTTTCCGGGACTTCCTACTGGCGCTCTCGCCGAGAAGTGCGGAGACGCGCGAAGCAGGAAGCGCAAACTTGGCGGATTTTTTATGAGGAAAATGGTGGCCAACTTCGCCCTTCTGTCTCTCTATCTTCTTCCCGTTCTCGTTCTCTTTCTCAGTCTGATTCCAGCTATCCACCCTCGTCCGCGACCAAAAGAAAAAGGGAGCAGTTCGCGGCTCGGATACGAGATCCGCGTTAGCGGAACGTAAAAACGAGGACCAGATGGAATGGGATCTGTATGTTCGAGAGCCGAGGTTTTACCACCCCGCTGCTACATTGTTTCCTTTCTCCGGAGGCTGCCACTTCGAGCACTGGGTGCGTCTGATTTGTCGTAAGTGTCTCACCAAAAAAATTATTTTATTCGATTCTTAATCTTCAGCGAGAGTCGTTGACGATTGGTAAATCTACTCTGTATCAGAATATTGTTAAATGTTAAGAATCAAGGGAATGGGGTATTGTTGTATTGTTAATTCGTCGAATAAATTACGGTAAGTTCCGGTTATTTGGAATACCTTAGTCTCCTGCTGATTAGGTTCCGTCCATCGAGCCTTGTCCTATATAAATGGTGGTTGGCATAAGTAAACTCTGTACAATGATTTCACGGTACATATTCTTTAAGCAGCGGGGGCTGGCAGCCAAGGCGTTAAAGCGTCTCAATCCACTTAAGTCGACGAGGAAACCGTTTCAAAAGGTGCACTCTCGTTGTTTTTTCTTTTCTGTGACCGACGGCCGTTAGGCATATCTGGAGCGAGCTATTTTTTTCCGGCTCGTAGGCTGGTTTATTAATGCGATCGGCCGGGTACCGCGCCGTGGAAAAGTCGACGTCGACGCGAATAACGACAACGAAGCGTGGTAAGTTTTCGCGCTCGGGCCAGTCCGATGCCGAGGCCCGACGTCGTTATTCATCTCACGTGTGAAAAGCGCGATAACATTGCCATGTTCCCGTGACGTATCACCGCGACACAGATTATATTTAAATCGCTCGGACGTGGACTGCGGGCGCTTATGGCACTGCGCCGTCGTAAGAAGGCGCCTTAAATATTTATGAACCTGGAAAGATAGCGGTTACCGCGAGCCGGTGTCGCGCCCGCTTATCTGACGTTTCACATGACTATGCTTCAAATTCTCTCGTTGGTTACCAGACCGAAGAGCTTTCGCAGCTGGACAATTTGCAGCGAGCAAGTTTCATTAGCCACTTTCCTCGAAAAATTAGGCGCGGCTTCAACCTTTGACAGAACTCCTATACCTGCTCAGACTGAGCTATTCCACGCTTTTGTTCGAATAGCGAACTTTGCAGAAATATGCATTCTCCTTGGCGGAGCTCTTTTGCTGTGGAACGAAATTAATTTGAACACTTCGTTAGTCAGGTAGGAAATCGTCGCATCATTATACATGCATTCCATATACCTCATTTCTGTAAACCATAAAACTCTTAATAAACACCATATAAATGTTTCCTTCTATTTCATAAATTTGTAGATGCCATAAATGCATTAAGGTTCGCAGTCTATTAATTCCTGGGGCACCTCTGTTCATCCGGTAGAAATTAGAAGTACTCGGGAAATTGAATAAAGATTTGCAAATACTAATATCAACAGACATGCAGCTTAAGTGTTCCTGTAGACCGGAGGGATGTCCCACAGGTTCTCGGGATCGGATCCTTCGTGAAACGTCTCCACCCACCGATTCGCATCTTCTCGTTGGCGAACCCTCCCCCCTGCAGCCAATTTCGCACAAGGGTTCGAATAGCGAGGTGCCAACGACGCCTGGTTATCCGGTGCCGGCACAAAGGCGACACACTCTCGCACATACATAGAGTATATCTGGCGCGCGGTTCGGTCTCCTTCGACCGAAAACGGGACGATTAATAACTTTTCAAATCTGTCCCCGGCAGGGTCGTGAGCCCGCCACGGGGACCGTCTCTTCGGTAGCGAGCACGTTGGCAAATAAATAGCAGATAAATAAAAGCCTCGCGTCTCTCCTACGTCCTGCGTCCTCTGTGTCCTGTGTGTCGTGCGCTGCGTCGGGGTTGCGTGTGCAGATGGCAACAATATGCCGTGAAATATTGCCCCCGACGCGCGTGTGCGAGGAAGAACGCACGCGTGTGCGTGCCCCCGGAACCCTATAGGAAGACGCACCTCGATACACGCTTGATACACTCACGAACCGAGAGCCCTCTCTCTTTTCCCGTCTATCTCTCCTTTACCTGCGGGATTCTTCGCCGAGGGAGACTCCACTCCGTAGAACTTCCAACCCGGCTGAAGGATTCCCGCAGAATTTTCTGGGAGTTTCTAAAAACATCACCTAAATGAATGGTTCTTCAATACGAGAAGGTCAATAATTTTTTATGGGGTAACTACATCAACTGATGTATTAAAAATTTCTATTTGACCATCCACAGAAAAACCATTAACATAGAATTATGTCCCCCCTGAAGATGATATAACTTCTGGTTGAAACAATTTTCAATACCGTTAATAATTCCGAAGATATTCGAGTAGTTTACTTCAAATTGGACACGCTGTATATTACTCAAACAAGAATAGAAAGACTAATCGAAATAGTATTGAAATATACTTCACAGGTGCCTCGGAAGAATATAATGTACCTTGAGCAAGAAAAATTGCAGAACAAACAAAAATTATAACAAAGGATAATTATAGAGGGACACAGCCAAACAAAGGAAAATCAGCTTAACGAAACAGGAGGGGTAGCGCGAATCGGTTATTCTCCGGTCCCTAATCCACCTAATTTTCTTATTAGCTCCGATCTTGACCAATGACAACAATTCCGGCCGCGTCATCTTATTTCAAAGATCCCCGACAAAACGTTCATACAAATTCGAAACACAGTTGCGCGTGCGTGTTTCACAGAGCGAGGTTGTGTTGGTGAAGGGACGGGAACCGCGAGAGCGCACACAAGGGGAGAACCACGGACGCGTATATAAACTCGAGATTCATGGTGCACCGGGTTGCAGCGTGGTGCAGCCAGAAAGGGAGCCCCGAAGAGCAGTTCCCGAAGGGCAGTGTAGGCACCGTGTTATGACTTTCAGAATGGGGAGGCACAATGGCCCAGATCCGCGCCGGATAAAATAGTTATTATAATCGTTTTGGCTACGGCCGGGATCGAACAGAGAGAGACACAGAGCAGAAAGAGAGAGAGAAAGAGAGAGCACATGCGCACGGACACGTGCGTTTGTATCGGTATTCCAAAAGCATGCAAAATAAAAAACGAAAATGCATGAACAACTCCGAAACGAATATCGAAAATGTGAAAATTCATGAAACGATTTTTAAATACAGACAAGTTTAAATAAGACTTCATGACAATTAATATGCTTCATAAATGTCCTGAAGAAATAAAAAATTTGAATAATTTGAACAACTTATTATAAGACTCGATGGAAATTGACGTCTTTCATAAATGTGCTCAATGAATCAATGTAAGAATGCAGGAGTATTGTCTAACAGCATTAAGCATGCACCTTCGAAAAGTATCATACTTTCGATATGCGCGATATGCGCAAGATGCACAATTCGAGAGCTTCCGAGCAAGAGCAGCTCGCGCAGGCCAAGCTCGCCATCAACGTCTCAATTAATTATGTGCGGCTTAAGAGAGACGATTGGCTCTCATTTGCCGCGAGCGGCACGGTAATAAGGCATTGTTCGCGCAACAATGGCCCCGGCGGCAAGTGTTGATTCCCAACAAGACAATCATCGAAACAGTCGGTGTTCTCCGTTGCTCGAATTAATAGATCCTCCTCTAGATCATCTCCCGGAGGAAGAGCCGGTGAGCGAAACACGCGTTTGAAGGAAATTCGCGCCGGGGTCCTCGTACAATATACACCCGCGGAAGATTTATTATCGATACCCGCTTCCGTCGGAGCGTGGCCTCGAGGAGCGGCGCGAACAGGCCGCGCCACGGTTCGCACCTTGAAGAGAGCTGCAGCATAAAAGCAATCTAGAATTCCATCTTTCCTTGAATGCCCCTTAGTAGGAGACTCATTGAGCCGCAGTTTTCCGAAAATCTCCGGAGTGATATATGGGCGTTCGCCATTGTGCCGGCCCCGAAGGCTCGCTCTCCCCGGTTTCCTCGGTCGAAGGATAATAGATGATTTTTCGCGACCATTATACTCGAGCAGGACACCAGGTCCAGGACCATCGGACATTGTTGCGAACCGTACCAGAAAACCGAGCTGCCCCCACTCTTCCCACCAGCTTTCTTCCACGAAGACACCCCTGCCCCCTCTATTATCGTCGAGTTCTCGTCTGGATAATTTTCTTGTTATACGTTCGGCATTAGTGAAAACCAAGAAATCATTCCTGCGTCGATCCTGGCGTCGATTTCCCCATTCTTATGGGGAGGTTTCTTCTGCACCTTCTCTGAATAAGATCTATCCCCTCCATTGTAGCGGGTCTTTGTGTGGATGATTTTCTTGTTATACGTTTGATATTGGTCTAAACCAAGAAGTCATTCCTGTTTCTGGAAAACTGAACCACCCCTAATTTTATGGTGAATCTTCCTGCACACAGTCATCCTTGCCACCTCTCTCAACTAACTCCGACACCTTCTACCTCGTAGGCCTCCCATGTGGATCGCTTTCTTATTGTGCGTTCGATAGTTGTGAAACAGAGAAAATCATTCCGATGTTGATTTTCTCATTGATTCCAAAAAGCGAACTATCCTCACCTTTGTAATGGATGTTCTTGTATACAGACACCCTTGTCCATCCAGTGTGGATAATTTTCTTGTTACACGATCGACATTAGTGAAAACCGAGAAATCATCCCCGGGTCGATCTTCGGCATTGATCCCGGCCTGTAGCGCGATAAGATCCGAAAATGTTGCCGCAGATCGATCTTGGCACGGATTAGGATCCCGAGATATTGGATCTAGATAAAGACCCTCGGGAGGCTCGCGTTTTGTAAATTGATTGCACCATGCCCTCTCTCTCTTCTTCTCTTTCTCTTCTTTCTCTCTTTCCCTCTCAGCGTCCGCCTCCGACGTGATTTTTGTCCCCGTGTGGCAAAAGTCGAGATCCAGACGCTGATAGAGAGAGAGAGAGAGAAAGAAAGGGGGGTCTCTCGTGAGATCGGACAATCGCCGGTTATGATCGATGAGCTTTCCGTAGCGGGATAAAAGCGAGATCGAAACGTGAACGTCGCGATTTAATGAAAGCTGCACGAGCACATCGGACACCGTGCGGGCCCCTCGGGAATTAGAATCGGGCCCCGGCGGCCGGCAGATCGTGATTGGATAATCATCGCCTGCCCGAAAATGGAAGTGTCTGCTACGCGCAATTCATTGCGTCACGACTCTTTCGCCTTTTGTAATCGCACTATCCCGCTCGCCTTACCAACACTCCGCACACTGTATACATTCTGTATACACTTCTGTAAGTATACTCTTCTGAGTACCTGGAGAATCGTGACTTCAATTTTCACGGACGATTTTTAACGATTCTTACCGATCAATTAATTTTATCTCATCTCGGTACTTTCACGTCTATCGCTGAACTGCGGATTTTATGCATATCCTTGATGTTCATCCGAACTGCAGAGGTTAGTTTGCAGAATTGAAAGTTCTGTGTACTTGTACTTTGTTAAACACTCTACATGCAATAACCAGACTGAAAAAACAGTAAAAAATACTATTGTTAAAAAATTCTATCTCGACTGATTAAAATCATTGTGAGAAGAAGTCGGCGTGTATGCAGCTCCTATATCTCGCAACTAAGGGAGACAATTTTTCGCATAAAAATCCGCAGTCTATAAATTACGCACGAACTACGGTAACAAAGTAAGAATTCAGAGTACTGAACAAGAAAAAGTAAAACACCGCGGTTATTTATTGCAAGTCGGACTTCCCAGTAGCGTAGTCGGAGGAATTCGCCCAGTGTATTATTTTCGCCTCTGCTGCTATTTTCGCTGGCCAGAAAATTCCGTGGAAAATATACAGGATGGACGGGTCAGACGAAAGTTTACACGAGTGTCTGGCAAAGCCGCGTGAACCTGTGCCGGACAAAGCCTCGGAATCAAGGATGATCGGGGCTGGAAACGCTTCCGCAGCGATGGCTTCGCAAAACGAGGAGACGAAAGTCCCTTGGTGGCGGAAAACTCGCTGGGGAAAAAGTCGAGGAAGCAGGGGAAAAAGCAACAACCACCGCCCCGTCAGAAGGGAAAGAAAAAAAGAACCGCAAATCCGTGGGTAAACGTAACTACCGGTTGATGCGCCGATCATTCTGCCATGTTGGCTCCGAAAGGGAGAGCGCCATCGGCAGATGTTTCCTTTCTCGTGGTAATTCGAGTGTTTGTCCGTTCCTCCCATTGGATCGTCTCGTTCCATTCTATACGATGCTGCGCGGTATCCTGGCCACGTAACAGCCTCTCGCGATGATATATCCTCGATCTCCATTGGAAAGTCAGACAGGATCCACGGGATCTTGTCGAGATAAGACAAAAGGATGGCACGAACGAAACCACGGCGAGATCGGGGCGTCTCCTTTTGTCCGATCGATCTATGAAAGCCTTTGGAAAATCGCGCTAGGATCTGGATCTCGATCCCATCGAGATACCGGCGAGATGTTCCCCGTGTAACGACCTCGAAGGGCGCGGTAACTCTCGAACGGCGGAGGATCGATCACGACGGAGGATGCTCGATGGGAACTTTCGGTTTATCGGGTTGGTGGAAAGTCAACTCTGTCTTTGACATAAGGCGAGGTTCGTTTCTCACAACTGTTCGTTTTGATAGTTCCACTTCCTCCTTCCTGAAGGTTCTAAATAAATTTTCTTTGAGAACAACGTCATTGGTGTTGGATGGTTAATTAAGGATTGAAAAGCTTGTAGAACAATGGTGTATAACCCCTCTGCAAGAAAGCAATCGCTCAATGCAGTCAGCCGGTGCTGCATGTCGTCGTCCGTCCAGTCGGTCGTTCCGAAAATTCACGAAGGTATCTTGATTCTCAAAAATTCGGTAGCCCAGTGTCCTGCACGTAGGTGCAGTTTAGAGTCGTATATCCTTGCCCGTTATCCGAGTCGGGATGCTACCGTTGCGAGCCACTCTCTCGCTCAGGACTCGTCCAAAGAGCCTCTTCCTTTCTCTCTCTTTCCTTCATAGCCGTCTCTCTCTGGCGCGTCGGTTTACACGACGTTTATACGTGTTTATGTAAACTCTGGCCACGGAGCACACGTGTTGCTGCTGCGGTTGCTGCTGTCGCTGGTAACTAATCTTTCCTTTCCAGCTGACCCTCTTTCTCTATCGTTCTTCGGAGCTCTGTTCTCCGTCTCGGTTCCACCAGCAGCGCCGAGTCAGATCAAACTCGGAGATTTTCAGAAACTGCCGGCATAAAAGATAGGGGCGCCATGGGCCACGGTATGCCGCTGCCCATCTAAAGTTACCAGGGTCGGGGTACCAGACTCCTCCTCCCGTTTCGGCCGCGTGAAAACAGAAAACCCTCCGAAGGGGGGAACTCCGGGTCTTCGTCGTTTCGGTCCTCGGGATCCGAGATGATTGCACGGAAATTGATACTTCGATCGGAATTTCGGGTCAAGGGAGAATGCCACCGGCCCTGTGGCAGGGGCACCCATGGATTGACGAAACTTAGCTTCCCGGAAACTCGTCGCAATCTTGTTTCGAGGCGATGCAACCGTTCAGGGACTCTCAAGGCTCATACTTTGGTCATTCATTTCTTCATTCTTATCATAAGGAATACTTCAATGGTCGAAATAGATGTCTCCTATATTTTAATCTCTATATATGAAACTGATCAAGCATAGAAGGTTACTGACCATCCCCTAACTCTATTACCTTTTGATCCTAAATTGAAATTGAAGATAGAGGTTGAAGAGAACCCCAATCGAAATGGGGTTTCCTAAAAGCGTTACTCGTCAGGCTCGCTACCGGTACGGCCCTGAGGGTCTCCCCGTATGCAAAGTCGCTCGTTATTTATTCGTGGAAGGTGGCATTTTTTTGGACACTGACCCGCGCGTATATAGTTGTCACGGCGCCGGGTATCTTTGCACCGATCTACCATAATTGAATGTCCCCGCGGCGTAAGGGGCACCGTGGTCACCCTCTTCCCTCCGCCAGTCTAGAGGAAGAAGAAGAAGACGAAGACAAAGAAGAAGAAAGAGTTTCTCGCGGGATGGAAACCGAGAAGTTTGTCGTCGAGCGCACGTATCGATCCCTCGTGGCCACTCGTCAGAGAATGGCGTCCGAATATCTGCGGCCATGCTGGCCCTACCGACACCCTTGCGTGTCCCTCGTATCGGATGGATTCATCTAACCGTGGATCCGATGGTAAACGGTTTCCGAGCGAGTCGAAGCCAATATCGAAGCGTGCCCCTCGACGCGCAGGTACACAAACAGCGCCGGGAGAGCAAAGCAGAACGGAGCCGGAGCAAAAGCGGAGTGAAGCAGAGAGGAGCGCCGTGGAACAACGTTCTCGAGGGCTCTCGAAGGTCTTATTCAGGGGCAGAGAGTATTAGGTGCCGCGCCGCGCCCTTATCCCCCATTCAAGGGCCACTGAAAGTCTCGTCAATTTTTGCACGGGCCACAGAGAAAACAGCAAACAGATTTCGCCGGACCCGGATCTCCCCCCTCTCTCTTTCTCTCCCTCCTCTCTCCATCGGACTTGAAGAGAAACGAAAGAGGGTTGCGGCCGCTTTGTCGCATCTTTGTGCACCGGTGCTAAACGGCAGAAGAGCCAGCGAGCAGGACACCAGCCAGAGGAAGATAGGCTCGCTTGTTAGGCCGTCCATTGTCCGGCTCGAGGATTTTTCCGAAAGGAACTTTTCGTTTTCGATTCGTGTCGGCGAAAACGTGGAGTTTTCACTGGTTCGAGGATGGAGAGAAAGAGGAAGAGTGAGAGAGAGAGAGAGAGCGAATAAGAGCGAGAGGATAAGGGGGAGTAATCGGTCAAAGAAAACGTCCGCAGATTAGCATTTCAGGTTTTGAGAACCGGAACGAATTGTGTTTCGAGTGCCGGCGCACACCGCGCGCGAGTACACGGCTACTTAGGCGCTCTTCTGTCGCTCTCGGGCCCTCGACAGCCTTCGTTTACAAGGACCTTGTGTGTCGCTGCCCTCTTTGTGCTACGTTGCGGGCCTCGTGTCGCCGCTTTCTCGCCTCTCAGACTCCTGTCGCCGCTGAATTTTCACACGAACCGCGGACACCGATCCACCACAAACTCTGTCCACGATAACCTCGTGCTTCGACCAATTTGCGCATCCCCCACCACTGCCTACCGATCTGACGCATCCGATTAGTCGTCACGCTATCCCTATCGGTCTCCAACCGAGTAACGGCACCGCCCAAACGTAACGCGTCATTGACGACAACGTAAACAATGGAAAGTGTTACATGGGGTTCCGATATTGTATCACCTCTTCAGGTCCAGGGTTGCCAGAAAAATGCTCCCTCTCCACCATCGGATTCCTTTCTTGCGACTCTCGGTACGAGGAGAATATGTGACAGCGGTTTTGGTGCATTAGAACCACAATTAGTGGTAGAGGGCTGAAGCATTTAGCGGGATATACACATTTACACACCGTCCGGCAATCCTGCTTATGGTGGACAGAGTGTCTCCTCCTCCTCCGTCGAGGAATTTCGAGGTCGAGGGAGTCGATACTCGCGAAAAAGTTCGCACCCCGAAGACCCGAGAGCCACTCGGCAAACTTTCCTCCGATTCCCCGGGGAACGAATAACCTCGCAGCCGTCAAGAAGGAAGTTCGTGATTTACGCGCGGCCGGGATTAAGCGGCGGGGAAAGCTTCTCGCGGGTACTTCACCGTGTGTAAAGACCGCCGAGGGGAGGGGCCTAACGAGAGCAGAAGGGGAGGGGAAGATACATCGAGGCACCACGCAGCCCCCGGCACGAAGCTTTATCGAACATTCCCCGGCAAGCGATTCGAACGTTCCTTTCTTCAACGCGACGCTTACACGTCCGACAGGATTAAACCTTCTTAAGAGACGGAAGACAGTGACCGGGATCTGCTGCCTGGCACGATGGCAACAGACCACGATGCCCGGGTGGGCGATAATTCAGAATCGTTTTAAATCATGCTTACCGCCTTGTCCGAAAGATACAAGACGCGCGGATCTTTCACGCTGGCGTCGTCGCTGGAATTTCAGTCGATTCGCTAGTCCTTCGGCGATTTTTTCAATTGCATTTTGGTGTTCATCCCTGCCGATCCTTTACTTTTAAGTACTTTGCTGTGAGCTTGATCCGACGCGCGTGCTTTAGCAATTTATTATTGCATGGATAAAATGCTGCTCCACTGAGTCACGTTTAATAAGACATTTTCAGAGATGACTGAAAAGTAATAGTGGAAAGCTGAAATGTGTAATTCTATATACAAGAGGTTAAAATCGTCTTGCGATTTTACTGCGAAAGTAAAGCAACGTGATGAACGTTCCCGATCTATTGGAAACAATGCAGCCAGCGCGCCGAGCGCCGAATTAAACGCACTTTAGTCACGGTTAATTTGGTTAGCCGACATTTAGTCATTAATAGATGCTGGCGCAAGATCGATCGGTATTTATTGACGGTGGATGATTCGACGGTTTCGACGCAGTCAGGCCGGCCTGGAGGATCGTCGACGGACTTTCGACGTTCTCTCGGCTCTCCTTTTCTCCCTTTCTCTCGTACCTTCGATCGCGAGAAAGTCCCGAGGAGAGCCCTCCACCCCAGGTTGACGTGGCACTCCGGCTCGTTTTCGTGTGTGGGCCAGTTTTCGGCTTATTAATGAACAGGCCCCGACCAGTTCTAGCGATTAGACACAGGGCGTGGCGAAAAGATTGCTAAATCAGATCGCGTTCCAGGTCTAAGACTCGCTACGCAGCGCGTTATCCTACTAGCTATTAAGCAGACTCGCCTCGACACTCGTCTGTCGATCGATCCTCGTTCTAATCGTCCTCGCGACTCGCAACCGGTATCCTTTAGCCTTTTAATTAAGATGTAATCGGCCTTGAATGGCGTTCCATCGGCCGACGATACAAACTCGCCCCGGAGCGAGAGATACCAGCCTATCCGGAGTCCAATGGATCCGATAATCATCCGGAAGCAATTATTCTTGTGTGTACCGAGTGTTAATTGGGACGGTCATGGATTTTCTCGCTGGATCTGGCTTGTTGGGGCTCGGAAGCGATCTGTTCTTATTTATACACGTCTAGAATCCTTCCACATCAATCCTCTTCTGATTCCTTCATTATAGGAAGACACACTGCATGATCGTTATAAGATTGTTACTGCTGTTCTATTTTCTATTGTGCCGGTTGAGCACAAGATTTTGAAGCAACGATTTCACAGATCACGTGATCATTGCACAGAGTATACCCGCAGTTTGGGATAAAAAATTGTTGAACCCACAAACAAACACGTACCAAAATCGCGGTGCTAACTTTCTCAACGTCCTGACACCAACGCAAGCAGAAGAAAAAGACTCGGGGCGAATCGCGGTTGTTGAGGGTGAGAGGCGCGGGCCCCAAGAAAAGGGGTCCAATCGTCGGCTGAAGTGGAGGGGGAGGGGGCGACGGGGCTCGCCGCGTGGTGGGGGAGAACATAATGTTTCCCACAGCGCGAGGAGTTGTATATTTTACGATATGGCGAGCAATTTGACATCTCGCGCGAGGCATAATTCACGGCCGTATGCGTGGCCTGGCCCTCGCCACCCTTTGCCTCCGCAATGATAGGGCAGTGTGCGTGCATCGACGCAAGCGCGGACACGCGAGAACGCATGAAAGATAGCTGGTGCACAACTGCACAACTGCACCGCAATCGGGCAGGTACCCGCTCGCGCGCGTCCGACCGCATCGAAACCATTAGAGGCCGGGATTCTTCGTAAATATAACGCGGACGGTCGCGATTCGTTTCTATCTCACCCTGCACACGCCCCCGCGTTGTACCCCTTTTACTCCCTTAGCACCCTTTTGTCCCCTTTCGTCAGCTTTTCATATTTTTTCGAAGGCAATCCGGGCCCTTTAATAATGGAGTTTTTCTTGAATTTAATGTCGCATCAATAATAAAATTATTAGCGACAATTATTATTATCTATAGACAACTAAAAGTCGATTCTACAGTTGATGCCAGAAGCTAAAGATCCCCGACCGAAAGGAGAGTGTTCCGAACAGGTGAACAAGTCAAGGAGCTACGGATTAATTAGAAAAGAAACACGGAAGTTTCCCGACACCATCCCCCAACAGGCTTTCCATTTATTCGCGTCCATTCGACACGAGCCTCGCCATCGTTGATACGCGGTTGGCGTGCTTGCACGTCGTTTCATGGTGGGATTTTATTCACCGAGACTTTTCGCTCCCCAACTTCCTGATAGTGTCTTTAAGTGTTTTTGCGATTCCGAATGATTGATGTTTCCGTGATCCTGGGCATGGAAAGTTGTTCTTTATTTTCCTGGTATACTAACCGCCCCGGAATAACAATAACAATTCGGGTTTATTGCTCACGCGAGTTAAAATCACCACGGAAAAATGACGGCAATTACTTAATAGTACCAAAACTGAGATTTTGATATTTATGATTACAGTGGAATCTCGGTTATCCGAACTCGTCAGGGAAACATGGCTGTTCGAATATTAGAACAGTAATTCGATGTAAAGACTTCAAACATCGGAGGTTCGGATAATCGAAAACGTGCTGTGATTGTTCAGTCCTGTTACAGTTCGCAGACCGTTTAGCGCACTGTATCAAAAATGAATTTGATAGGGCACAGATTGGAACGATTGCGTGGGACATTAAAAATCTGGCGAAACAGGAACGAGCCTTCCTTTCCCTCAGGACTCGGCCAGGACGCCCGGCTTGGCCTCCCATGCTCGTGTCTTTCACAATTCCCCCGCGAGTTTCGCACGAACCAGCTGTAACTTGGTCGTCCGGGCGAGGCATCCTAATTAGCGGCGAACAATACGCAATCTGCGGCATCTATACGCACCCGTCGACTGATTCCTGCGCTTTGCTAACAACCCATTCTACTCATTGTACGCTGGCGTGCTATAAATCCTGGCAACGCTAACGCTAACGCGCTCGCCGGTGTTCAAAACACGTGTACGATCTCGCTCTCGATCCTAATCTCCCTGCTTGACACCGTGTTTTCCGAATCTTTGACTACCGAAACGGTCCGAAGATTTCCCAAAACTTCTATGGCTCCCCATCGATTCGGGAATGTTGCGCAACTTTTTCGACGACGAGTCCTTCGTCGAGGATTCGTGTCGGGATCGGTTACGAGAAAATTATAATGCCGGTCCCTGATAATTTCTCTGTCTGAAGGCACACGGGCGTCGAGTTACGAAATTAAATTAGAATACCGAGAGCCAGGGCAGACTTCTGACGTCCCGGTATTCCTACGGTTTTTGACGAGACCCTCAGGTCAGTCCTCTCTCTCCCAGAAGATCCCATGGGACGAGAGGCCCCGTGTACAGAAGGAGCCGCGCTCGAGTTTCTTCTTCGATTCTGCAGATACAGGACCCCGGTTCGATCCGGTCGCGAAATTAATTAAACGGCGAGCCCGCCGGACGACAAATTATGCCCGGCGTCGACTACTTACATAATTGATCCGGCCCCCGGTCATAATTCGTCCCCGCCGCGATCTAGATAAGCGTATTCTTTACGAACTAGATTCGTGGCATTCCTCGGATTCCTGCCCTTCTCGATATTCGTGGTATTCCTGCCCCGAACGGTCCCCCGGGAATTATTCCTGTTCCACCGTGGCCCTCGAAGGTAATGCGCGCTACACTGTTGCACAGTGGCCTCGGGAATTTTAGTGGAATTGACCGGCGTCGTAATGCGTCAGCCCTAATGCACTCGTCTCTCGAGTCGCTTGGAAACCTTAATATGTAGACAGCTGGTCTTTAAGCAAAAATTATAAGCATTGCTTGTGACAAGCAGGAACCAAATAGAAGTGTTTCATTCTACCCTTTATAATTTTACTGAGTCAAATTTAGTACCTATATTAATGTTCAAATTCTTTTAATCTGCCTACTGCTTTAAATGGCATCTGTTCATTTTTGTCATAAATACATCAATTCCGCAGTCAATATGTTTGTCGATTCTTGTGTCTCTTTCAAAAATACTAGAAATTTTTATGTGCAATTTTTTTATCGATGTCTTGAAAATTTCTTAAATTCCACTAACCCATTTCAGCAAAAAAGCTATAAAATCCGCAGTCTACTGATGATTAACATCATTAAAGGAAGGAAGAAATATTGTATTTGGTTCTACTGCCTTGCAATCAACGCAGAGAATTTGTATTTCGTACGATCTAGTTACACTAGATACAATCTTTTGTGTCGTATGTTTTTCAGAGTTGTATAAAAATGAATACTATACGCTGAACCCAGTCGACAAATCGCGTCGAACTTTTGTACGCAGAGAACCAGCGAACCTAACACATAAACCATCTCGAATTTCACCGTTTTCCAGGGGACCCCGATAAATCGGTGCAAACGATTGGTTAAACGTGTCGCGCGGAGATCCGTGCGAAAGCACAATGGAGGATCGAAGCAGGCAAAGGTCCCACGATCGTCAGAAACAGTGCCAAAAGTCACAGGAAAGAGGACGAGAGAAGAAGCGAGAAGGAGACCTACACACGTGAAATCGTTCCTGCGTGCGCCCGGCACTAACGACCTATGTAAATGTTCTATCTGTTATCCTTGTCCCTTATCATTTTATCCTCCTCCGCCAGCGATTCCAAACGCGGAGGAAAAGAGGGAGGAGGGTCCCGGAGAAAAAGGAGAGAGAGAGAAAGAGAAAGGCTGGAAAAGGAGAGAGAGGAGGAGAGAAGAGGGTCCAGCATTCCAGAGCCCGGTCTCGACCCGCGACCCTCGCCCCCTAAATCATCCACCGCAGCTAGGCCGCAATTCCGTTTTGTTTTCTCTGCTCTCCTCCTCGTTCCTCCTTCTTCCCTTTCTCTCTTTCTTTCTCTCTTTCTTTCTCTCTTTCTTTCTCTCGGTGCCCACTCCCTGCACACACTTTCTTCCTCTCCTTTTTTTTATTTATTTCTCCCCCTTTTTCGACCTTTCCTACCAGACCACGGAGACAACCGCCCGAACCCTTCTTGATCTTCTTGCTCTTCTCCTTCTTCTTCTACTTGACCGTCTCCCAGAGATTTGACGAACGGAACAAACTGTGGGAAAAAGGCGCGCGCGCACCGGCCCAATGACAAACCTCTACCGATCCCAACGACAGAGTAGATACGACCTCTTGGCACCATCGATACGGTCTCTCAACGAGTCGGGGGACGCGTCGATGTCTCCCCGAACAGGATCGATAACCGTGTGCGACCGTGAAACCGAAGAAAGCACGACCGGAGAAACCTCGATAGGCGGAGCGGCGAGCCGCCTTTCGAGAGCGAAACGATCCACCTACTCGGTTCCCACAGGAACACGAGCGACATGCTCCGATTTCAAGGTGTCCGAGGGTGCCGAACTCCGCACAGTGTCTTCACACGTTCCCAAATTTACTAATTTGAATATTTCCATCGTACATGATAAACTTGCTTTTATAACAAAAGTTGTTCGCAGCGATTACAACGAACAGGGACCGAGTAGAATTTTTATTCTTCATTTAATAATTTTAATTAGCTAGGACTCATAGATAGGTAGTATTTAGTTCTAAATTAACAAGTTTAGAATTCACAAGTGCAATCAACTGTTTTTCGTAATTACGCCTGATCTAGGATCAGCGTCCCGCTATAAACCTCCAAGAAAATTCTTGTTCCTCAAATCACTGAGATACATTTCATTTCACGCGTTCCCAAATTTACTAACTTCGAATGGATAAATGCAGTGATAAAAGAAGAGGAACGCTGAAAAAATTGCGGAAGCTGGATGTGTTCCGTAAACGATACGCCTCTTCGGGGAATAGTAGGAAAGTTCCCGCGAACTAGATGATCCGGATATATCTGATGTCCCGAGGCATTGAGGTGCGCGCGAAAAGAAGCGCGTGGTCCAATGAGGCTTCCCCGCCCCTAGGGGCAAGTGGAATCTTTCTATCTTTCTTCTCTCTGCCCTCCCCTCGTCGCTTGTCCCCCGTCGATGCTACTGGCATTTAAACCGCTCGAAAGTATAGTGTTACGGACACTCGATATTTTCTCGATGATCGTCATTGTGTGCCGCGCGGACATCTTTAGCGCCGAACATCTTTACGTGCCGGGTACGTACCGCATCGGATACCGTGTCGGATACCACGTGATTTTGTTGGCGAACTCGAATCAACTCGTTCTAGCGAAAGCTTCTTCGCGAATGATGCTTCCGATTGATCCTGGATCTCAGTGGATTCGCCATGCGCCAGTGTGAATCAGTCGAGGATCAGTTTGGCGAATCGGTGGGAAGCATGTCGATGTTATCGATATCTCCTTACCTATATTCTTGCTTTTTCGAGATCGATTGTGAGATGTGCGATGTTAGGGTGCATTCTTCGAGCAAAGGGCTGCTTTGACGTTTTGATATCTGGATGGCGAAGTCAGGGGTAGATAGGTTTACGATGCAGATTCTTCTGTTCTGAATTGTATAGAATGCTAGAGGAACTTCGTGGAACTTCCTATGAAATTGTGCGACTAGAATTTTTATGCATTTATATTCTTTGCGGAGGATGCCAGTGAGTAGAAGAGTAAATATTACAGTCTAGTAATAGCATAAGTAACAGCGGCCTGTTTTGACAACTCATCCCTCTTGTTCAACTTTATTTTAGGATATAATTCGATTATTATTTTCAGTAATCCAAGAACAATTGGAGACTTAAAAATGTTCCTGTACAAATCGAACTTGAAATAACTCTCTGTTCTTCTCCATACGCAGAGAGAGAGGAGGGGATTGGTTCTCGCGCAAAGTATTTAAATCTGGTTTCGTCCGTCGGCTTTCTGGCGGGGACCGCAGCAAGGCGAATTCCTGGCGGTTTTAAACAGCCCGAGAAAAATATCACGTGTTAACGGAAGCGGGCCGGCGATTATCGGCGACCCGTGGCGGGCAGAGCTTTTTTCGAGTACGGCAACGCTCCAGCCGCAAACAGAATAACAGACGGTCACTTAGCAGCGTTTAATTCTCTCGCTACTATTTCCCTCGGTGCCATAATCCACGAGCGTCGATCGGAATCGGCGTAGGTACGGGAAAAAGCTCGAGGCTCAGCGCGGCGAAGTCCCGGGGAGTTATTTTCTTGTCGAATGGCCCATCCCGCGGAGGATAACCAGAAATGTTTGATTTCTTTTTCCCACCCCACGGCTCCGCGCCTCGTCTTTGTTCCTCGGACCGTCTCCGTTGCACCTACGCATTTACGTCAGCGACAGAGAACCATCGCCAGTGATAACAGATTACAACCCGCTCTGACAGATTTAATCCACTTTTCAGGGAAACTCGAGAGAGGGCCGGTCCCTCGACACGGTAAAATAATACTTCCTTCCGCTGTAAAGATCTCTGATCATTCACAGATCCTCCTACGGCCGCTGCTGCGTCTATTCGAAGAGTAGTCACAATTGTTTTCGCCGCGTTCGCTGTTTACTCGGGATTTATAGCTTCTTTGTTTGGGAACAGTTTTTTTGTGTTCGATGAAAAATAAAACTGTTTCATGTTCGTCAAGCCGTTTGATGTTTTCTGTTAAGCTGTAATGAAACTTTGTAGAAGATGAAGATGAAACGACTTAACTGTATAAAATTATCGATAACAATGAACAGGGGCCAAGTAGAAATGTCATTCCTCCTTTAATCATTTTATTAAGCTGATTCTTAGACATTGCAGACATCTTTTAATCTCTGTCTGCTGCTTTAAATTTCACCTACTCATTCTTACCATAATTGCATAAAATCCGTCTGATCATAAATTGCTGCTGATCCAACTCCGAAGAAATCATTGATTTCAGCTATGCAACACACTGTGTGCGCCCCCTCGCGTTCCCAGTTGTTTCCGATGTATCGGAGCCCGATGGCTGGTAGCCGTGTGTCGCGTTAGTTCACAATTAGCGTCGCGCAGTTTCGAAGGCTTCTCGTCAAACTGCAGCGTTAATGAGAAACCTGTTTGTCACGTTGGCCGTTCCGCGAGCCGTTCATTCAGCCCCGAGGAGTTAACCGCGCGCGCGAGTTCTTGCAAGGTCTCCTCTCTCTGTGCCTCATAATCGCGCGAATAGTCGAGTGACTTGCGGGAAACGCCGCGGCACGATGATACCTCGGCAAGTTGGCTCGCTTTCTTGTTAACAAACTGGCTACCGGCAACCGAGCGTTCGCTAAATCAATTTTCAGCCCCCTCGAATTTCTGATTACGCCGCGCCGCGTCGCTGCGAAATGCCAATTCACGATATTCCATCGGTCGTCATCTGTTTCGCATTTTTCCAACTCGGTCTACTCAATCTTGCTTGAAAGAATGCGAATAGATCGGTGAAAGAAGTTCTTTGTAAACAATTTATTCAAGAGCCTGGAGCGCTCACCTTTCCATAAATCTTAGCAGTAGCACATCTAGAAATTAACCCTTTACACTCGGAGCAGTTTCAACCCAAGACACTTCTTCTGACCTAGAATATTTCCATTCTACATGATCAATTTTCTTTCATGCTAGTTTATTATTAGACCGTGGATTTACATGCAAAATAAAAATTGTTTGCAGCGATTACGACGAACAGGGACCAAGTAGAAATTTCATTTTTCGATTAATAATTTTAATTATTGATGGGACTCATACATTGATAGTCTTTAGTTCTTTTAAAGACGACCCTCCACGTGGCGCATTAATTCCAGCTATTGTTCCAATTCCCCGAATCGAATTAACAACTGCAATCGATTGTTTTTCGTAAGCAAGCCTGATCCAGGATCAGCGTCCCGCTATAAACCTCCAGGAAAGTTCTTGTTCCTCAAAATACTGAGACCCATTTCATCGACGATCCTCCACGTACCGCATTAATTCAGAATCAAGGATGATTCCAATTAGGAGTTTTTCGTAGCCGGACACATTCAGTACTGCTGAACGTCTCGCCATAAACCTCCGAGAAAGTTCTTCTTCTTCAAAGCACTGAAATATCCTCGCGGATGGCTCTTCGGGGATCGCATTAATTTCATCGATAATCGTTCCGCGAAGCGAACGAACGATTCCAGGCTGGTGTTTTCTGTTCAGGAGCGAAACACCGCACCGAGAGGAATCGCTTCTGTCGAGTGATCGATAGCCGTGGGTAGAGCGAACGTAGCGCGTGGCCTCGTTATTTTTTCAGCTGACTGGCCGGCATCGTGGTTGCCAAAGGGGGTGCGAGAGAGAGTCCACGGAATAATTAACCGGTTCTGTTTTTGTAGAAGCCAATCAACCGAGCATCTATTATCGTTCTTCCGGGGGTTTCGCGTTTGTCGTTCCATCGGCCTCATGTCCATGTCCCCTCGTGGCCGATCGCCATTGCTTGTCTATCAAGCCCGACGCGCGCCATTAACTGTATCAACAGCCGCTTCCGGCTTCGGCCGATGGGAGAACGACGTTCCTTGTGATCCGTGTTCATTAACAAGTCGCCCCCTCTCCCCTGTTTTCCGTTTATCTGCTCGAAACGATTAACATTGTACGTAACAGCGTGTCTCGTCATCTCCGACCGCGCACAATTTCCTCCCGTGTTTCAATCCTTGGATACACGGCGCCGCGACCTCTTCATTAACACTAGATCCACGGAACACTAACTGTGACTGTTTTGCATTAGTTTATAAAAATGTCAAGGATGATGACTGCAGATATTAATAAAAATTGTCTGCATCAATCGCAAGGGACAGTAATCATACAGAAGTTTCTCTCTTTCTTACTGGAATCCTATTAAGACTTCTATTATTATTATAATTATTATAATTATTATAATTAAGCATCCTTGTGGTCATTCAGAGTCACTATTAAAAATTGCTATACTATTATTCACAATATTGTTTACATTATTAAATATGTTTGGTCTCTAACCAATTACTACAGATTTAAATATTGTATGAGGTATTATATAAATTTTATATCTACAAAATTAAGAAAATCATATACAATGAAATTATTCTAGGTCGAAAGAATTGTTTAATTTTTAAGTTAAAATAGCTCCGACTGCAAAGGATTAATAGGATTTTTAGTAGTTGTGAATTAAAAAATTAATAAGTCGCCATTTCGTCCGGTCCCGTAAAAACGGGATCGAGCGATCCTCGAATAAGAGATGCTCTTTGTTATTTCCTGCTTCCCCGCGATCTCGATCCTCGACCATCCGCGAAGACTTAATTAATTTTCCTTTTATTAGAGCGCCGCTTTTTACACATTCGTTACAGTCGTGTAAAATACAATTACGCGGACCGCTCCGAACGAAATCCGAACAGGTTCCTTACGGTAATATCACTGCACTCGGGATTAATTAGATTTTGTTGTGCAGTCGACCGTGGATTTCGTGCATTTATCGCGCTCGCGGAGACGTGAAACGCGTTGGAACGAATAATTTGAGCTATCAGAGACACGAAACGCATAAGATAAGATTCTGGGGCTCTTCGAATTCGTCGCGACATTATCAGAATTTTTGTATGGGTACAAAGCAGTTATTGTGTCGAATAAAATATTATAGCACTGCGTCGATTTCGATTTCCCTGTGCCATATTTGCGGCAGTGGTAAGTACCATCATTTTCACCCATTCTCAATACCTGTAGAACCAACCGTGAATGATTTCGTATCAACCCTTTGTCGAATGATATCTGATCGAATAAATGTCATATTATAAAGGTTGAAATATTTATAATATGATTGGAACTGGAGAAAATGAAAGATTGTTTACAAGTGTTCGAGCTTCGAAACGAACCGCTAACTTTCCAAATAGCACAACTAGATTTGTAGTTATGTACGGGAAGCAACCGGAATACCTAATACAGTAGTGCACAATTAAAGACGCTTAAACAGTGAACGCAGCTTCTGCGAATTCAATAGAAGGAAGGATACGGGATGTGAATGAATGAGATACCGATACGTATCGAGTTTCAATCGGTCCGCTCGAAACTCAGTCCGTGGTCCCATTTTTTTTGGAATTGAGGGGGATAGCGTCGGACACAACCCATGAATGGGTACTCTGGAGTCTTCGGCAACGTTTGAATTATGTAGCCGTAAAATATATACTTTATCTCAGTAAATGTTTAGCGTTTCTAATTAATAGGTAAAATAGTTCGCGAGGTGAAAGGCGCGGATTGCTACGCGGCAGGATAGAGCCGTCCGATTTTAAGCCTCGTTCGCGGACAGGGTCCATCGACAGGTTGAAGGGCGTACACTCCAAAGCGGTTAGGACGGTTACGACGGGACCGAGAGAGAGTGCCAGCGGCTACGGCTGGGCCTGCCCACTCTCGGCAGCTTGCTTTTGCAACAAATCTTTCAGTCTAAATCAGTTTCAAATAATATACCAGGCGCGGGCCGGAGCGGGCCGGAGCGGGCCGGGGCAGGCCGGCCCGAGGGCGCTCGCGGTGCACCAAGAACAGAGCCCGCTGATTCGAACGCATGAATCCTCTTTTAATGACCCCGCTACTGTGCCGCAGCATTCGCAAATCCACGCCCTCCAGAAAGAAACAGACCGTGTCCGGTCGCGTGGTGTGCTCTCGGCTTATTATTGATTCGGCAAGAGATGCGTCCAATCTTGAACAGCTCCCAGGAAACGATTCTCATGAACACCGAGACGAGCTCGCTCAAAAATGCTGCCGCCATCGCGGATGTTTACGCGCATTGACGTTTTTATGGGTATCGGGAACCTGGCGTAAAATAGATTTTCGATGGTGTCATAGTTTTGGTTGATTTAGGTTGATTTTGAATTTGGTTGATTTGGAACGATGTAGGGGAGAAGACACTTCGACAACAGAATTTTCCAACAACATACAATAAAGATACAACATACAATACTCGAAGTAAGATTAATAAATAGGCTGCAGATTTGTGTGGAGAATAAAAATTTCCAATTTGAATTGCAATTCTCATTCTTAATATATTTAGTATGAGAAAAATAATACAATAGCATTTTTAAATTCCTATGTCTTTACTGTTCTCTTTTTTGTCATAAATGCATGAAATCCGCATTCTATTAATGAAAGACTGTACTGCCAGTTAAGGTACATACACGCAGTCTTCCGCAACAATTTTTTGATCGCGTTAAAAGGAGATGTACTTCGAAGAGGAACGAAGAAATACGGAGAAGTCGAGATCGCGAGTCAAAGAGTCCCTGAAGGAGCACGGTGTATCTGTGCCGCAGAAATATTGTGGGGCGTGTAATTTACAGGACAGCTTTTGGATCGCGGAACGGCCGGTGATAAACTTGCCCGACCAGCTGACCGTTTAATTATTTTCAACGCGGTTACTTGCAGCCGCGGAGCGAGAATAAATTGAACGTATATCCGATCGAGGCTATCGCGATTCTGCATCTGCGATTTCGCGAGAAAGAGAGAGAGGGAGAGATCTGTCAGCTGAAGGACCCGTTTTCCCGTCGCGGTTCACGTATCCTGTAGGACGCATTTCCGACCGTGTTCCTCGCTGTCGAAGATGAGCGAGCACAAGGTGTCGGGTCCCGATCGATGAAGGTGTGGGCGGCGAAACAACAAAGCTGCCGCATAAACACCATCCCGGGCTGGTTTTTTATTGGCGGCTGGTTTTCGAGGTGCACGCGCGAACGACCGTCTCTCGTCCTTATCGACCCGCAGGCTTATCCTTCGGCTTTTCCCCGCTGTTTCCCGCGGTGACAATTCATACAGACGCCTCGCTGTCGCCTCATCGACAACACTGCCTTTCGTTCTACTATCCTTGGCGAAAATGATCAAAGATAACAATTTATTTCATTAATATTTTTTTGAAATATCATTTTTTATATCAATACCTTTTATACGAAATTTGTCTAATATATGTATACACTATACTATTATTAATTTTTGATATACGCCCAAATAACTTTTTTAACAATCACATCCATAATATTGATGGAATATTTTCTGCCAATCGTAGTACAAACTCCACGATACTATCAACCCTTAGAGTGCGAAACAACTATGGCGGCTGCATATGCGAAAAGCAACGAACAAAAATCATTCAATATTTGTACCGTATATTGAAAATGATAATCTCAAGAGAAATTGTTACATTATATTACTCTCGATTCATGAATCCACTTGCCTGTTAAAAAATGTACGAGGCTGATCGAACAATTTCAGAAAAACGTCAGATCGAGTTTCGCCAGTTCCAGATTTCGAACACGCATAAAACCGAAAAATTATGCAGAGTCTCTGCGTAAAGAATTTTATTGTCTTTACAACAACGCGTTCTTCTCGAGCCTCATAAAAATCTTATAAAATTTTATAGCGTTTGCAGGCTGGCAGACATAAAAGCATGAATATTCGAATAATTATCGAAGCGACTTCTATTCCATTCCGAAAACAAAATAGCCAGAGTTCTTGTCCACTGGTCGAGGCACGTTATGAATATTTAAAATCGGACGCTAAATTAGGCGGACGACTTTCGTTCGAGAAAGTTACCTCCTCTCGAGAATTTCGATCGTCGATAGAAGCGAAACGGTCCGATCAAAAGCCGTGACTTCGCCGCGCGTCGATTTGCAGGAGAGATAATTGAAAGTATTGAACAATTCTATAATAGCCGGGTGTGTCGAAACTTAACGCGTGACGACGTTAAACGTGCTCGGCGATCGATCATGCTCGAAAGCGCGAAGAATATTGCGCGCGTTGTTGCCCGTCGGGATGCTGCTTCTTCCACGGAGTTTTATCTCTGTGATCGGAGGGCCCTCGATCGGATTGAGAGTTGCGCAGGCTCTGTCGTTCGATCGATCTTCCCATCCGAGAGATTTCGATAAGTCGTCGGTACGACTATCTCGAGACTGATACAGATTTTGTGTCCCGTGACGATCATTGTACCCTTTCTCGAAAACGAACCCACCTGTCGGAGAAATAAATCCTCATTTTATACGTCCAAACTTCAACAATTTCCAGAATTTTTTAGCCTTATAAGGCCTTTAAGCCTTACTTTCTAAAGAAGTACGGTAGATAAAATTAAAAAATTATATTTGGTATAGAATATACTGATTAAAAAATTAGCTTGCTCCAAAAGTTTGTTTCTGACTATTTTATTTACCAAGCTCCTTCTTACCTAATCATGCAATATATGTTTCCTCAACAAAACTTTTTTGAATTTGTACTGTGCACACTAATTGAAAGCGATACACACTTTTGAAACAACCTAATATTTTTAACAAATGTGATTCAAAGTATAAGTGGATCACAATTCATAAGTGGTTTTTGCAAAAAGCAGAATTTAGAATTGAACTCGAAAGAGAATTCTTTCCTCGATCGCTATCGACGATTGACCATAAATCGCATCGCCACAATTTCCTAAACGTCCAAACCTGAAAGTTAGGGCGTTCGAATTTAAATTATGAGATTTTTAGACGTCGTTGGGTTTGAAGAATTTAGCGGTTGTTACGTCGATGGTTATCGCGATTATATATTAGCCGTGTTACGCTAGGACGGTGCAGTATCGTGGAAACTTTATCGACGAAATAATTTGTAAGCGCTTTACGCGGAGACTTCGATCCGTGGCTCCAGCGTGTTTCTGTCGACGTCACGGGCTTATCGCAATAATGCCACGGCCCTCCATATTGGTCTCGCATAAATCCGATCATGCATCTCGATTCCGATCGCACGGCCCGCCGCCATTAGTTACCCGGAGACTTACAATGTTCCCCGGAACGGACTCCGGAGCTTTACGGCATTGTCGATCGTCGTCGATTTCCTGCCGGTGACTGGCCGAGCAAATATCGTCTCGCACTTCCTGGCACCGTTTCCTCGTTTTTCTTCGCCCCATTCTTTCTTTCGCTTCCTGCGTCACTCCAGATTCCGCTTTTTCGACCATCCCGAATACGCCACACTGTCCGACTTACGAATTGATCCAACTACCGCGGTCAGAAAGTATCCAGACTGAATTTTTTAAATATTTCATGTTGTTATTCTCTTTTGTGTTTGCAAAACCTCAGATTTTGTTACAAGACAGTATTCAAGATAGAATATAATTCTCGAGAAATATAATTCTCCTGTAGCCTACTCTAATTTCGTAAAGAACAATCAGACACAGATCACGCATACCATTATTCATTTTCTTCTAAGATATTTTTACACGGTGTAGCAATTTGTAGCAGTTGCGAAACCAGAGACCCATTTTTCCTACAAAAATTCTGCCAATTGAAATCTTTGTAAAAATATTAAAAATTTTTCTCTTCAGTGAATCTTTCACAATTTGCGATAACATCTTAAAAATTGATATACGATTTTTTTCCATTGTTTTATGGATAAAAAATGATGAACAAGCTCTTTGTTAAATCTTTAACAAAGTACTTTCCACGTTGTGTTTCGCAGTGAGACCTTACTCAACATTTCACCATAATTTCTTCTTATTGGACTGAAAAGGTTCAAGCTCCGGAACAATTCTGGTTCACAGATCTGTTTTAATTCAGAAGGATCGATGTCTCGGGGGCGGAACAATCGAGCGCGCGTTTCAAACAGGATCGGGAGATGTGTCCTGTTAATCCGCAGATGCGACCCGATTCGTAACAGCGTTAGCCATTAGGCATAAATTGATATGCATTATAAAGAGAACCGTCCCCCACCTTGTCCTGCGAGCCGAACGAGGATGAGACGAGAGTGAAAAGAAGAGAAAGAATCCGAAAGAATAGCGTTGTAACACGTTCGGGACGATCCTCTCTCGCATGTGCGTCGTTCGCGAGAACGTTGACGATTGGTCGGATTGACAATAGTCTCCCCCAACGGCTCGCGCACCATTGGCCAGGATTTTCGGAGGGTTAGAGACGCGTAGAATAAGGGGATGATACGGGATGAGTCGGAAAGGGGGTTGTTGTGGAATAAGCGTTAAGTAGGGGCGAGCGTGTCGACGGAGATAGAGGAAGGGGACCGTGCGGGTAAATGGCTTCTACGGTGGCAAAACCGGCCGATTGAAAATTTTCCGTGAGAAATGCTCCGTAATATCTAACAAACCATTCGAGACACCTTCCTGCCCAGAAACAAAGATAAACAGACTTTTCTAAAAATTTAACCTTTTTAAAATGAGCTGCTTCAATGTGAAAATTGTTGCAAGTCAAAACAGTTAATCATTGGTTAATGGGGAATCGTGTAAGTTTTCTATAAAATATGAATAATCGGTACATGCAGACCAGGTATATCTTTATGTATAAAAATTAAGAGTTGTTTCGAAATTTCAAGAAGGAATATTTTCCGTGAAACAATCAGTTTGCATAAAGATACGACCTAACTGATTTTATAGAAATGGAGAGCACGTGTTCATAGAAATGAAAGATTAGAGCAGAAAACGGATAAATCATTTGTTTCTCGAATGCCTTCGATTAGGTAAATTAACCGACGTTGGACAGCGGCTAAGGACAATGGCGGCATCGAGCAAGCACGAGAATTCGAATTGATTCGATATATAAATTCGAGTTTGTCGACACAAAGGATTTCGAACGATCGATGAAATATATTTGCCTGGGCTGTTACGGAACACCGGTTAATTTGCGCGAGCCAAAATATTTGTCCTCGCGTTTCTGATAAAACAAAGAATTCCTGTCGGATCGCTATTGTGCGTCGCGGTAACGCTGAAACGCAGGGTGGATAAGAGAGAGAGAGACAGACTAGGAAACAGAGAGAAGAGAGGCAATAAAGGGGCATCGTGAGTATACGAGCGCGTGAACGGGGAACGCCCGGAAACAAAGCGTCAACCCGTGCGTGGAGCGCTTTTTTTGAAAATGCCAATTTATCTAGAAAGGGGTTGCTGGAGGGTTTCTCTCGTTCACCGACACGCTGCTAAATGGATTTTAATTGATTTCTTTGCCCGCTGCCACCCCCTACAACACCCAATCCAAAATTCCTTATGCCGGCAAACATTTTACTCGTTCGATTCGAGTGTGCAAACATTGCTAGACGAGGTTCCTGATCTATTGGGTTCGAGAAGCTTCTCGAGGGAGGAGACATTTTCTGAAGACTGAGTGAGGTGGCATCACCCCCAACATGGCGGCAGATCACACGTCGGAATGGCGTGTTAAGATGTAGATTTACAGAGTGTGCAAATATTTTCTAGCAATTACAGTCACTTGCTTTGTTTATATATTTGAAATGGAGCAATTAATCCTTGCAAATTCTTTAGTCGATTCTTTATGTAACTATCTGTAAATATCATAAGATTATTCTGAATGTTCATTTGTTGGATTCCATTGCATGAATTTATATTTTCAAAAAAATCTTGAAATTATTTACACGTTTTACTTGCTACACGAGGATTTACTATTAAAATTGGATCTTATTCATTCTTGTTTTTATTTCCGTGACTCTGACCTACAGTGCTATATTATTTTCAGCATTGACTCAGTATGATCTTGTATGATGTCACAGGGTTAAATAAAGCAACGAGGTACCAATTTTCCTGGAGAGCAAACCTTCCAACTTTTCCAGAATCCTCCTTTAAAAGCAATTGCGGCTAACTTTCCTTGGGAGGTGGGTATGCGAAAGCGGTACGACTGGAAGAGCGAAGGAATCACAGCTTAATCGCGGCTGACACACAACCCCGGCATAAAGGGTGGCTAGTTGACGGTTGCAGCTCCGTGTGAACGGAAACAAACCTGGGACTGGCGCGCTTGGATCCGCGATTTCATCGTTCGAAGTGATTAACCATCTCGGTACAAAATTGCATTCCCCTTTTCGCAGTGCCGATAGAACGGCCGAAGGAAACGTTGGTCTCGGCGTAGGGCTGATTTATATCGATTATGGGCTTATTAAAACCAGAGGCCGTAGATCACTGCGGGACGCTGCGCGTCGCCTCGATTTTCCGCGAGGCTGTCCGTGTAACTAGCTTGTAAAGCAGGAACGGGCTCGCTCTCTCTCTCTCTCTCCCTCCCTCTCCTCATCTCCCGCATCCCCTTCGACCCGGCATAGAAATGCAAATCGAACGGTCGAGAGCGGAATCGCGCCGCTAAACACTGTCGTTTAACGTCCGAGAACGCGCGAAAGAGCGACAGATGTACAAGCTAATGGATTTACGCGTCCCCCGGTTTTTACTGTCGCCGTTAAAACGGAATAGCGCGCGCGCAGTGTGGGTCTCGGGATTCTCGCTAGTCTCGGAAGGGAAATCGAAAAAAGGAAAAAGGGCCCCGATGAATCTCGCGCGCGCCACCGAGAGAGAGACTGACAATAAAACTACACGGTGAAATTAGTAGCGACTATCCCGAATGGAATCTCCTCGAAGCATGGGGCCCAGATATCTTCGGACGCCTGGCGTCTGTCCGTCGCGTCGGAGCCCGGGCAACGGGAACGCGGGCCCCTCTCGGCCGGGGCCCCGTGCAACCACGTGAATACATTGTCCGCGCGGAACGCGGGCATAAAACGCCACGATATATGGCCCGGTAATTTCTTAATTGCGTCCCGAAAAATTCTTGTCATCGTAAACAGCCGGTTGATTATATTGAAACGACCCGAGGCGCCGGGGGCGTTTCGTGGACCGAAAACGGTCCCGTGCAGCGGATATTCCAGGGGACGAAGAGGGGGGCAAGCGAATGGGGAACGCGGAGAAGCTGGGACCGTTCCCCGCGGGACTTGTTTATGCATCCCGTCCTCGAAATCGACTAATTTCGCGGAGATTCAACTGGCTCGGAGTCAGTCCCCGAAATCGCTGGAGAACATTCTCGGGCCGCTCGCGAGATTCGGAGCGTGAGATTTTTGTTCACGCGGTACGCGCTGCGAAATTTCTAGGGTCTAGCAGTTCTAGGATCCTAGGAATGCTTCGGTTACGGTCTTGAACACGTTACCGGGCCCCCGTTCGTTCGTGGAAACCAGCTCCGGGCTGATTCAGATCAGTGAGTGACAGGGTTTAAACGGGCCCCGGACGCGAATTCGAGGGAATTCGTGGCATTCCTCAGGCCTGCTGCCCGCTTGAAAGAAGATATCGCAAGGCACAGGGGGGGCCTAGGGCCCACGGCTTGATGAGATGGGAAGATTAACCTCCGTGGACCCGATATTGCGAGCCTTAACTCGCTCTGGAATGGTTTGTAATTTTCGAGCGTGACACTGGAATCCTCTGGACGGTATCGTGAATCAGCGGGCAATTAAAGAGCTCTTTTTTGGCGATCTCAGCCGGGGATGCTCGAACTCGGAGCGACGCCCAAATGTCCGTCTTATGGACCATCCCTTGAAGACTTAATCGAGGGTTGATGCTGGCTCTTAGAAGACTTAAAAAGTCCTTCGTTGTTCCTGCTTAGGCCTACGCAACAAATTAATATTTCTATTGTTCCCAATACAGCAGTTGTTCATTTAATTAATTCGCTGGAAACTGAACAGCTACATGACGATTTTTATAGTCTGGGTCGAAATAAACCCGGACTCCGCCGTCGTAGGGTTAAAAAGTTCGTCTTGACTTTTACTTGTAGAAATTCGCATGTAGATCGACGTCTACATGTCCTAAACAACACCCTTACGTTCCTATAGCCTCAATCTAGCATAGATCTAATTTCGGAGCGCAAATTGAGGTCCTCAAAGGACATTGCAGATCACAAAGCAACTAAGAACATTTTCGGTGCTCTTGCAGGCAGAACCTCGAGCTTACATCAACGTCCACGTGTTTCTAAGAGCACCTCTTTCGCTTAACCTAGCAACTAGGAGACGGTTACTCACCGGTATGCGTCCTCTTGTGGATCTTGAGGTTCTCGGATCTGGCGAACACCTTCCCGCATCCGGGGAACGGGCAGGGGAACGGTTTCTCGCCGGTGTGCACCCTGATGTGATTGACGAGCTTGTATTTGGCCTTGAAGGCTCTACCGTTCCGCGAGCATCCCTGCCAGAAGCACGCGTGCGTGGTGCACTCGGGTCCGCCCACGTGTTCGACGGTTAGGTGCGTCACGATATCGTGGAGGGAGTTGAAGAGTTTGCCGCACAGCTTCCTTCCGGGTCCGGGCGCGTCCTGGTCCACCCACATGCAGGACATCTCCTGACGTTGGCCGCCGGCCACGGCGCCGGTCGCGCCGCCGCCGGTCCCGTTGCTCCTCATGTACCTGAGGAACGCGCCGTGGGGATGGTGGCTCGGATGGCTCACGGCAGGATGTTGTTGGTGGTGTATGGAGGCAGGAGTTAGGTGAGGGGTGCCCAGGTACTGATGATGTGGCGGCAGCCTCGAGTCCTGAGGATAGTGTCCGGGATAGTGGCTGGCAGCCAGAGGGTGCTGGCTCGGATGATGAGGGAATTGCTGCATGGTAGCGGCGGTGCCGTCATGATGCAACGGGGTGAACAGTCCGAGACCGCTCTCGGGGGTGGTAGGGTTCGCGGTAGCGTTGAACTCGTGCTCCCTTCTTAGTAAAAAGTCGCGAGCCGCGTATCCAGGGTGATGGCTCATGTGGTGTCCCATGTGCGGCGCCATGTGCGATGCCGGATGGGGATGATGGGGCGGGTAGCCCTGGGGGTGGAAGTGGTGATGGTGCTGCGAAGGAGCTTCACCGGGAGCCGGCTGGACACCTGCGCCAGCATCCGGCTCTCCGGTGGTACTGGCCCCGCCGGGCGATAGCTTGATGCCCAGATTGGCTAGGTGGTGCGGGTGCGAGGACACGCCGTCCAGGAAAGCGTTCATCATCGTGCAATCGACTGGGTGCAAGGTGCTGTTCAACGTTCTACCACGGGAGACGCAAGGACCATGTCTCGTGTGGAACGCTTCGGAGATGAAACGAACGCACTCGCTCTGCTAATCCTAATGAATGTTTACGAATAGTTCGACGGGGAATCGATATAGTGTCGCAAAGGAACGTCGCGCACTCTATCACTAAACGGCTACACTGTCTATGCAAATACACTGCCGTGTTCACTGGCTGCCACGGGATACGTACACCGAGTCCATGTATTCTGAACGGTGACCCCGGCGCGGGTACCCTTTCATCCGGAATAGTTCAACTGATGTAATAAGCCACTGTGCGAAACTGCTTGCTGCGATCGGTGTGTACCGCTCCAAAATCCCAATCTGGACTGATGCACTTGCGATAACTGTCTCTGTTCGCGCGACGCTGTTCTCGCTTCGGCGAAACTTTGATTCGACCCGACGGCCTGGGAACGGCGACCCGGCGTGTACCCGCGAATTAACGTCCGCCGCGAACCCGTCCGTGCGAAACGACCGACTGCGTGGCGTGGTTCCTGTGTGCGTCCGGTCGTGGTAAACGGAAGACGACGATGACGAGCACGACTCACGTCAACGTCTCCAACGCACCGTACAAGGAGGGTGAAACATCCGTAGCGTTCCTTGCTGCGTTCACAGCGGGACTGAGAGCAAGGACTGGGCTCCCGCCGAGGAGCAACTCGGCCGATTTCGGCGTTTACGAACCTGCCCTCTCTCTTTGACCCGCCCGGCTCGTCCCCATCTCGCTCATCCCCATCTCGCTCGCACCAATACGCTCCGACACGCTCCGCTCCGCTCTACTCCACACTAACCCGCTCAGCCCCGCCGGCCTTCTATCTTCCCTCTCGCTCTCGCTCAGACACCTGGAATTGCCGCTCGGGCATCCTCGTGGGTCCCCGCCGTTTCCCCTCGTGGACACGCCCACTTCTCCCGCTCCGATCTCGAACTAACACCGTGGATGGAACCGCAGACTCCACCACTGGCCGACGTTTCCTCGTGGATACCAGCGCTCCATTGGCGACGATGGCACCTAACCCAGACCTAACCCAGACACAACAATTGGGAGATCGCCGGCCGATCCTACAACCCACCAATCCGAACCGGATCCCATGGGCGGCCTGCCGTCCACGGCGCATGTCGCGACTCCGCCTATCAGGACACGCCTAGCCCCGGAGGATGGCCACAGGGGCGTCGCGACGTCGATGCCTGGACGACCTTACTCGACGCGAGTCGATTGGATGCGACGCACAGCGTTCCGAGAGACTCGACCTAGCCAAACTACACTTTTCTGTACTTCAAATTTAATTCGAAAAAACCAATACGCTCGTTTAAATAGTCCAGCTTCGTTTTCGTCGTAATCTCACATTTTTCAGGATCGTAGAGAAACGGAAACTTTTACACTAATCAAAGTAAGGATAAAATTAAGATCAAGATTACATATCCTCGTCCATGAAGGGTTACCACGATCTTCAACGTCGGAACATTCAACGAAATACACGTTCGTTCAACTTCAGCCTTTATAAACCGTACCTAAACAGTTCTAACTTACAGAAAGCTCTACAGTCTGCCGGTTAATTCAACGATTACAAACTAGAAAATTCTCTTTGAATATTACAATTGGATGACGTTGTACCCAGAGTTGGCCAAAAATTTTATTGAAATCAAATTTTCGAATAAAGTGGTTTTTCTCCAAGTGGGTTTTAAACCCATTTTATTCGAAATTTTTATTCAAATAATATTTTTGCCCAACTCTGGTTGTACCTGCTCCATTTTCGAAATCCCCGCACAACAATTTCGAAACTCAGACGAGCCTATAGGCTAATGAGGATTACCAGTTCAATCGCATTAGAGCGCGCGAGGCAATCGGAGGAGTCCTGCGACGAAAATCGTGCCTAATCTCTGGATTACGGAATTATCGAGCACGGAGGCGACGTGCCGTGGTTGCGACGACAAAGTAGAAAGGATTAGATCAAACCGTTCGTCCTTAAGTATCTGCGCGATCATAATATTTTGCAAGGAGTGTCGCAACGCTCGTTGATCGTGATTTATCACGGTTTTTCCGGGATGCAGCCCGAGGAGGTGTGCAAGTTTCGTGCATCGCGAGGCCGAGAGCGGCGCGCGATTAGCGGAAAAATATGAAGCCCGAAGCAGAAAGTCCACGGAGTCACGCGAACCACTCGTTTATAAATTACAGGCCGAGGAAACGAGGTGGAAATTTTCTCGGTTGACGTCTCAGCCCCACTCCCCCCCGGTCGATAACTGGATACGGGCGTAATCACGCGAACATTTATTCGGAGTTTGCTTATCCAATTAACCGAGTTTACTCACTTCCAGCCTCGATTAATAATCGACGACCCGACTCGCAACTCGCGGGAGACCTTTTCCGTGTTTCCTGGGAGCTTCCGCGTTCGGAGGAACTTTGGAAAGCTCTCTCGGGAACACGGAAGAATCCGCGGTCCCGGACGCCGATGAATTAAATACTTCGATATTTCACCGTCGAAATCGCTCGCGCGGGCGTTAATTTACTCGGCATTCGTGAAAATTATTAAACCGTTGAGTTATCGTCTTCTTTAGGCGTTCCTCGCGTTTTTCAAGTCGTAAAACGCAAGCGAAGTTTACGTTAACAAGCCTTAAAATGCCGTTTCCACATCGGTTTTATTACACGAAAGATTTTAACCGGCGAAATAAATTTGTCCCTTATCCCGATCTTTCTTAAATTATTTACGAACGCACGTTCGCATAAAGAAGTTCGTGCATGTTTATGCGAATATACGAAATCTTGGTATTTAAATTAAAAAAATCCAGATACGGGAACGAATATGTAAAAATGTATTAATTAATCGTTAGTCGCTTTGTATTTTCGGTATGTCCTGGAGAAAAATACTTAGGATAATATGCCCCTTTTCCCTAGCTACATTTTACACAAAAATTCGGAAACCGGTTGAACAGGTGTTTAGCAAATACCGTAATTCGAGAACCGGTCTCACGAAATGTCGATTGTCATGTAAACCGTGTTGCAGGAAGATTCTACTTTTCCTTGAATAAAATTCTACATGGAATTCCTAGGTTTCGGTCGTACAGAATCCTCGTGAAACTTCATTGCGCCTGTTTATTAATTACAGCGCCGGTTTCATACCTCGGATCGTTAGGCCATCTCCCACGGGTTCCCTCTCAATCAATATCGAACCGTGCCGGACGTTTCAAAATTTTTGACGCGAGGTAGAAAGTCGGCGAGGCAACGTTCCCATCGCGTTGAATCTAATCGTCGACGGAGAATTAATCGTGCGATCGGGAATATCGATGGGAAAGGGTTAGGGACTACACCTGTTCCAGGCCATCGAGCGTGCCGAGATCGGGTTGGTTATCGGTAAACATCCCAACAGGTAATATTCAGGCCCGTGGAAGAAGGGCATTCGGGCTCACTATTCTGGGCGATTAGTGGTTCTCGCGAATTAGTAAATTGAATGGTCCTGATCCGGACAGTATACCGAGCGGTCGTGCCGGGACTATGTCATGCCAATAAACAAATCACCTGAAAACCTGCAAGCCAGTTTTCCCAGACTATAACCCTTTTAGGGAAAGCCGGGTTTCCCTCTCGTACTTGGATTCATCAACTCAACCCCATAATAAATTTCGCTTGCTAATAAATAATGCTCGCTCAACGGGACACCTTGTCCTCGGTCAATAGGTAAATGAGAATAAGTCGCTCGAAATTAGGAGAACTCGGTTTTCGTTTGCCAGCTGTATATCATCGCCTGTCTCGGATAGGACTTCCTTCGGTTCCTTTAAAAGTTTAGTTTACTGATTTAGCTGATTGCTTCACAGTCCACAGTTTCACAATTATTTGTTTGGAATTAGAAATGAACTTTTACAATATTCTGTCTGGACGCATTTGGTTGACTGTGATTTCAGTCGACTCTGTAATGAAAAAAAAAATTGAAAGACTAGTGTCTAGTGACATTTGAACTATTCAATTTTTGTTGCATTGAATAAATGGTCTTAATTTTGTGGAATTTCTGTGGTCGCCGGATTGACAATCAAACTGTTAATTCAGTAACTTTTTTGGCAGTGGAAATATGTAAGCAGACCGTGCCTTGGAATAACGGAAGGCAATTGGGGAAGGTACAGATCGCCGACAGATTAGTAGCGGGAAAGTCTCATCTAATTGGCCAAGCTAGCGATCGTGTAATGAAACGGGAATTTTAGAGCGATTCTCAGGTCAGGGGCAAGGATTCATCGATTCTTCGAATAGCATTTTATAAGGAGCATACTAATAGTGCATTGTTTAGCAACGATTGTCTGGCCAGCAATAAAGATACCTACCTGCTTCTTGCTTACCTGCGTCGACAGGTTATTTACGGATCCACTGCACCGAAGGCCTAATAATCTCGAGTGACAAACGAACTTACCAATACTGGTCTAATGAAAATAAATGTGGTTGGCTTGAAAACCGGTTGCGGAAATCGACTATTGAAACGTACCTGGCTAGTGCAGCGTTTTTCCTGGAAACGGCCCTCGAAAGGCCATTGCCCGTGCTCGTTTTAGCAGCGACAATCGGTCGCCAAATACAGCAGCCAATAAGTGTGCGTGTGAGGGAATGTTGCCAAAGGTCCACTGTGGCGGTCGATTTAAATTTGCTTTTAATTACCGACATTGCAGATCCCGTCTTTGACGCTGTCAAAAATGTGATTACGATTTTTCATGTATTTTTCGAAAGGTTTCGAATTAATGTAATGGGCTGAAGGTATACATAACCTGTGACTGAATTCATAAAATTCACCCTCCACAAATAATTATTATAGGTTAACGGTAAAGTTCCCATGATATTTTGGAATTTACTTGACCAATGTACATAAAACTTCAAGCGAATTAGTGAAATGAATTCCAAAATATCATGGGAACTTTAAAAAAATTGATCTAAGAAAAACGTGTTTACAGTTCGACCTAACGACAATAATTATTTATACATACATATACATGATAAAAATCATACTGTGAAGGGTGCATTTTAGAAAATCAATCACAGGAATTCGTGCATATATTTTCTGAAAGTTGTTTAAAAAGCAATGCAAAAAAGTTGATTCTTTGGAAGCGTAACGTCAAGGTGCACCCTTATGGTAAGTGGCACGATATTGGCAAGTTTCCTGTACTGTTGGCCGGCCTGACAGGCGATTTACAATTTCGTTCGTGATAGCCAGACATTCGAACGGTGCCACGGCTTTGTTTCACGTGTTCCACGTGTTCCACGTGTGTCCCCCGCTTGTTCCACGTCCTGCCATCGGATATATTAACAAAGCTTAATCATCCGCGTGAATAATGCCGGCGCATCGAGTGTTTAACGGGGTGCCTCATTGTCGCGGGAAAAAATCGCGTCCCATTATGTCCGTAATGGGCACGGTGGCTGACTATTTGATATTAATAACGATCATAAAGCCGGACTCGTGGCTCCTTCGTGCACTTAGGAGGTACATTCTGAATGATGCTTTCCATCCACCTTCTGTCGCTTACTAACAGCACGACACGACGCTCGTCGCACACAGTCTAGGGCCCGAGCGTGTGCGCACCCATTAAATCCTGCACGAACAAGTACCTCTCTCTCTTTCTCTCTCTCTCTCTTCTACTCCTTCGAGTTTTGAACCGAATTCGGCGATCATTTTTAGCTGGAGGGCCGGAGATCACGAAGCACCGCTATGTACATCCACTTTTCTTGTGCACAAAATAAATTCCACAAACAATATTCTAATTGAAATTCACTGACAAATACAAAAATCGAATCGAGTACAAAATTTCATATGCATAGTACGGTCTTCGTGCGGCAATGATTCACTTCAATTATTTTTTCGAACTTCATCAAGAAGAACGTGAATATGCATAAGCATCCGCAGGGCAAGAATAATAAATCGAGGTTTGTATCTTGTTTAACAGCCGAAAGGCTTGCGTGTTGGGGTCCGGGCGGAAGATCCAGGATCTACATTGCATCCGCAATAGATATTCCATCGCGGGGGAGAGAGAAATTGCGGCGTTGCGAAATACGGTTACACACACATGCATCGTATGCACCTACGCGTGCATTCCCCCGGGAGAGTCATCAACAAGCCCGGACATTGTTTCGGTCGTTCATCAGTCACGCTCGGCGCAGTCATTGCGTTTAATTAATCGTTAATTTGTAGGATCGTGACGATACGTTCTGACGTCGTGGCCAATGGCGCGGTCGTTTTAACTTCCAACTTCTGATCGGAGAGATCCGCTCCTTTGTTAACTTAATAACCACCGTGTAGCCTCGTGCAATTACTGTAATTGCGTTACAGTAATCAAAAGAAAAACGTTATAGACGGTTTTTAATTTCGATTGTCTTGTAGCAGCTTTCGTGGAAATAGTGTTAAATAGTATTTTGATCGCGTTATACGGGAATCTACAAACATGATCGCGTGGAGCTGGTTCGAAAGCGGGCAGATCCTTGCTGTCGACCGAAAGAAAGGCAGTTCGAGCTCGTAAAACAAGGGTGGGAGTGAGGTGGTTGTCTGTTCCGTTGCGTGAACACACGAAAACACGAGTAACCGGTGGCCCACCGGTGTCCCTGCGCGAAAACCCACATAATTAGAAATGTCGACGGAATTTACGGGCCACTAAAGCCTTGTTACGATCCGTTTCCACGGAGAAGCGGCCATCGACACGCAAAAGTTTGTAGATCCCGCGGTTAGATGGAAAGAGACTGGAACCGATCCGAATCCTAGATCTTGTCTCGAAGTCATTAGGGACATGACGATCTCTGTCGGTCGGTCTGAATAGCACGGTCTGGCTCCACTTGTGGCGACTTCTTCAGCATTTTGCTATCGTGTCATCCTACCTGGCTTGCCGCAGGTGCTCCTGTCGACTGCCAAGCGGAGATCACCATATGCAAAATGAACGGTGAAATCGGGAACGTTCGTATTTCTCGTATATTGGCCATCTCTGGGACAGAAATGTTCCAACTCCAGTCCTTTAATAAAAAAAATTATTCTGTCTGTCATAAAATTTTTCAGTTTCTGTTAAATCAGGAACCGTGATGACGTTTCTGAGACCTCATTTTGAGGCAAGGAATTAATTAGCGAATGCAGGAGACGAGATTATTTACGGACGAGTTATACAACGAAGTCTTTTACAAGAATTCATATTTTACAGCAGGGTGTCTTGGTCTCGAAGTAGATTAAAATATTAATTGCCTGAAGGGCGTACTACAAAGGAGAATGAAATCCTGTTCAAATGTTCCTTTTTTGAAGTCTTTAGAAGCTGACAGTGTTTAAAAGTTCATGATCCGTTCGCCAACAGAGTCGGAGTTCGATTGTTCCGAAAGCAATTGTTCATTTCAATTCCCTCCCCTTGTCAGACATTTTTTAATGAAACTTCTAAAATGTTCATTGTCCGACGGAAGAAGGTAAAGAACAACTTCCCTTTTATTTACACAACGAGAAAATCAAGTTTAACCCTCAGAATTCCATTTGTTCAGAATCCGAACGAAGAGTTTAGAAAGAAATTCTGACAAGAATATGAAATCAGACTTAATAAGTACCATAAACGTGCGTCTTCAAACTTCTGAAAGTTATACAGCATTGCGGGAGGACACTACCATAAGTTAAAAAAAGTGCAGAAATTCAGCACTGCCATTGCCATTACCCGCTACCAACCTGATAGAGCTTGTCACGAGTTCCAAGCCATCCAGGAACAATCCCGGTACACCGTGATAAATACGTAACTCGAAAAATCAGGATGCAAGCAAGATGGCAGGGAGGATCAAAGGCTAGCGCAGCGCTCAGATGACAGAGTTAGTGGGCGGCTAGGTGGCTAAAAGATAAGATTTCGACGAGCGATGCAAGCCGAGATAATGGCCGATGGGTATCTGTAAGGACGATCGCCGACGAAAATATCAGAGACTGTCCGTGTCCAAGACCCTTCAAACACGATGAGCGGTCCCCCGTGGAAAATGAAAAATCTATGGGATATGATAATAAAATTTATTTATTTTCCTCTTCTTCTATCTGTCTATGCTGTCGACCGTCGCCCCATGGACTAGGATAGGATAGAACAAGCATGGCGGCCTGCACTGCGTGTCAGGAACAATGAAATATCTCCTCTCATTTTCCAGGAACGCAGAAGAGAAATTGGGCGTTCGCTGGAACATTTGTCGACATTCAGCCGTGAACGCCTCGATAAATGTCGGATGATTCGTTCCCGCGCGATTTTTCCGTTTGCCGCCTCACCCGTAGACAGCCAATCATCACTCAGGGTTGGTAGAAACACATTTTCTGGGGAACGTCGATTTTTATTGAAATAATGTCCGTAGTATTTATTAAAATAATTCTGGTATTCTTTGGGGATCGTGGGGAAGAAGTGCGGGGGTGGAAGCGCGGGGGGTCAGGCCATCGATCCTCGAACGTTCGAAGGAAGTCGCCACAGCCGAGAGCAATGTTTCTCGGGACGCGAAAGGGGTTCTGGCATCTAAAACAAACTCTTACCCCCAGCCGCCTTTATCCGCCGTATTTTTCGCTGACAACCTCCTTCTAGCGGCTTGATTTACGACTCGCGTGGACGCCGTGCCGGAGGGTGGTGGACCGGAGAGAGAGAGAGGAAAAAAAGACGAACGAAGGGGCAAAGAGGAAAACCGTTTTTGGGAAGCATTAATATTTATAGTTCAGCACGTCGCGCGGCATAATTTTACGAGAGGAATTTACAACTGCAGCTCCACGGCGCGTGTTGTCACTCGCCGGACGTTTTACGACACATTAGCCGGCCCAGGGTATCAAAACGCCCTCGACAACTTGTCGCTGCGAAATCAATTCGTGGCCTCTCAACTCGGCACATTGGAATTAACCCCGACATTAACCCCTCGCTTCGTTATTTTCTCCGCGATTCCGCTGGACGGGTCTATCCCATCGTAAATATTTTATTACAATTCTGCGACAAACATTACAGGAAAACTGTAGAGTTCTATGCAGTTTCAAATTTTTTAAGTCACCCTTCCAGTAGGTGGTTGTTTGTGACGGAATTGTCGATAGAATCAATTATTACCATTATCAGAAGCAATCTATATTATTAGAACCCTCATCCCCTAAAATTAGTAATTTCTCAATTCTTCTACTACTCGGTTGACATCCTCCCCTAACGATCGCACAAAAAACAAACGCAAGATGAACGGCCGAATAATTGGAAGATGCAGCTGCGCCAATAAATTCTAATCAAGTGCTCCGACGGATCGATTAACAACTGTATTAATAATTCTCGCAGGCACAATGCAGGTAAATGCGAAACGAGGGTGGTTCGATGAGGACCTTTATCTTTATCCGATGTTTGTCCGGATCGCGAACAAAACCGATTCGTTAGCCGACTTACCCCTAAAAAATGATCGTGCACCCCCTAGTGAGCAGCAGATGCAACTTCCCCGTCTATCCCTTAGACGGTGTAGGTGTAGCCATACGTTTTCCCTCGTCGTATTTCGTGTTTTTCCTCATCGAGCGGTTCTTTCTCGTAGAATGGTAGATTCTCCGATTAGCTCACCCCCATGGAAATGAAATAATAACGTTTCTGGGAAATCGTTGAAGAATGGTGGACCCGATGGAGTGCACGGTGAAAACGATCCCCCGGAGGAAATAAACAGGAAAAATATTCAGAGAGGTTGTCGAGCCGGGTCCGAGCATTTCCATATGTAACGAGCGCGGTGGTTTATTAATTATTGATAAAATGCGAGCGCGTGGAGGGGGTGGGGCACGGATCAGCGCCCCGTCGAGGGGCCCGGATTCTGACACGAGCCCCTGGACCACGGGGGAAAGAAATGGAAACTATCGTAATTACCGGAATCGGTGGTCCAGGTCGAGCTAAGACAAAGGGTGCACCGTAACTCATCGTCGACCGCCACGCCCCACACTCGTTTTCGACGTCTTGGTCACGTCGAGCCACCTCGTGCACGCCCCTGTCGTCCTCGTCGGCAGGTTTGTTTCCTCGTCGAGATCTCTCGCAGAGACAACAAGGCTGATCTTGTAACCGAACGCTCATTACGACCGAAGATGCCAGATAGCTCCTTCCCTGATCATCCGCCGCGGTGACAGCCGCCCCGAAAAAACCTCCCCGTAATTAACTTAATTATGCAAATCACGACCGTCTCCTCTGTTCGTGGGCCGTAAAACCCATAATCGCCGTCGGACGGCCTCAAATCTGCCTCGACGAAAATATGTAGGATAAAATTGGTGAGTAAAAATTTGAATGGCTCTAGCCAAACCACCGCGGAATCGACAAAAGCATCCGAGGGTTAGACTATCATTGTTTTACTTTGGGAATAATTATCACGTGGTTCGACGACGGAAAATTTCCTCCCAGAGGCGGGGCGGTGTTCCGTGGAATTTAATTGTTTGCAGGCCAAGTGGAATTTAATCGTCTCGAGATTGGCATTGTTACACGATACCGCGACAGGCCCCGTGAACGACGCACAATGACTCGATGATTTTTAATAAAACGTCCGGCCGTGTCCGTCTGTGATCCCGTATCGTTGGCGATCCTTTGTGTCTGGCGAATCAAGAACGAGAGATATTGGGTCGATTGGTACAACAAAGAAGAGTGCACTCAATCAGCTCAGAAGCATTAAGGCTGCGTACACGTCCTACTGGCAAAGAGGACACGTCGCCGCAGGAACAATCTGAATTGTCTGCGGCCTTTCCTAACTTGCATAATAACGAACCTGGTCAAGCGAATCTTTGACGGGCCGCAATTACCAATCAACAGGATTGGGACCGACCAATATAGGAAACGTCACGACCGTCGCTTTTTATCGGTGCGGTTGATAGAGAAGTTGTACGAGTAGTACAGAAAAAATCACTGTAAGTTTAATATCTACGCACGAATTTTACAAGAGACTTCGCATAAGCAAACAGGAAAGGAAAATACGTAACTCGTATACCCCAAAAAACTTTTAAATTACACATTTAATGAAAAATTGATGAACAGAACAATTATATAGCTTCAAGGGGTGTGTTTTCTTTATATGTACAGAGGTTGCGAAATGTTTAACTAAAGGATTAGATGTCCAAATAGAAAGAAAAATGTTCAGCGAAGTTTGGGGAGGCTTTCCCCGGTTAATCGAGTTTTCTTCAGCAAGTAAATTGCTCGGACCACGGAAAACATTGAGTACATCATTTGGTACGTCCGTCCGGCGTGTCTCCATTTAGGGAGAATCGAATGGATCGCCGTTCCGGGCGAAGGACGGAAACGAGGGCTAATTTTCTTAGGAAGAATCTCGTCGCGTTCGTAGCCTCGGGGCCACCGGAAAGACTGCTAATGAGAGAACAGAGGAGGCAGGGCGGACGGCGAATCGGAGATGAAAATGAATTGAGTGAATGGCACTTGAAGTGCTCCCGAGTGGCGGGAAGTGAGCAACTCCCGACGAGAGAGGAGCAGAGAAGCGAAATCCCTCGTTGCTCTCTCGCCTGTTCCAAGCTCGTTCCGGAACATCCGACGTAATCTAGCCGGCTAACTGGCTCATTTCGAGTCGTTTCTTTCGCTACGTGCAATCTCTGCTCGCCGACACGTTCAATGACGATACGCATCCATCTCGGGAAGCCGGGGGTGCGCGAATAATCCCTTCGCGCGGACTACGAACTCGATGGCTGCGTCTTAAGCTGCATGGAAACCTTGCTTCGTTATCCTCTCCGCTCGCAATTTATCGTGGCCTTGTTTATGGACGCGCGAGTTTCTTGTACACTAAGAACTACATTTAATGGCAATTTTTTCACGGATTTCATGTTCGAGACTCTTTATTGGATTTTACCATCTCTTCCCCGGTACTTGGAAGACGATATTTGAAAATTTGAGGTTTGCACGATGTTTTGATCGAGTCTTTCTATGCTGATTGTTGTTTATTGTGACGTTACATATGGCCTGTGCAAAGGTTGGAAGCTACTAGAAGGTATGCTTTAATGGCAACTTATTAACGGTGTTAGTTGTTGATCGCCATAGAGACTCCTCATTCGAAGATTACAGTATTTGAAAATTAGGAGATCCCAACTGGGTGTGATCATCGATACCAAGAAGATGATGTAGATCCAATGGATTCTTCAGTTTTGAGTAAAACTAACAAGTGAATTCAGTGTAGTGAATAGTGAAGAAATGGCCCTCGACACGTAAGTAAAACTTCGCAAAATATTGCACATAGAATGCGTTTAATATAGAATACATGAAATGTTTGTTCGATCTACTATGTGGAATCCATCGGTCTTATTTTTATCAGTTGTCCAATTTCGCGAGTCGATGCACCGTCGACGGAAATGCATCGGCGTGGCGGCGGCGGGTACCATTTGTTTCAGGATGCAGCCCACGCGCCTCGTCTATGAACGCATTAACATTCCATGGTGCATAGAAACACGGGTCGCGATTGGCCGACCACAATGACGCCGCGATCGGACGTACCTGTCTGCACCATCGGCGAGAGAAGGGAGACACGAGACGACGAGGAGAGGAGAGAAGTCCGAGGTGAGGGGGGGGGGAGGTCGAGACGAAGAGAAAGAGAAAACGATACACACCGTGTGGGTGATGACTAATAGATTTCGTGCACCAGCCCATCCATCTCGCGTTCTCGAACTGTCTCGGCACAAATCGATCTTGCCGAGGCGGTCGCGTCTACGAAACCACAGCCAGGATATCGGCTATCGATAGATCCTTCGACTTCGACTTCGACCGGTCTCCCAGCTTCGTTTCCTCCCTTCGCCCCTCTTCCACGATCGACTTTCCGATGCATTTATAACATTGGCCACGGCCCTGAACCGATCGTTCGCGAGGGACGGTTTGTCATTATGGATATTCCACGGCCGATCTTTTGTCAGACAACCACCGAAGACTATAACCCCGTCGATGAAACTAGAGGGACTGTCTCCGGATGGATCGCTTTCCGACGCGCGAGATATTTACTACCTCCGACCCGAGCCTGATAAATGCTCTAACTATATCCGGTGTTTTTTCGAGACTATGCGGCTTTCGATGAAATTGATGCGGTTCTCGATGCTGTGGCTTACTTGATCCTTTATGGTATAGGCGATGATAAGAGATACTACTCTGATTTTAACAAGATTATCTTCGTAGTTATGGATGATGAAAATTGGGTATGTGCAATTTAAAATAGAAATCGATATTGTATTTATCCACTCAACTCCATTTCCTCGAAGCTCACGAAAAGAGGGAGCTGCGGTTTTTCCCGCGGCTAAGATTTAATAACAGCAAACCCGTTCTAGATAAAGAAGTCGAACTCATTGCGTCACTCCGCTGAGTTCTACGCGCGATCGTTAATATGATTATTATTCGCACAATCAGGAGCCGGAATAGAGCCGGGAATAAGGCTCTCCCGGCATACCGTCGCAGAAAAAGCCGGCGATGTTCGGGGCCCGAGGCAGGCCCGAGTCGGTCTCGCGCGGTTCGCCGGCACCGGGGCCCGCTTTAATTTCAATTAGTAAATTCGTCCCGTCTCCAAAGAACAATAAATTACACGCGGTTAGAGCGGTTCTCTCCAGCCGCGACCGGTCTCTCGTCAGACACGCTCCGGAGACGCAAGAAACACGGGCCGACAGCGAACCGGGGAAACGGCCGGTTAAAGGAACGATAAAAATGCCGCGGCAATTTACGGCCGGTCCCCCTATCGCGGAATAATTGTCATCGGCGATGTCCCGTGGCACCGTGGCGCCACTCAGAGCCAATTAGCCGGTGCAATTAAAGAATTACGCGCGGCGGTCCCGCGTTCTCTCTTCTAATCCCGAAGACTGCGGGCCCGGGCAGAGGTTCAAGGCAGGACGTCTTGAAAACCACCGACGACCGATACTTTCTTCCTCCTTCTCTTCAGCCTCTTTGTCCTTTTCCTTCCAACTCCTTGCACCGTGGACCATTGCATTCCGGAACGGAGGGAACGTCGCGCCACTAAAATCAACCCTTTACGATTCCGTCCAGCGCGTAATGTCCTAGACGTCTCCATGCGACCATTCTCCGAGCTCCGCCATGTTGGAATTTTGGTATTTTCTTGCCCGAGAACCGGGTAACAAACTTTTAACCCTCCATCCGCAATCCTACCATTAGTTTCCCTAGCGCAGTCTGCATGGGTCCTTCCATGCAGTTCGTTTTTAAGCTTTCATGTTTTGAAAAGTGTTTATAACAATTTATAGAACTTGGAGAAATGAATTCCTTTGCCTCATTACGGGTTGTGTCGAACTTCGAAGATCATGAAAATTGAACAGAACCCAAGCATTTTAACGGACCAGAAACGCTTAATGCAAGTGCATTTGACAGCAAGGATGAACGTTCCAGCCAAAAGAGAAATTAAAATCCTTGGAGAAGGAGCTGACTGTTCCCAAGGTTACGACCCGCGAACGCTTAGATCCTCGACATTGTAGAACAAATTACGAGGATCGAAGCCGCCCCCGTCTCTCCTCAAGATTTACATACTTCAGCTTCACGGATACCAATAAATAGTCGATTCGGCGAGCGGGAACAATGCAGCTTTTCTCGCAGAAACGCTTGGCAGAGAGACAGCTCCACGAAGAGAGAGATAGAGAGACAGAAAGAAAGAGAGAAGCTGGCTTGAAATATAGCCTCGTCGTAAATATTTTTCGATGGAAATATTTTGTCACCTTTATTGCCGCGAGCTTTTTGTTTGATCGTAAATTCGGTGGCGCGTTGTTGTGCCGGTCTCAGAGCACAGGTACACCACTCTCCTCTTCAGGACGATGATCCTGGACCGATAATTGGACGTTCGCGATTCGAGACGCGGCCTCGCGCTTGTTCCACCATTCCCTGTCCCTTTTTTTGTCCTCTCGGAATGGTACATTGTCGACCGGTCGCTCTGAAATTTATAATGACGAGAATCATCGAGCGAGCAAAGCACTAAAACATTTTCTCCTCCCGAGCATCCGGCTCGAAAATTTTCAGCTTTCTTTTTTTGATTTGTGAAAATTCTTTAATGGATGGGTCCTCTTCGTTAAAACAAGTAATAATAAGTAAAATAATATTATTAGGAAAGGGTTAAATTGTGCGCCGCCATTTTTGTCACAAATGCATAAAATCCGAAGTCTATTAACTCTCTGACTCCTGCGAGATCTAATGCTGGAGTCGTTTCCCCACCAATATTTCACTAGTCGTATTGACAGTCGCTCGAGCTTATCCTCCGCCGCTACCACGACGGGGCACGAATAGCTCCGAGGGATTAATAGATGACAGTTATTTATTTGTGATAGGTATTTTCTAAAGATGACTTCTTCCCCAGCAACCAATACATTTCTTTTGCTTTGTCCACAGAAAGAGAGAGCCGTCGAGACAAAAGCGAAGATCGTATTCAAATTAACGCTGTGGTTGCGAACCGCATCCCTTTGTATTTACACTGTTCTCTATCCCCTGTTCCTCCCTTTTGGGGTCGAGCGGTTTAAAGCGCATATAAAAATTGATCATGACCAATTAACTTCCAGGCAGAAGTCAAGACGGCCGCGGCCGGGGGACAGGGAAGACAGTCGAGGCACGTCTGACTTTCCTTTGTCCGAGCCATAAACTTTTGGAAAGTATACACCTGGAATTCACTTTCAACCATTTAGCTTACCGATCCCCGTCGTAAACGCTGTCGAAACTGATGTTCTCCCCGAGCCCTGTCCCATCCCCTCTGCCCCCGAACACGCGTTTTATTTACGACCCACCATCCCCGTCCGGTATTTTTATTATTTGCTCGAATATTATCATCAGCGATAAATTGCCGGTGAGATAATAATGCGACACGGACCGAACAGATGTAATCCTTTCTCTTAATCGACGCCCTGTTAACAAGACAACGATCCATGGATAGAATCCTGGAAGCAACATTGCGTTAGGTTGTCCCAAAAGTTTAACGCTAGGTTTACGGGATCCGTCGAAATATCTTAACCCCTTTACCGTATTTTACTTAAAATGTGTTAAAACGAGTCCAAATTTATTATCGTACTACTTTTTTTACGACATTATCACAGTTCGAATATTGACAATTTCTCAAGAATCGGAAAAAATGGTCAAATACTTTTTGCAGCGGCGGACCTTTAATTTTGGGACTCTGAGCGAACACTGTTTGGGGGCCTACCCAATTCATCCAAATTAACCCAGGTACCAAAAAACATTATTGTACAATTTATTTTTTCTTAAATTTTTCATTGAAATTGTTTTTATTTTTATTTGTATGCCCATAAGCCTATGCCTAGATTCACCGCTGACTTTGTGGATCTACCGAGTATACAAACAGTCATAAATAGTGTCCCTTGGTTAGCATTAACCATAACAATGTTGAAACCGAGCAGGAAATTACGTTCATCATCCTGCCATTCAATTTCGGAGTCCCGCTTCGGAGGACTTGTTCATCGGGGAAACGTTGTTGGTATCTGTTCTGTTATGCCCTTAATTTTCGAGGGACACGAGTCATTCCCGTGTTTACAATGTGCCGTAAATATTCCTTCAAGCGCTGTCTCGTTCGTTCGAGCTAAAGTTTCCTATTGGGATATTGTCAGATTTAATTGTGATGCACGGTGGTGCGGTCACATCAATTCTTTTGTTTCCTACACCGAGGAAATTATTCCTAAAATTCTTTTCCCTGATAATTTATAATATATTAATTGGTCCCCTTCATTCTCAAAAAGCGTATAATAATGTAATGCTGTCATTGCTGGAACAAATCAATCTATAAAACGTGCTGAATGAAACAAGATTAAAAAGTGTCTAATATTAAAAAAGAAATTATAAAGTAATTAAATCTTCAAAATCACAAAAATAATGAAAACTCGCGGTTGCTATTGTTTCATCCCTTCAAAGCTGTTTTCGAGGATCGGCAGGACACGGAAGGGTTGCAAACAGAGCCTCGAACCAGCGGAAGGAAGGCTCGGGCTCACGTCGAGTGGGAGTGGCGTGGGTGTGTCCAACACACTAGCTCACACGGGGCTCCTATAAACTTTCCAAACACGATGTAACGAGTGCCGTTCCGTTCGCACGTTTTATAGGGACAGGAACCCCCTCCTCACCGAGATCACCCCCGATCTCGGTGGCAAAGTTTGGCAGACCGCGAATAACGTTCTTGTTTCCCCCTGAGGCGAGGGGAGAAACCAACCCCTTGAAATCGACTCGACGGAGAGGATACACCCGCACATCGCCACGGAATAACAGTCGTTTCAATTTTTACTGTTCCACCGTTTTCGGAAGCGTTCTTCGGAAAAGTTTCTATGTTCCTGTCGACGTATCAAGGTATGTACCAAGATTTTTATCGCTTCAAGGGGATGCTGTCTTCTCTGCGAGAATATCGTTTGATCTCGTTTGATCGTTGAATCTCCGGGAAGAACGAATACAGTGATCGATCTCGAGGAGATAGTCGTTGTGTAACACTCAGATCAAGCATTCAATTTTTGGTAATTAACCTCCAATGAGCACACTTATTGTTCGCACATGTCCAGGGGCTATTTTTTTACTGTTTTCAGCTTTCACAAAATCTGAAAAATTCAAGTCTCTACTTCAATACCGTTATCAATAAAATATACAAATTTTACGGATTAAGGGAGTAGACTCCTTTTTCCTGGATTGGAAGGATGCGGGATTCGCGTTCTCATTTCTAGATAATATAAAAATGGAATTTTTGAGTAGTCAAAAATGCTAGATAAAAGATAGGGTTCTATCACCCTGAAAAGTTCTATTTTTTCGTTTACGAGGCGTAATTTGCATTATTCGAAAACATACAACTGCGCATGTAGAAAAAATCCATTATTGTATTATCGAGAAATGAGAATGCGAATACCGCATCCTTGCAACCCTACAAACGAGTCTACCATCTTAAATTCGGAAAAATAAGGGTCTGCTCTCCTGTTTCTTTGAAAGGATTCAAAAGTAAAATTTTCGCCTTGACATAGACGACCCAGCGTGTCGACCGAGGGTTAAGTTAAATAAATAGCTGCTACACTCTTTCGATTAACTTTTCATGGAGGACGGTCAAAGCCTGGAACCCGAATTTTTTTACGGCAATCGATCTGCCTCTCTGGAAAATGGAAAGTTGCTCTCCTCGTAGCAGCTCGTCCTCGAGACGTCGCACATAAATCTTGCCGGTGACTACGCTCGACTGGCACAAATAGCTTCCCGAAAGTGCCGTTTGCGGAATCCCGTGCGACTGCCGCCGATTTCACGACATCTGTTTACGTTTCTCGTGAAAAATCACTTTCCTATTTACCCGGGGAGCGTGTGTTGGGCACATGGGCGGAAACGAGACGCACAATGGACGCGCGTGGCGTGGTAGTCCCGCCGGCTAAAAAGACTGGTTTCCCTTTTTTTCACGCTTCGAACCGTTCTGAAAAAATACCGGCAGCGACACCGGGCAAGATTTTTGGTAACATAACGCTACGACGCGACGCGACGACACATTTGTGCGTCGGGAGAGCTGTGAAGAGACACGCAGGACACACGTGTCTTCCTTTGGGACGCTGTCTACGAGCTCGGAAAGATCTGAGTAGTCTTATCTGCGGGTCCGCCGTTGAAAAATAATGTCTTTCTTCCATTTTCTTTCATTTCTCTTCCATTTTTTAAGTGGCAGAAATTGTGCCCATTGATCCGCCGCAAGCAAAAAGGGAGCGAAGGTCTTGACGTTGAAAAGCTGGTGTCTCGGGGGATGAAAATATTTGCTGGCTCGGAAACCGAGACGTTTTCTTCGCCGGACAATGGCGTTCTTCTAATTTATAACTCTTCCATCAAGGTGATCCTTCGATGGACAGCATCCGCTGGCCCCTGGACACAGCAAATCGGTCATCGGCAAGTTTTCGTGGGTCCTGTAGAAAGACTGGAAAAAGAGACTTGTTCTCGAGACTTAGCCAGCTTCGAGCAAGCTGTAGCCCCGGAATAAGAGGCCGTGTCGAAAAACCGTGGCGAATTCCTGTCGACCTAAACGAATCCGTCAAAAGCTACGGGGGGGTCCCGTTTTCCAAAGTCGCAGCAAATCAATGCACACTCCCCCCTCCTCGTTCCCCTCGTGTCCATGGGCGAAAACCTGATGGAAATTCGGAAAACCGGCTGCTACGGAACACAGTTCGACGGGTAAAGAAACGCGAGCTGCATAAAGGGACGTTCCTTCGTCGTTATCGAGGCCGGGTACCAGGGGGCCCCGAGGCGCGCGCCCCGGGTTCCGCTCTAAATGCCCGTAAATGGCAAACAAATACCACCGTGGGTTCCGCTTCGACGAAAGTTGAGACGTCACGCGCGACCTGGAGGACCTACGGGGACCTTATGGTTTCTTGCTTTAACCTTCTCGAACACCCTGAACCACCCCGTCCCCCTCAACTTTTGACGTTTTTTCCCGTCTGCGCGGCTCATTCTCTGCAGTTTCCTGTCGGCAAATGTCGAGTCTGCTGGCACAATCCTTTTAACTGAGGACTCGCCAAGGGGATGAAACTGGGATGCACCAGAACATAGGACAGAACATTCTCTGTGATGGTGGTCGTTTAAAAATATTTAGTCATTATGGAGCAGCATTCTTCAAGTTCATTTCGTATCGTTGTTTTATTTCACTTTTTAATTTATTTGTATATCTGGTTTTAAGTTAGGTCGAACAGAAATCCTTTAATCCTCTTCTAAGCGAATTCTTTTAATCTCTCTCCTGCTTTAATCTGCAGTCTAATAATAACGCGAGAAGTACATATTAGCATTATCTGTGAGACCTACAAAACTCGAGCTCCGATGTGCAGGGTAGTGAAGGGTTAATGAGTCAAAGGAATGCGAGGAAAGTTAAAGCAATGCGTTTCTTCATTCTCCGCAGGAAATCGGACCACCGGCAGTCAAGATCGAATAAAGTGAACATGGAGGACATAATAAGCCTCGGGCCGATAAACAATCCGAGACAGCGACAGGGGTGTTCACGTTTTGCGGGTCTCAGTAAACAATTAGGAGGGGCCGCCGGGCACAATGGCCACTTTGCATTTTCGATGTCCAGGCTGCGCGGCTCTCCCGAAAAACGCAATCGTCCGGATAAATGAAGAGATACCGGCGCATAAGTTTCCACGGGCAAAAAGACGACGAGCCGGCTTTGATTTACGGACGTAATCGTCCGCGGTCGATTAATAAATCCCGGTCTCTCCCTCTCCCTCTCTTTCTTCTTTCCTCGTTTCTCGTCTCGGGCCCCGGTGCTCGCTATTAATCGTGATTAATTATCGGACGCCGGGGGAGGAGCAAGAGGGACGGGAAATTGTGTACGTTATGGTACGCACCTGCTAGTTGTTGCTCTACGTGCTGTCATCACTCACGTCGCAAATGTGAGGCACGTAGAACGGGGACAGCGGAGCGGACGAAGAAAACAGAGGAAGAAAAGCTGCGGACGAGAGCGGGAGACGTCTCGTCGAGCCCGTAAGAAGCCGATCATCGACTCGCTCGAAGATCTCGTTTGCGATCCCCGTCGATCCTCGAACCGGGGAATCGGCCGTGGCGATCGCGGAAGTGTCAACGACCTTCTGGAAAATTGTTTCGTTCTGCTAACCGAGGCTTTTAACGCGCTCGATGCCGTGTCGCCCATATACGGCTGACGCAACATTTGTCTAGAATCGAACAGGAATTTTTACACCAATTTATTCAGTGTAACAAATCCCGATACTTGATTGGGAACAGCAACATCGCCACCATCATCGTTCTTCTGTATCGTGAATTAATCGGATCAGTACGATCCAAACTGTGTCGTGTTTGGTGTCGTTTCAATCGGGAAAGTCTCGCGAACATATTGATAAAAGTTTCGTAGGAGAATAGTTAGAAAGAAAAGAGTTCTGCCACTTTTCTTGACGAATTGCAATGCATCGGAGTTAACCAGAATCACTCAGATCTAGCAGACCTGGCGACAAGTTCTCGGCACGTGATTTTCCAAAAATCTCGAGCGAAAAAGGGCGCCAGGTCGATGGAGCTACAGGAGATCGCAAGAAGCGCGACAGTGTCCGAAAAATCGCCATCAGGCCAATCGGCACCCAGCGTCGCGTCATTAATTTCACGATCGTCGACGTAGGTAAACGTTCGTCTTGCGTCGAAGGAGATATTTACACGGGGGCGAGGCAGAGGAGACAGGCTTCTTGCTGTCCCCGGCGTCTTTTTCCGCCGGTGAATCCCGTCCTTGTCCCGCGATGACGTAGAGGAGACGAGCCTTAGGCGAGGAGGACATAAGTCAGCCGGTATTCAATGAGTTCGGGGAAGTTCATCCCCGGTTCTTCGCACGCGAACCATCGAGTACCGCGACAACGGACCACAGATCCTGCGGGTTCGCCACCCGAAAAACTGGATCCGGGGGACCAGCGATCCCGGCGAACCCTGGATCTCCGGTTTCCTGGTAAAAACTGACACCGGCACCAAAATCGCCGAGGTCGACCGTCCTCGGGTTTTTTACCCCCATTCGTTGGATTCCAGTTTGCACTCGGGGGAATTCGATTACCGCCTGCTAGATCTTGGATCCCCGAGGAAGATATGCTCGCCTACATCCGCTAGAATTCTGTCGTCTCCCGATCACTATATTAACCCCTTACGCCCTCTATTTTCTGTTCAAAGCTCAGAGCTTTTCTTACATAATGCTTGTCGTTACTATTACGTTGCATAAAACTATTTCCAGTAAAACAGAAATTCATTGAGTAATTTAAAGATAATTTACAGACGATTAAAACAATATCCGAGTTTCACATTTTTATTTTCTACTACTCGCAACAGTAAAACTCAATTTCATTGTTCGCAAAAATAAAAGACATTTGCTACGTTTTCACGACCATTTCTCATCGGCTAACTTCCACGAAACACACAGTGGAGGTTCGGACGTTCGTTCGTATTTTCTCCGCTACGAAATCCAATTTTATTGTTCCCGCCGGAAGCGATAAAACATTTTTTTAGTGGAGGGGGTAAATACAGGTTCAGCTTGTATTTTTATTACACAAGAGAATAAACGTTCTCCGGGAGCAATAATGTAGGAAACTAATGAGCCCGTTTTGTCCCCCCCACTCCTCGCGGTGTTCTTCCGATTTGTTCTCCCGCGTTCGTTTCTACATTAGAATTAAAATGGAGATTCTGTCGGTTACGTTGACTTACACGATTCTTCGTTTAAGAATCGGACGCTTGGGCACAGTTATCCGAGACTGAGAGGTTCGATTAAACCCTTCGAGCCTCTCGATCGAAAAACTTCGAGATGGAATCTCGAGGAATCGAATGGTTTCCCTGTAAACGTGTACGGGCTCCTAAAATATTTTCTGTGTCGCCGCGATGGGGGATCGGGATCCGACGCCCCCGTCAAAGTGATTTTCTATGGCGTACGGTATCGATAACATGGAACTAATGCCGTTCACTTGTTCGCTCCCCGACGCGATACCGATCTTTATAGTGGCGATTATTATCGAGAAGCGGTGCATTTACTCGATCCTGTTAACGGTTGCTATGATTGTCCTCGCGAAAATTGGAGGACGCGATCCATAGGGAGCGAGACAATCGATCATTAACAGACTGCGGAATTCTATGCAAAATCAAAATTGTCAGAACTAATTGCAATACACAGTCAAATAATCCCATAATAATTCTAATAAATCTGTAGGTTCTACTTTACAGCATACCTCATCGATTCACTTCATCTTTTCCAGAGACACGGTGATCGAATTCCTAGAAAAATCCTCGGACAAAGATCATAGGAAAAAGTTGAACCTTCATGGGTTATCGAGGGATTCCTTAGGGTGTCTCCATTTCGAGAAAGCGAGAGGATCCACAAAGGCTTCTCCTCTCCGCTAATCTAAAGCCTCGAAAGTCGCCGGTACAATTAATCCGAGAATTTACGAGCTCGATGCAGAGGATGCTCGGGGCAGGTCCTGGAAATTATTCCAGGGCCCGGGGATGATCTACGGTCTGTTTATATTTCTCATGATTGCGCTGGGAAGTCGACGAGGAGAAAGTCAGTGGCGATCGAGTCGAGGGCAGGTGTCGAATCCCGGGGCCCTATTTTCCATCGAGGTGAACAGATTATGAAGACGTCCGCGACCTAAATGCACACGTATACGCGTCGCACCTGTATGGGGGTCGATTTCCCATACGCCCTCGCCACGGCTGTTTCCAGGGCGTGACTCTGAAAACCACCGGGACCCCAAACAGGCCTTTCGACGTGTAACAGAAGAACGAAGAAGAAGCCAGGACGAGGCTCGAGGAGGATAGACGACGAGAAACTCTCCTCTCTCTAGTCTCGTATAGTCTCCGTGCGGGGACCGAGTCTACCTGACTTATGGGGGCCCAACATTCGGCATTATTTATGGCCGGGAGAAGAACCGAATGCTCCCAAAAGAACTCCTCACGGTCTGTTCCTCGTTCCCTCTCCCCCCCCCGCCTCGTTGCATCTCGTTTTATCTCGTTCTCGTCGCTTCTCAGCCTTGCTGGAACCTCGATCGCCATGGCGTTTTCTCGAAATGCGGAGTCGAGGACGTTCGCCGTGACGAATTCGTCAATGGCGACGCTTCCGTCATTTCCAGTTTGCGAAACTGTTTCGAGGACCGACCGTTCGATGGTCGCTGAGAAGCTGTCTTCTCCAAGGTCCAGAAATATTCTTGTTGTCACCGAATACAGTTTTGGAGTCTCGTCTGTTGTCTGTTCATCTGTTCCGAAATGTTCTACAGATTATTTAGCGTTCGCTGGAGCAGTTTAGGCACACGTAACAACAACAAAGAGTTCCTAGTCGTGCCAGCGTGAACATATATCTCATCCGTCGATCAGCTTTTGTTTCACCGATCGAAACATCGCGGTTTGTTGGCACGGGGGGCTGTCGCTGGATTATCATCGGGCTTAACCGATCGGTTTCCATTTATCATACCGGGACAATGACGATCGCGTGTCCCAATCAGTGTTCGGACGAGAACACAACGCACGATAATTCCCGACGCGGCCTGTCGTTTAACGCTGATTCAATATCTGCGGGATGAAGCAGCGTCGAATGTAAATTGCGGGGTCGGGGCGAGGAATCTGCAGACGCATCCAGCGACACACACCGGGTCCGGTACCCGTCTTCTACCCTCTCTCGGATCCGACACAGTATAACAGAGCCGCGGACTCTCTCGTCATCGCGATCGGAATTCATCATCGGAGCTGGCTATCGATCCAACCAATTTGCCGCACAATTATTGCCCCGCATCTCGTCACCGTTCGTCTTCGCGATAAAGGCGGCACTCGGTTTATCGGTACGATCTGGACAACAGAGAACGCTCCACTCGAAAGCGAAGCGGCGCCGAGCGGGTTGACACGGTGACGCGCCACCTGGGGCGCGTTTTCTCGCGCGTAGGCGCGAACAATGTTAACGAGAGGGACTCGCGGTGAAAAAATTTACGCGAGCCCCGCGGCGATCCTTCACCGGACCTGGCAAATTAATTTCGCCACGCTTCTCGTTTCCGCGAGCCGATCTCGCCGTTCGCGGAGGCGGCGCTCTTCCCGGCTCCGAGCTTCGTGGAAACTGAGGCTGCTGAGAACAGTAAGGTTGTTACAAGTCGGTGGTGTCGAAAGTGATTTTTGGGAATTTTTCTCGGAAACTGTAAAGCTTTACGCATGAAATGTTATCGTATGAAATTAATATTTCAAACGGCAGACTTTAGAGAGCATCTCATGTTTATATTTAAAAATATTTATCTCGCAATAAAGTTGTGGGTGATCTTCTGAAGTTCTTATCAAACAGCGCGATGTGAAATTTTTAATTATGTTCTACACGTATATGCCCACTGTTTAAGACCAGGTTTTCACTGTTTATGTATAGACTCACGTGTATTGTCCACATAATTAATGACGTATACGATCATCACCAAATGGCTATGATTATCGAATCGTAAAGCCTCGTCGAAATCTTCCTCGTTCCGACCACCGAGCAAATCGCACGAACAGTCTCTCGAGGCATTTATGTAAAGAGTTACGAAGTGTTCGGCCATTTATCGAGTCCAATATAAAACCGAACAGCGGCCGTTTACGTTCGGTAAGTTACGAGCTGGCAAAGGACCATTTCAGTTTTTCATTTGACCAAGCCTGCTGGGCCGAACAGTAACGCGTTAGGAAAAATAAAGGTGGGCCTGTCGTTCGTAGAATAATAACCCGCGAAGAGTCCCGTCGAATCGTAGAACGCTATAAATTCCAGGAGGGCAGGCGGAGTTGTTCGCGTCGGGGAAGGTGTAAGTTCTCGAAATTGATCGGGAAGGCATCCGGGGAGAAGGGCGGGCGTCCCTGACCGAGTGGCTTCCACGCAGAATCCTAAAAATGAGCGCTTCCGAACGGGCGACCAGAATCTTTTGGGTCAGGTAGGCATATAACGATCTCCGGAGTCTCATCCTCCGGCCGGAATATAAACTGTTTCTGGGAACGGAGAGTCGTATATCTTGCCGAACGACAATGCCAGAGTCAGTCACCCACTCACCCAGTCGGGACTACCTCGATATAGACGCGTCCGTCGAAATCCCAAACTAAAACACACTCCGGAGTGACTCCGATTCTTATTTATCAATTCATATTACTCGATGTTAATAACAAGCTTTACGCATCTGAATCGCGGTTTTCCAACGTGGACCTTCAAGAGGTCTCTTGGTCTTTAGAAGAAGATACCCAAAGACAAAATTGCTGTCCATACCACTTCTATGATGGTTTTTTGGTGAACCGAAGTGCACTATTTAGAGAATTCTGCAGATTTCTACCAATTCTATGAAACAGCAAAATCGCGATAAGGAGCCACTGGCGTTCAACGGCGGCAAAAGGATAAATTCGCAGGATGTGTGCGCAGGTGTCGTAGCAGCACACCGCAGGATCATCGTTGTCCCAGCATCAGGAATGACTGGTCGAACTTCCCGGCATTTTATCTGGTGGTAAGTATCTTGTCGTTTGGCATTAGTGTACCAGCCAGTCAGCCGGTGACAGATTCTTATCTGGATCCGAGAGGAGACACGCCGTCTCACCGGTGCTCGTTCCCGGTCACACCTATCCCGGGGTTCCATGGATCGCGTTACTCTCCTCTGGATCCCTTCTCTCGATTCTGCTCTTTTTCTCGCCCCCTTTACACCGATGGCTTGAGCTCACGGGAATCCGTGTGACAGGTAGTCGGGAACGGTGGATCGGAATTCATGTTTCTAAATCACGGTTGTTCCCGTTCGATGCCAATTAGCATCCCTTTAAATCGAAGATAAGCGTCCGGGACGCGTGAATAAATTCTTGTCGACGATAATCTGCCTCGACGTTGGATCGTCGAACACCCTTCGAAGCTTCCTGCCTTGTTCTACAATTTCTATCGCGTTTCTGACACCCGTGTCCCACGATTTCCTGCTACCAGTTCGTCATTTCATTTCAGCACTCCATCATTTTTGGAAAATTGTTGCGAGTGGATGTTTTCCCATTTTTTACGAGACACGAACGAGATACATACGTATTCAGCTGATCATTTGGCTCTTCTTTATTGCTCTAATCTAGTCGTAATCATGTCAATACCTACATCTTGGTAAAAATAGTAAGTACAATTTTTAAAGAAACGAGACACATTTATATGCAATTTTACACTTAAAAACTAGCTGAGCCAATATTTTATATATCGATGTTCAATTTTTAAAATTTATGAAGTTTTCCATTCTTCTGAGAATCCGCGAGAGGATCCAGATCTGGCGGCCGAGGATCTTGGACAATGGCGCGCTAATCAGAGTTAAGGGCGGCTGGATCTCCCGCGATCAGGAACGATCGATTCACAGCCGGTCCGAGAAATTAGACGAAATCTTGGGTAATTACCGCGGCGAAGTACCCGGGGGATTCGATTACAATTAAATCGAACAAGCCCCTCGGCCACATCGTAGCATAACATGTGCCCCTGGCCTTGGATCGCAATGATTCGTACGAATCGGGGAGCGGAGAGATCAAGAATACGATCGGCGAAGATCTTAATGACCGGTGAGAGGCAATCGTACCTCGGATGTTTCACCAGAGAAAGAAAGAAAGAGAGAAAGGGGGAGAAGGAGAGACAGGGAGAGAAAGCCGGCAGTAGACCGTTTTGAATGGAATAATTAGATGATTATCTTTTATTTATCCGCGGCTTTGATCAGCCGCCCGTCCGGCATAAAGGGACGCCATTTGCAATTATCCGAGAGAAGAGGAAGCGTATCGTTCACTGGAATGATACCTCTATTATAATCAAGCCACCCATTGCGCGTTAGTGTCTTCCCGTCCCCTTCATACTCTCGCGGAGGATCCTCTGTTTCAGAAATCGAGCCTGCATCGCTATCCTCTGTCCTTTGAAGACAGAAATAGTATAGCAAAAATGCGCGTGTTCAGACGAGACGGCAGCGAAACTCATCTAACATCGGATAGTTACGTTTTATGCAACAATCGAAACGCAACGAAACGATTATGCTCTTTGAAAGTCCAACGAATCTCTTGTTCTAAATTATTCTGATGCTTTATAAAGGTTGTACGTCAATTTGATAAAATATTTTAACACCGAAGGTAAGAGACTCTTGGACCAGAAGAGTAACAACTTTCAGGACACTCCTCCCGAAAATATTTGCGTTTCGGTCTGAAAGCTGTGTCCACCGGAGGAGCACAGGGCACAAAGAAATCATTCAGAGCGGTCAAAATCGCTCGGGTGGTCAAACCAGGTCCCAAACACTGTTGCGAGACTTCGATTCAGGGCGTCTTCCTCTTTTCTGCGGAACGTCTAAATCACGAGGACGAGGGAGGACGAGGACAGTGGTATCGGCTGAGAATCGCGAGGGTCCATTATGTGGCTGTTAGGACGAGAAATTGAGCAGCTTTTGGCGGAATTTTACTGGAACCCCCAGTGCGGTCCCAAACACGTAGACAAACTCGAGGAAACCGGGGAGTCTACGAGAGTATCCACGGGGCTGCGCGATGTTCCTGCTTGGTGCAAAAGGCCGAGTCACCGAAAATGCTTGAAGAACGTTACCGAAAACAGCCGAGGCCAAAACACGGCGTCATGTGTCGCCCGTGAAAAGAGGTGCAGAGACACCTCGGGGGCCGACCAGGTAAATGGGCCCGGTAAATCGGTGAAAGAGGCGAGGCCCGAACATTGTCCGACCCGAGAACTTCGACCAGCCCTCCGCGGATCGAAAGAAACGAAGCCACCCAGGATGCTGGCCAACAATGATCTCCACGAAGTCATCCGACACCGCCGTGGAATCACCGTTAATGGCCCGTGCAAAGGAGGACGATCCCATTGTCGATTTATTGCGAGGAAGTTGACTCGCACGAAGACTGCTCACTCGGGACACGCGTGAGACCTGCTCACCGCTTGTTCTGGTTTGCTCGAACCATCTCCGCTGGCATCTTTTCGAGGTGACTTTCGCGATGACGTCTGTGTTCGGGCTGAGCTTGCGTCCGAATCTCCCTCCGGCAGCTGCACAGTGGGGCGGGTGACCGATCTAGGCGGACGACAGTCATGTAAACAAATAGAGATGTTTCCCACCCAGCCATTTTCCGCGATGTTTATACAAGCTAACAAGTGCAGGGAGAATTGGTCAGAAATCTATGCATCGAAAATCTCGAGTAAAACTCGATTTTTCTTTCTGTTGTATTATAAAGAAAAGTATTGTTTGGATCAATAACGTTTTTTAACAATTCTTTATTATGAAGGACACTATCAAAAGACACAGAAGTTAAAATTCTACAAAGGCTGTACATTGAAGAAATAAAGGATCAATGCAGAAAATTGTTAATAAGCCCAACGAGAAATAATTGATTTGCTCGTTTTCGCGAATTTCATTATAATTCACGGTGGAATTACCGAAGAAGTCCGCACGACGCTCGCTTGGTCGAAAGATCGCGATTACATGGCAGAACGTCTGCGAGGCAACGTCCGCAGACTCGATAGCAGATAAAATATCGCTCGCTCGACACTTATCGATGTAATGAGGCCGAGATACCGCGTGGTTAAACCGAAGCAGAAGCGCGCAGGGGAATAATGCCATTAAATCGCAGCATGAATATCTACGTAATTACGAGCGGACAAGCGGCGTAACAGCAATCGCTCGAAAATAAACTTATTCGACCACGGGGAATCCATCAGCGGACCGACAGAACCTTCTACTACGCACGAACCGTCTTTCCATTTCCGTGCGCACATTTTCCGTTCCTTTTTCACTCTCTTCCTCCAAAAATTGACAATCTTAAATCTGTAAACATTCTAAAATTTTCCAAAAATTTTTTTTGCTGTCTTATTCCTCTGTTCTTGTTAACAATTTTTCGTGATTAAGTGGAGGTTGCGGGACGTTCCTGTATTTTTTTATAATGATGGAAACCTTGTCGAAGTTGCTGATATTTAATCGATTCAATTATTCATATTAATTCATTCATATATTTTGTACGCTATATTTTACTATTTTAGTAATATTGACTTTTTAGGGGACCTTTCGGGGACCAAAGTTAACCAAATGATCACCCGATGCAGCCAATAAATCACCGTAAAAGTTACTGTCGGACGTCAACCTAAACTTGCGTTTCCCTAGCGACTATTTTCCCCAACGAATTGACTGTTTGAGCCGGTTTTATTGCGATCCTTGCAGTTAAGGGTTGACAAGTCAAATGGTTCTGTCGAGGTCATCTCCGAAAAGTGAAACTATGCGGTAACCGTGGAGCAAGAGAAACGTGGTCTGTGGGAACGAAAAAGAGGAAGAAAAAAGGGAAGCATCGCAAAAGGAAGGACACTTTCGCGGAGCAGCATTTTCATCCCGGGGCAAGAAATGAGCTGGGCGCGAGACCATAAATCAAGCGAAGGGAAATCCAACGAAACCACTACTGGCTATAAAAGTTTATGGTGTTTGGCCCTTAAAGACGCCAACGGAGGACTGTGCGAGAGCTGTTCGCCGTATATCTCGGCGGAAGTGAAACTCTCTCTCTTCCCGGGACCGTGTCGTGGCCTTTTGCGGACAGAAGATGAAGGGAGGTCAACAGGGACCTCGGGAAGGTCCTCTGTGGAGGGCGAAAACTGGGGCCCCTTCGATCAGTGTTTCAACAATATCGGTCGTCCACATTGTTCCGGACGGGAAGCGACTCCTTGCGCGTCAGCCGGAAAACGAGGGAAAAGGGAAATCTTCTCGTGATATACGACTTATTACGAGCCTGTGATTTACAGTCCACAGGCCTTGACATCTGTGTCACGTGGTGGCTTCCACATTTATTTTTTTCGCGCGTCCAACGATTGGCCTTCGATGCATCTGACAATCTGGTTAACTCTTTTGCTGTGTGCTTCGTTTCATAGCTCATTTACTCTCGATACGCTGCGATTGCCACACTGCGGATCTGCGTGCGATAAACATTTGTTGTGGCGTTTGCATCAAATAGGAGTTGCGGAAGAATTCATTTTGTCTCAATTTTAATATTGATGCCTCAATTCTCTCGCTATACACACGGTGTCAAATTGCAGGTACCCCTTTTATTTGCTTTACTATTATTTTATTTACTTTCATATTATTTTTCAGCTTTACTGTGTTAAAATACGTTTACGCCAACGTGTACCATCGATGGTAAAAATATAAATCTCATCAGGCGTCGGTAGTTCATTTGCACAAAATTTTATACAAGATCCCGACCAGATACCTATGCAACTATGTAAACTCTTTCCCCGTAATTCAAAATGAAAAGTTTAATTAAACGAAGCGTCCAAATCCCCATGGAAACGGAAGCGAGGAGCCAAATTCAATAAAGATCAAAACGGAACGAAGCTCCGGGAGTTCTGTGCAAAAAACTGCGAAAGAAGCTCCGCAAGAGAAAAAATGGTACCCCCGGTGCCGGTAGAAAATGTTCTTTCTCGGCGGAACCGACGGAAGAATGGAAAAGCGCAAGCTGCAGAATCGCGTTACTTTTTTCTCGACAGGCCGGACGTAAATTACTCCCGATAAGGAAGAAATTTACGTTCCCGAGCAGAAAAAAAGGGGGCTCGCCGCGTGTTCCTGGCGATTTACGGCGAGTGTTGTGCACGTGAAGAATTTACGTCGAACGTGCGTGCCTGCGTCCACGTGTACAATTATTTCCCCACGTGATGCATTGACGTGAGTCACGTACACTTAACCGGACATTGCACAGTCTCTTTCCTTTTTTTTCCTCGTCGCGATATTGCGCTATTACGAACTACTACGTCACATGGACGGGTTCCTTCAGGATGCTTCCAACTGGATCACTAGGTACGATACCAACGCGAACACTATGGTACGATACTCGATGTACAATTTGGATGTACCGTATATTTTGGAACTTTTTAGATTTTTTGTTTTGTGTAGGTGGTTTCATGCGAATGAGTGACAAATGTGTTAATCTTTAAAGTTTATTGAGAAATAAGAAAATAAAAATGAACTCGTTGGGAACTGATTTCACTTTTAGATATTCTCAGACACTTTCAGACATCTTTAAACGTTTTTCGACATTTTTATGTGATAGATAGCAATCTTTAAAAATGTACATAAATCGACGAACATTTGAGGAATGTGACATAAGGATTGAGAATTAGCTCAAGGGTTCAGAATGCTGACATCAGGGTTAAGCTCAATACCATTGAAGTAAAATACGAAAAGATGGGCTATTCTGGTCGGGTACCAGAAATTTCGATTTCACGGTGGTCGTTGCATCATGGAAGGGTTCCACTCGACGGCGCATCGTCATCGAGGAATCGTTACCTCGGCCGAAATCGATTTTCCACCGACACCTTTGTGCATCGGCGAGCCAATCGTTGGCGCGCGATCACACCCCCGCTCGATTTTCGTGGTGGTTTTGTCACGTTCGCGGGGTCAGGAACCCCGTATCAAGCTCCTCGATCCCTCCGATCGGCCTGCGGCCGCACGCGATCGCGATCAAGCGATTTGTACCCGCGGAATCGCTTGTAAATCTCAATGCTCTGTTTGCGGTTCGTCGACGCGGCGCACGGGCTCGCGCACGCGACGATACGGGCCTAGAGATTGATCACATTTCCAGGGAAGTTTACCACCTTCTATAGAACCCGCCGTGGCTTTGGTATTTCAATTATTCAGGCCTGGAGATAAACTCCGGCCACACTCAAACGTGGACAAAATTTCGAAGAATCATAATAGCGACACTTCCGTTCGATGCTTCTAGAGACGTTGACATTGGAAATTATAAAATTCTGATATCGGTCATTTTGACGGGCTCGATAGTTCGGGTTACCCTGATCTCACTGACCAATCATTTTTCATTATAAAATATAATGTATCTTAATGTATCGACGAAATCGTGTCGGTGAAATGTTTATCAATGAGGTCAAGATAATGCCGATAGTTCTAGTATTTAATAGAAAGCTTAAACTCGATTCCTCTTGAACAGGACCAAAGAATTCATTTTCCAAGAATCCGTTATCACATTTTGCTTCGCGATCGCCCCGCGCAGCGTACATGGTAACAATTAAAGTTGCAGGCAGCGAAGAAGATATTTTATAGTCCCCGAGACGTTTCTCTCGTGCCAGGACCTTGTTGAACCCTCTGAAACACCCTTCGAACTGGCCGCGATCAAGCCTGATAAGATTCGAGACCAACTATAACCAACTATAGCCAGCTTGGCGTTCGATGAAAATAATACCGAAATTTATGCGACGCCCGCTTAAAACGCCGATGACATCTTCTCACGAGATTGAACCGAGTTTACATGTGCGCATAGCCGCGTACAACCCCGACGCATACTGGTCGCGAGCGCGATCATAAAGCACACGGAAGTCCCGTGGGGGGTGATTGGTGACCTTGTTACTTTCAGACACGATCGTACCGTGTCCATGGATTCGAGGATAATCCAGGGATCGTCGATCCGGGGAAAAGATCGCCGTGTCCGCGTATCGAGGCGTGTCCGATCGATACGGCGCGTTCATCGATCACAGGGGGTTGTAATGGACGTTTGAAACGGAACCCGGCGAAAATATACCGTGTCAAGGCGATCCTTTCTCGAGCCTTCCTAAAGAACCTTCCCCGAATCTGCGCAAAATACATTCCCAACACAAAATGATCGATCCAACAAATTGAACTTCTATCATTGGAATTATCAGTCCGCGGATCCTCAGGCAAAAGTTGTTCAGTTGCAGGAGATAGGTAACAAGTAGGAAATTATTTAGGAGCCTACTAATAGGCTTTTTAATGACTGTAAAAGCAACGATTTACTGTAAAACTAAGGAAGGATTTATTTCAAACAACATTTTTTAAAGAAGTACGTATGCAGACGTATAAACACGCAATGTTTATACAGGTCTAAAAGCACACAGTAAGTGGTTAAACAGCCTTCTTAAGAACCATGTTACCCGACACGGTAGCTGACGCGGGCAACCACGAAGAAAAGAAACAGTTCTTCTTTTTCTGTGCCCGATGTGACACCTTAAGTGCATACCACTTCACACCATCGCTTTCCTCAGCTGTTATGGCAGAGGACAGAGCAACTTCTTCGGGTACTTAACACTGGATACGCTGAACAGTTAAAGCCACTAATTCTTAGTTCCTTAAAAAATCATTTGGTGACGATGAAAACATTGAAAATGTTTGAGGATAAAGTCAGAAGGATGAAAGAGATAGGAAGCGGGAGAGAGACGGAGGAACGGCGAGACAGAAGAAAGCAAGAGGAGAGGAACACATGTCGTTCGGTGTACCCCGCGGTGCCACGGGGTTCGATGCGTGGGATTCATATATTAAGCGCGAGGCACCGGCCGAAACCCGGCGATGCGAACAGGAGGATAAGAAAAGGGCCGGCCTAGGGCCGAGGGAAGGGGCCAGACGGAGACGGGAGACCGAGGACGAACGGGCGAAGGAATGAGGAGGGAAGAAGAGGCAGGAGGACCTGGTGCGGAGGAGCCTCCGTCGGGAAGGAGGACGGCTGCGAGGCGAACCAGAGACAGATGAACTAATGCTCGAAACCGCGGGGGGCGCGTGCTTTCGAGCGTCTAATGATTTAGCCGGTGCAACGATGCACCGCGCCACGCCGCGCCAAGATGCACCGGTGTGTGCTATGCGCTGCTGCCCCGGCACCGATGATACCCTAGGTACCGGTGTGGTGTGTGCCCGGTGATGCTGGCAGTTATTCTGGTGCCGGTGGAACGATCGCGAACTCGATTCTCGGCCCGGACGCCATTTGTTTTCGGGCTAGAACACAAGCCACCTCGATTTTAGGACACGTACGCTGTTCATGCATTCTTGTAAACAATCTAATAGACGACGATAGAAACTGCATTATTATCAATAGGCTGCGGATTTTGTTGCCTTCTTCTTGTTTTACCGAATAAAATAAACATTGAGAATATTCAGGAATTTTCCCATTGTTTTAATAGCAACGAACAGGTAAGATGTGCAATTGGCTTCGAACCTATTGTATTTCTTTTCAAGAAACCATCAACTTTCTCCGAACGCACCCCCTCCGCAAGGGGTGAGACGACGGCCGTGCGCCGGCAATATGTCTGAAAGGCGAGCGATTTTTGCGTGCGCACCCCGAGAGAAACGGGTCGAATTGGATTTCCCTTTTCCCACGTGTTCGCCATTGTCTCCGCTCGTCTTCTGACAACCGGAACGAAAGGCATATAACGGTCGAGCACAAACTCGTGCCGACCAAATGTTGCTTACACGTTCGCCTTCTCCAGGTGCGAGCTCTCCTCTCGTGTCTCCGGAACTGTTACAGATTCGCTGTTTATTGATTATGAATTATATTTTAGGTCCGATTTATCCAGATATCTTGGAGGAAAACATATTTCCAGTGCCTTTAACCCTTAGCACTCGAATGGTGACTCTGAGGCGCTTCCAAAAATTGCTATATCATTATTTAAAATATTGCTTACATCATCAGATATTATAATGAGTATTGTATCAGGTATTATATCAATTTCGTATCCACCAAATTTAACAAATCATTGAGAATGGAATGAGCTAAAATAGCTCCGAGTGCAAAGAATTAACAATACCAGTTGCCTATGAATTGTCCCTACTATTCCTTATGCTATGGCAAAAAGAAGCGACGGTTTATTTTTTATGAATAGCGTGTAAAGTGCATGTGGCACGATGATCATTACAATTTTTCCGACGAGGGGATAATAGTGATCGTCCGTGGAGGAAACCGCAGGGTGTGGCGATCTCCAAAGAAAACCACGAAGCTTCTTAAAGAGGGTGGAAGCGATCACCGCAAGATATCTAATCCCATTCTCCTCGCGATTAAGGAAACTCAGACGAGGACTGTTGTCGGACATACACGGGACTGGTACACGGATATCGGTAACAAATGCGAGGCGATATAAAATAATAAGCCTATTAGTCACGGTTCACGGGGATCCAGCATTGTGGGGTGAACACGGAGCACGTGTGTCCGCCTTGAATCCATCATTGTGCTTGAATATTTATGGCGCTTGTTTCCATGAATCACCGCGAGTGAATCTTCCTCTAAACGATCCACGAACGATCGGATTTTCGAGCCTACAAGCATTAAAAAATAAACAGCCTGTGCCTCGACCCCTTGTCCCGTAATATCGTGTTGGACGCGTTATGAAGATGTCTGACAGAATTTACTGAAATTCTTGTGAATAATCTACTACGAATGCTACTCGTACCTTTTAAGTCGAAATAAAATTTGGACATACAATAGAAATAAAATCGACTACATATTTTTGTTTTCTTGTGAGGAATTATCGACAAAATTGAATCTGTGCGGGTAGGAATATAGTCCGTAAAATATGTGACTCTCTTGACTCATTACTTACCTCTAATATTAAAAAAGAACTTGAAGCTAGCTTTTTGGTTCACGACCAACATTGTCATTGCTGTTAATTAATTCTTTAAAAAATATTCGGCAGTGAGTTACAAACGCCTAATCTATTAAATAGTCGCGAGTGGAAATAACGAAATTTCAATGCACATCTAAAGTGTCCACAATCAATTAATTCGTCTAGTTTTATGTATTAGAGTAAAAGATGAATATTGGTCTTAAGAATGAGAGATGGCTAAGAAACAGTGTTCGTTTAGCTGTGGAGCTCTGCTACAAAATTCCTCTCAATTTATTCTCGATCTAAGAATAGTCCGAGTTCTGTCTCGTCACCGAATTATAAATTCGAAAGCAATTAAGGAGCCAGCTTGGTCCTGATTAAAAAAGGAGGTCGAGGGTGTAGCCCGGTTCCGTTTCACGAATTCCATCCCTTCGATTATCGTTCCATTGTTTGTCATTCCGTTACACGCTCGATCCAGGAGGATTTAATCCCATCGCATTAATAAACGGTTTCCATCCCTTTCCCTCTCTGTTCCTCTCTCTTCCTCTCCTCTCTTTCTCGTTCTTTCTCCGGTGATCTCGCGGGCCAGGTCCGCGTGTGCGTTGTGTGGCTGCGTGCACGAGGAACCTTACGCGCCGGTCCCACAGTATTCACGCGGGATTTATGGCGCGTCCACTCATTCATAAAAATATTATTCAAATTTAGAATGTCTAGACGGCGGCGATGAGGGACGAGGAGGTTTGGCCGGAGTGATCCTCGCCACTCCGAGGCCGTGTCTCCAACGGTTCATCGACGATCCTTATCTCGTTCATTGATAACTCCGAGAGCCCTCTCGGCCACCGTCCACTTGTACTTTTTATTCCCGGGACAGGATCAAGCCCCGAGAGGTGGCCGAAGGTGTGGCGTACGCGGACACTGGAATGCTGTCGATTCGATCCAGCTCTCCGCCTTCGTTTTCTGCCCCCTTTTCCCTCTTATTTCACAACCCTTTCACTCGGGATTCCTCTCGACACCAGTGAAATTTCTTGCGCCGCCCGGAGAATCGAAATTGAAAATTGCGTATCCATTCTCTAAATCTAAAATAAGCACATTACAGGAAGTTTAAAAGTACGCGCGCAGTATTCGAAAATTGTTTACCAATTTTCAATCGAACGCGGACGGTCAACTACGTTCCAAATAGGAGTCCGGAATATAGAATGTTAATTTTTTCAGGATCAGCCCCGAAGAGATCGCGTTATTGACCTCCGCATTTTGACATCCACAGGGTACCCTCTTATTCTCGGCCACGTTATATCTCGCAGCCCGATAATTTATGCATCGGCGTGATGCGCGTGATTATTTCGCGAGATAAGAGCGTGGGACGTGAAAATTATGAACTGCTCTGCCGGTTACAACGAACCTGCCTCGTACGAACGGCGCCAGGAATATATCCGTATTACCCTAACCACCTTCCTCTCCCTTCGGACGAGTCTGATAAATATTCTGCTGCATCCGAAAATTCTCCGGTAAACACGAATGGAGAATCCTCTCAAATTTCACATCTACATCCCATATTTTTCTTCTGCTGTTAAACAAACGTTTCGTATGAATAATGTAGACCGTAAGTTCACTGTTAGAAATGTTCGATTATAGTGTATTAATTTTTATGGCTAGAGAATACAAACAGAAAATTTAATACACGTTGAAACAAAGAATTATAAAAGTCCTAATCCTTTAATAAGTAGTGTCCCATAATTTTGATTTCTTCGAGATGGATCGTGAATCTAGAGATCCCCGTAAACAGCCGCAATCCCATTAGTGCCAGTCGAAGTTCCTTTGCGAGGATAAAATGGCACATTCGGTTCGCCATTGTTGGATCGTTGACGTATTCAAGAGAGAAATATTCAGCGTCCGTTCGGGACGGTCGGATCGCGTTTATCGGCGTTTATGGCGACGGTCTTTTAGCAGGTTTGCCATAGCGGACGTATAAAAAGGCACGAGCTCGGTCTCTCTCGAGCTGGGACCATTTTTTCGCTTGGTTTCGAGCGACGGTGTCTCGTCGTGTCGCCCACGCTTACATCTTGATTCGCGGGTCCTCGCGCTGTAAATAATGCGCGTCGCCTCGCTCCTTTTTTCTCGCTGAATTTTATGATCGGCCCGCGTATTATGTGGGGCGAAAATTTAATGGCCTAGGCACCGCGTACGTTCCACAGGAAGTAATGGCTGGCCCCTCGAGAAAGAACGACCCGAGAGACTCGTGCTCGAGCCCGATGGAATTTCGGGAATCCGAAGAAATCGGAACGACGAATAAAAAATGTCTTCATCAGCAAATTTTCTACTATTCAAGTTTCGCTATTTTAATTCCTTGTTTTTTATACTCTCATTCCTTGATTTCTTGGTGTTTCAGGCGTTTGCAAAATCTGAAAAATTTCTGAAGTACTCGTGAACTCCAATTTCATGTGCAACTGGTGTTTCAGCCGAATGTTTAAACCTTCTTTAAAACTTCATTTATTTTTGAAGTTTTATTTAATCAACCGAGACGATTGTCATATGAATATGGTATGAATTTGGATACACTTTTAAGGTCAAGCTGATGTTTGTAAATAATTAGTGATTGAGACATTACACTCGTATCAAAGAATTTTTTGATCGCAGGGAGTCTACCGAGCTTGAATTTTTGCGAACGCTGATTTGTTGCATCTAGCGAGTCGTTGACGATGAAACGGCAGCGACATCGAGGGAGAGATGTCGTGCAGCAAGGGTTTAAATCGAGCTCGCAGGAGCAACGAGACGCGATCAAAGCGAATTGAAATCGTGTTATCGCTAGACGTCTGAATGGAGGAGAAATTCGGCGGAAGAGAGGGAGCTCGGAAGGAAGAATGGGAGGGACGAGACAGGGCCCTGGATGGGATCATGGTGAGCGGGCGTGTGCGATCTCTTCTGTAAAACCCCACGGGTCACTAACTAAACCAATGAGACCGTGCTGGGATTAAATAATTCATGCTGGGAGTGTAATCCGCAAATTTGTTTGGGATTACGAGTGGTCCGCGTTTGCGCCGCGTGCGGTCAAACAATGGCTATCTTTCACCGAGACTCCGCTCTCCCATCCTTTCCTTCTTTTTAAATCTCTCAATTAAAAAACTTCGTTTGTACAACCTTCACCAATGGGACTAACTTTTACTTTCCTCTAACTTCATTTTCCTCGACCCACCCTTAATTGTATCAAATTAAACTCCAAGTTTACAGAAAGATAAATTGGAGCCTGGCCAAGAAGAGTCGTTTAACATGTTGAATAAGAAGTTGGCGAGACTCGAGGAATTGGAATGTCGAAATTTGTCTCGGTAAATACCAATTTGAGTTCAGCATAAAGATTCACAATTCTCGCTCCCAACGATCCATCATCGAATCCCGGAAGAGAACGTTCCATCTAACAATCGAATAAATAAAAATGGCAAGTAGCTCAACGATCAAGTACCGAAGTCCAGTCACTCAGAAGTGGACCAACAAAGACACAGCCTTGTTTTCAAACCGTCCAATGACCCTGTAACCCCGAGCAAAGCGAGTTAGGCTGTCTGGTAGTGTTTCGATCGGCTTGGCTGGCCTCTAGATCGCCGGCACGCGATAGCTACTTATTTTCGCTTATGCGAGCGGATCCGTCGATTCGACGGCGAGTGCCAGAATCGTCGAACGAGGGAGAAAGAAACAGAAAGGGCGAGACGGAACGAGAAAGGGGGGTCCTCCGGGGGGTGAACGGAGGAATCGAGCACGTGGGGGGTACACCGGACGACATACGGAGAACACCGTGTCCCACATACTCTCTGTGCGTCCCATTGCACAGTGCCCGACACCGGGTGCCTCCATTGGTTCCCCGAGCCGTATAAAGGCGAGATGGGGGGTCCTCCGGGCTCCCTTACTTTATTCCAGGCCGCGCTAGGGGGCGCCGTAGACTCTGGGCGGAAACACGAGTGCTAAACGCGTAATGATCGCTAAACGAAACCTCTCTGACTCCCTAAGCCCACGATCCTCGAGACGGAGAACCGAGCCTCTGGCCAACGCTGCCGCCGCTTTATAGACTAACCCCTAATTAATCGACTGCCGGGCGAGGGTGGAGCGAGAGCGACTCCCATGGGGGAGGCCCGCCATCTTGTCGGCGAGCCTTGGAGATCGTTCGCGCCGCGAGCTGCTCGTGAAGTTGATCTTTAGACGGCGACTCTGTTGCAGAATTTGATATTTGCGACAGTTCTTCTTGGTCTCCAAAGATTTTCGCCTCTTTTAGAATATTTTGCGGATTAGGTTAGTTACCTCGTAAGTCAGTCATATCCTGATTTTGAGTCCAGTCGTCCTCTATTCCTTCCAGCTCACGCAGTCCAGAGGTCCCTAATGTTTTCAACGAACCATCAAAAACCGTTTCAGATCGAAAGTCGGCGCGGCAACAAGAACGGCAGGAAAATTCGTTGACATTTGGCTGACGACAGCGTGCCTGGACCTACTCTGGATGGCTGGCAGCTAGAGACCAAGAAACGCCAAGAGATTTTCTGTTCGATCGGCTTAGAACAACCAGGTGGCCCCGGCCGGCAGTTGTTTGCGAGCAACGGTGCCCGATTGCAGAGCTCGCAAAAAGGGGGAAAAAGAGAAGTGAAATAAAAAAACACACAGAAAGAGCGAGAGCACGAGAGGGTGAGAGAGAGAGAGAGAACGAAGCGCGGAGAGACGAAATCATCGACTCGGCTGTTAAAATTATAGAGCGAAAACGGGCGTCGCGGTGCCTCCCAGGGCGACAGGGCATTCAATCGCGAAGAACCCCCGCGAGGAACCGCGACAATGGCGCCCGCCACGAGCCCCCTCTCCTCCTCCACGGCCACCGTGTACCCCCTTCGCGGGGGGTCTCTCTGCTACTGGTCATTTGATTGACACGGCCTTTCCCTATGGATTTATATGTTCCGCACGGTTTTTTAGCCGCGGTGCTCAAACCTTCACCAAAAGCGTTCATCGTATCTCCAGCGAATCGAACTCGATTCCATAAATTAATCCCGCAAGCATGAACCAAAAAAACTTTTCAAAGCTCTTCCAGGGATCAAAGTCACTTCTGCTACCGCGAGCTTGCGTCTCAAGTACACAGTTCACGGATAAAGCTCTGTTGACCTTCATATGTTCCTATTTACAAAAAAAACTAATAACACCAGTATGTGCATCTCTTGAAACTGTTTAATGGCCATCAACAAATTTTTCGTACGAATAATAGTGATGTAATTCAAAGTGGTAATAGCTGGCGAGACAGCCTGTATTTGGACAAGATTTAATATTCTCGAAAAATTGTCGTTGTTCACTGTTTTTGATGCTATCAGAATATATACTAAGGACTGATTCCACAAGACAGTCTAAAGTGGAAGCCATGATAATAATTCGATGAACCTACAGAAGTTGCTGTTCGAGGGTCAAACAGACAGAGACGTATGAATTACGGAGCATGTTTAAGAGGCGAATGAAGCCGGGATTCCGGATTCGGCGAGAACTTCTGGAACGAGCGGGTCTCGATGCCACCCTTTTCCGGATCGCCGACGAAATTACAGGGAACAGAGAGAGGCACGCTCGAGACGACGACCGGGCAGACGCATTCAACGCAACGCAATGACGTGAACCCCCGTAAGCAACCGCGACAATGAACGCCCATTCGCGGGGGGTCCCTTCTGTACGTCGCTGCGATTCACTTGGCGTCGGCACACGCATACGTGCGAAATTCGACTTCGTGTGCCCACTCGACACGCGTGCCACCCCGAAAAACGTCGCATGCGATAAACCTAACGGTGTCCGCGGCTTCGTTCGATCGTTCCCCGATCCGGCGTGCTCAGGGAACTGTTCCAGGCTTGACGCCAAGATTTCCTGACACGTGCTCGGTCCCCGTACTCCATTTGCAATGGAATTTATTTATCGACCATAACGATTTTTGAGAAAATTCATCTTTGGGCTGCTTGTTTATTTATCTACAATTTATAATGTGCTCTTCGTCTTGTACTTTCGGCACAATCTTTATTCAGATTCTCAAACGAGTATTCTCAAACGAAGTTCAGTAAAATTGAATTTTCGTTGTTGTAGAGTAAAAAGAGATTGAGAAAGAGGGGTAAGGGAAAGTTTTCAATGTATCCATGGAAGATACATCGAAGAAGTAAATATACCAGACAAATGGGAAACGATTATAAATAGAACAGAACGGCACGTACGTCATTGATTAGATAAGTTTTGTTTAAAGAAACACGAACTGACTTGCTGCAACATCGAACTGAGGAAGAAACGTTTATTAGGTATCTTGAAGCCAGTGAAACGTCAGGGAGCGCACGCTAGAGAGGAGTCGAACAACGCAGCTTTCCTCTTGCGATTCGGCTGGTTCGCTCGCGCGACCGTGGTTGGCCCACCGCGCCGAGGAAAGCTCAAAAGCGCGTAAACGCTTTATTTCGACGGCTCGCTCTTGTCGAGTGGTACTTCGCTCGAGGTTCCACTCGACTCTGGCTTCGAGTGCGAGGCCAGATGTTCGGAGTGCCCGGGACTCTCCTTGACGCGCGCGCGTACAGCACGCGCTGACTCGCGCGTGCAGCACCGGCGTAAAACGCTTAAACGCCTGGTAAACTGGCGACAACACGGTGCGTGTCGCAAGAAGCCCTTCAGAACACGGTCGCCAATCGACACGCGTTTCGTTACCTGGAACTCCTGCGACACTCCGTCACGCTTATTGTTACCTGCCGCTGATGGAAAATACAGTTCGTCAAACGGTTCATAAATTATGTGTCATATTATTTGGCACAATTTTTACACTTCAAGAGAAGAATCGCCCTTCGAATCACCTCTTTATCTTCATGCCGACAACTTGTAAAGCATGAAATACATTGTGCTCCCCTTTTCAGAGAGATTTCTGTTCTCCCCGACTGATTTTCTCGGACTCTTTCAGTCTTCGAAACTCCAAATCCCATTACCGACCTCGCCCGCCATTTTTCCGACCGATTCTTCCAGTTTCTCGTACTGACGAGTCACGATAAGGCACCCAGAACTCCCATCTCGTTCCCGGGGCAGGCACACGATTCCTTTTTCTATCGAACCGATCGATAAAGGGGAATCATCCCGGTGGACGAGCATCTAACGCCGAATTGATCGTGGCCGGCCCATTTCGGCCCGGCCCTGGGCCCACAATGACTAAAAGCATCTTCGAGCGAAACTCATCTGCTCCCTCGGCGAGCAACAATGACCCAATACAATTGATACGCTCCCTCTGGCCCGCAAGTTCTTCCTTTTTCCATCGCGGGGCCATCGGGGCGGTGTTCCCCCGCTAATGAGGATCACAAACGACGCCGCCCATTCAACCGTTCGACTATCGATATTCCATTGCATCGCCGTCGGCCCCGGGATTGATTTCTCGAAAAAACATGATCGTTCAATGCCACGTCAATCCTTCCACGACCGCCGAAAATCGAAGAGCAATTCAACCCGAGATTCGGAGATTACGTATTGTACTGCGAAGTCCTTATGACTCTAACTCAACGATTCTGCAAGCGCTATTTTTTCATAAAGGAGACACAATCCTAATCCTGATGAGTCCCGAATCTCTCGAAATTCACTGTATTGTCTCCTGTAGTAAGAAATATTTTAAAAGATTGCAGCCTTCTGATCTTTCGATTAATTAGGATTGATCTCCCGAGGATCGTATGATGAATGGAAGCTGAATGAAGCGGAATGATACAACCGAACCGAGGATTAAGAGTTATATGTATACGGCGAACAACGTGGCAATCTCTTATTTACTGCGCCCTACGTCCACCATTATTGTTGCAGACGAGATACTGCGGCCTAGGCTCGATGATAATTTACTATTTTACCTCCTTCCTCCCACATGTGTCTCACCGAGGAGAAAACGCGGTCGGGAGGCAATAAAGAGGACCGTAAATTCTTGGTTATGTTTCGTGGATACGGAGCAAAGGCTCGCGTACGTCGAAAACCTATTCGTCATACCTCGAACATTAAATAGAACGGTAAGACCTCGTTATAATTAAAAAATTTCGACGTCCAAATCCCACCGTTTCTTCAGAATCACAAAAACCCAAGACAAGATACGAATGATGCTCAAACTTGGATTCCCAAGAAAATTCCCGTCTGCTTATTTCGTTTCTCGACAACGGTACCTCGCTTCATTTCGAATCAGTGGTAGGGCCCAAAGACTCGAAAGTCCCACGAAAAATCCAGGATCGCGGCGACCGGTCCACTTTCATCGCGGAGCCCGTGTTTTTTGGTCGCGTATCAAAGTCAGCGACCTGTTACGCAACGGGGTCCGTCACGGGGCCGGATCGGACGTTTCGTCGTTGCGTCGGGCCGCCGTTTCGCCGGGGCCTGTCGGCGGGTCCGCATTAAAGAGCCGGTCCCCGCGTCCTCGCCGCGCCAAGTCACGCCTCCCGTGGCGCTTGTTGTCATTGTCGGTACCCGCAATCACGCAATGATCACGCACACGCGAGCAACAGACGAGCGGGTCTCCTTGTCGCCGATCGATCCTTTTCGGGGCCCGCGGGCCCGGCTATCAAAGAGGCCGAAAAGTGGACCGACGGACCCGGCGAAATCGTCGCGACGAATCGGGGCCCCGTCGATGACGCAGCCCCTTCTCTCCCCACCTCGTTTCTTTTCCATTTCTTTTCCTCTATATCGTTGACAGTTTGGTTCCGCGGCTGGATGTCCCGTGGATCCTTAGCCAGCTCTCACAGATTTCGAACGCTCCTCAATCGAATCCCATTATTTGCCTCTGGGAATCGAACACGATTTTCGGACACTTCGTCGACAAGCTTCCTTTCGAGCCTTAATTCCCGTCGCTTATTAACCAACGACCCCCACTGCGAACCGTTCCGATAGCTGGGACCCGGGGCTCGTGTAAATTCTGTACCAGGTGGTCCGCACTTTCTAATTGCTTTCCACCTCGCTCTAATTGTCGCTTTGATATTTTCAGCCCGGGATTAGCTTGGCTCCATGGTGGACTGGCTTCGGACCGAATTTTTGAAATAAGTGTAACGATTATTTAACCCTGTTTCGTTTAACTGTCCTGGTCCTCGTGTTACTCTTCCTTCTTGAGTGTACGTTTCAGGAAAGAGAATTGGAAAATAGATTAAAAGAATTGTAGAGTAGTAATATTTTATTTAAACAAGAACACTCTTAAGTGACCCCTGTTTGTGGCAGTTAATATAAAAAATTTTTATTTTACGCATCGATCCGTAGTCTAGTAATGATGTTTCTAAAAACTGTCACGTTTGCATGCAGGTAAGCATTGCAACGTGCCGAATCAACGGCACTATAGTGCCATCTCTCTCGCTCCAACAGCTGAACTCTCTCGCTTCCTACACCAGGCCTAGCGCCATCTCTCTCACTCCAACGGGCCACTTAGCTTCACCGCCCGCCCATAGATGGTTTTTGGGCCTTACTGTATCTCGCTGCAGAACATAACGCCGCGGGATTCCTCCAGCCCCCGCTAGATGGGCAGCAGGATCATCCCTTTCTCGAAAGTGGAAATGCGCACGGCCGCCTACAAGTACCGCACCAAGTGATTGGTAAAATTGGAGAAAACCCCAGTGGGATATAGTTTTCAAAATGTTTTGCTTCCTGCACAGAGAAAACTTTGACCACTGCCCCGTTCGAGTCCGATCAACATCATGCCGCCAAAGTAGGAGAACATCGTCGGAAGACAACGAGGAAACAACGCCATTGCCACTCTCCTCCCTTAGAAACTTTGTCTGTAACTCCCCTTTCGTTTTCACTTATTAAACAATATTAGAGTCTACCCCTTACATACACCTTAGAATCATCCCCTTTCGTTCTAAACACTTAAAGTTACTCTTTTTCCATATTTTATTAACTTTTCTCTTATTGTATATTTTATATTAATAAACTAGTTATTTATCTTGAAACCTGCGTCCACGCTCAATGAACACCACGTTTTTGGCTCTCCACTGCGATATCACGAATTCCACCTCGAGAACAGGTTGCCGCTCGTCTGTTCTCAATCTAAGTTACAGGCATTCCCAAAAAGAAAGCCATAGCACGTAACAAAACATTAATTGATTTTTTCCGCGTAGCTACTTACGTAGTTTGTTGTATGTTAATACCTTTAATGTGAAATTAAGTTAACTTTCGGGGAAGACTTTGGATAAAACGCGGAAGCACCGCGCTCGCGCGGAATGTATAGCCGCGGGATCCAGTTAGCTCATCCTTGCAGTGATCCTTGGGCCACGGGTGAAAGAGCACGAGACCGTAAAAGTCGATTGTCGAGTTCCCGCCCAGCAGCGTGCCAGCCAATCGGAAGCCCAGCTGCTCCTAGTCGCTTCCTTTTTTCCTCTTTAACGGTCGTTACACCGAGTAGTTTTCTTGTCTCAACGCCATCTTAGCCGGCCGGACATTATCGTGCGCTCTCATTGATTATCCTTCAGCGCGACCCACCGAACCTTAGCCCCCCCTCTTTCTGCGCAGTTCCATCTGTTCTTTAAGAAATCAATTGTTAAACATTTGCGTCCTCGATATAAACAATTCTCACTTTTCTTCATAGCTTCAATTGTTATTTGAACTATCTACTATATTGACTGGTAACCGTTCGTATTCTCGAAATAGACCGAATAGAATAGAATAGAACGAAATCCACTACTGGTGTGGGACCTATCCCTGATCTACAAAATTCTTCAAAATTCTCCAAAATTATTTGGTAAAAATTCGAGTTCTCGAAATAAATGATGTACTACTGGCATTTTCAATCTACAAATGTAAACTTCTCAGATCTATTTCACAAGAGAATTATCTCCGAAGGAAATGATTCTTGTCATAGAAAATATCTATTCTTTGTACTCTGCATTATCCGGAATTAATTGGTAAAGTTTGGAGTCCTTAAAATAAATGGACCTTCAGTAGCATTTTTGATCGACAAATACAAGCTTGCCACACCCACTTCATTAGAGAATATTCGCCTCATCGAAAAAGAAATTCTTTTGTGGGTAACAATACTTGAGCAGCTGCTTTACCGAGCCTCAATAGAGATTGGTCTAACAGGGTCTTAGGACAATGGAACAGAAAGAGACGGAGGTGCGACAGCGCCGAGTAAATACTTCACCGTGAATAATTGCTCCTTCTTCGAGATCGTATCGGATACTTTATAATATCCGGGGAATGTCGGAGTAACACGAGATATCTTCATGAACCTCGCGGAGGCCACAGATGGAGACGAGCGAGTTTATGGCTACTGTTTTACACCTGTAGCCTCTTCTCTCTCTGTATCTGCGTCCTGGAAAGAACTTTAACACCTAGCCTACAAATCCCTGCCACTCGTGTGTCCCAACTTCTTTGCTCAATAAAACATTTTCACAAGCACTCTAAATATTCCTTCCTAAGATAGTCCTTCTTCGATTCCAAGCATCTCGTAGATTCTAAATATCAGTTCTCTGAAGCCATATTCTGTCCTACGTGCTCTAATTAGCGTGCAACTACTTCTAGCATAAAGGAATACTTTTTATAGCAAAATCCAAGATACGCAGCCTGGACTATTAATTCCGCGATCAAGGATCCAGCGCAGCCTCGGCCGGCTCGCGCCAGGTGATCAAGCGATCAGTCCGTCACCTAGATCTTCGGCAAAAACCGAGCCTCGGGGCTGTCTTAATTCCGGCCTAATGGGCCCGGTTGATTCCGTTCACGTGCATCGGTCGGTTTCTTCGTTTCTCAACGGCTTGGCAGCATGGCGAGAAGAATCGTTCGATCTCCAACGGTTCGTCGCAACGGCTGACGCTGATTGTCGTCGATGATTGTCTAACAACGTATGCTCGCGTTCAACGGAACGCACGTCTTTCCCCATTGATCCGAAAGTTCATTCTCTTTCCGGGCACGACGACAAACGAGGCCCGCGTTGCTGTCCCGCGGCGTCTCTCGATCGTGAGAAAAATCTTCCAGTCGTGATCGTCGGCATCGCGGGGACCTATAATTTGCACTTCCGTTCTCATAGGATCGGTTCACAATGCCCCGCTCGTGGACTACTGGCGGCCGACGGCGAGCAAATGAGAGGAAGAGAGAGGGAGGGGGGTCCGGTATGGCTTTGCCTGCCCCCCAGCGAACATATTTCTCAGGTGTTCGACTTTTGGGCCCCGGGACGGGCAGAAAGGGGAGTAATTCGATGCCGGGCGCAGGTGCCTCCTCCGTTGTGCTCTCGAGGAACAATCGAGGGAAAGAGCTTTTAAGAGTCGCGGAACGGGGCACCACGGACTGTCGACTTCCACGGAAACGTTGCATTGATTAGGAGAGACGGGGCCGAGCCTGTCGACAAGTCCTTTTTCGCTCGCATTCTTTCGTTCTTTGATCCACGGGCCGTTTCTTTCTTCAGCTGTGTTTAGCTAAAGAGAACGACGACTCCTTGCACCTCCGATCTCAACGACTGTTTTCGGCTCTCCAACGTACTTCGGCTCGCACGTGCTCGCCTCGCTTGGAACGCTCTCGAGGACACTTCCCTTCTACGCACGCGAACGCAAAGAGAGGAAAGACGCTGACATGAATGCTCCACGAAGGCTGACTTTTTGCGAGGCGACTTTTTGCCATCAAGATGATGTTCGAGTGAGTCATTTACACTGTTTCTACCAATGACTACAAGACACCTTTTAAAATTTTTTATGACTATTGACGGAGACTGCAAAGATGCATTAATTATTCAGTGAATTGAGTGAATAATACACCTAAGACTCTCCTTCCACGGTGAAAAACACGTCGAAACGCTCGTAAAGCTACATTAAAAACGTGTAGGAAAATTAACTAGAATGGTCACGGGAGCCGGCACCGGCGAGCTGCGATTCAATTCCATCGCCGTAGCAGCGGTGCCCTTCAAGATACCGTCGTTGTCGAGACGTCGCGACGCGCATCATTCGACTTATAACAACGCGCGATTCGTAAACGGTCGAACTTGAGAGTTCACGAGATATGCACGTGAAAGTCATCCGACGATTTCCGTCCATCCTTCGTGTTTCTGCCACAAACGTAAAAAATATACGTCGATATCTCAAGACCCGAGGTTACCGATTCTTGTACAAGAGCGAAGAACGAAGAGAGAAGAGCGAGCGAAATTCAAGAACTGGTAAGGAATAGTATGTTTATAAGCATGAATATGCGTGTAAATGTGCGTGCTCGTGAATTTCGTTACGGAATATGTGTTTATCAGCAGTTTGTTTGATTATGTGAGAAGCTGGGTGCAGTCATCCATATTCTATTAATCTAATTACGTTCAATAGATTATTATTTCTATGAAATCCCGTCTTACAAACGAAAAATCTCTGTTTTCGAATTCAAGATCGTCCACGTTCAGGAAATTCGGGTCCAGAACCCCTAACAACGTGGTCTCCAATGCAGCCACCGTAAATACCGAAACGATAACATTGTCCCCGGGTATACAAAGCGCGGAACCATCGCGCAACCCCTCCCCATCTCGAGAAGAATTCGACTGGTAAAGCCATTGTCAGCGTCCGCGTATTCCATCTCCGACAAGACTAGCTTTTGGACCCAGCTATATTAAATTCCACGATATACTTGTCAAGGCGTGGTGTTGGCCCTCCGTGCTGAAAACCCTTCGGGGACACCGTTGCCGCACACCATGGGACACCGTAACCCCCTCTTCCAGTTCCCTTCAGCTTCCTCGTGTACACCTCCCTACTACCTTCGCGCTCCTGTTGGCTTACGGGGTGCAAAACAGACGCCCGTGACGCGTACAGCCTAATAATGTTGTATTACCTTTTGTCGGCGCCGCTTTCAAAGACAGCCAGCATATCGGACCTTCCGGGACGCTTTTTGCGAGCTTGTGACAGCGTTCCGCGCTCGCGCATGGTTAATTAAACCGTCTTGCGATGCTATCGAGCCGATTCGGATATCCTGCCACGACGGTGCATGAAAAGTCTCTGTTCTTGCAAGAAATTGTCGGCAGTTCAAGAAATCTCCAGTCACTTCGGTCTTTACGCACGGGTAGATCCAAAAAGTCCCGGAATAAAATGAGCGATTTTAGAAGGCTTTAGAAGGCTCTTGTCCTAATCTCAATTGAGAAGGTTTTAAAATATTCCTCGAATTTTTTTCAGATTTTGTGGAAGACTCTCACCCAATGAAAAAAATGCCGGACACAAACCAACCTGGTTTATCATCCTGAGGATGCCAAAGGAACGTTTACGGAGTTAGGGTTAATTTGCACCTCTATTACTTTGCGTATGCGCTAAACATTATAGTAGTACAAATGTCAACTCATTACAAGGCTGTGACTCGCAGGGGCGTGCACCGTTGCAACCCTTGAGGGCCCCGACGAAGGAGTTAATTACCTTATAGCACCATGACGCGACACAACTCGCAAGCCGACAATCGATCTGCGATTTTCGTTTACGAGTCCCAGGAGCCCCTCGCGAAAGAGATCACCATCCTCTTGAGGTCTTCAAGAATCGTAGGCCAGCTCGCGGGCGTGGTCCCCAGCATCGGGCTCCGGTTTCCTATGCAACCACCTGACTCGTTTACTCGAGAGACACCGAGGCAACAATCGATGCAATTTGCTTGTCCACGATTCGATTGTCCACGAACGGAAGAATTTGTCATCGAGCCGTGGCCCGGGGCGAAGCGCGGGGGCGTGGCCGAGATTCTTCCTCCTTCGGCCGTTTCCACCCGTTTTGCATGCGATGAAAAATTGCGAACTCGCCCGGGGACCCAGCAACAGGTAGCCCAACTGTCGATGCTGCTCTCGGCCTCAGCTCGCCTCGGCGCCCGGTGACCTTGCGCGAACTGGTGATTTATGGATCGCGCCGATGCAGATTTCCTTCGGCAAAACGTTGTTTCGATCGTGGCCGCTCGACCGTCTCCCACACTCTTCCGCAGGACTTCCACGATGATGCACCGTTTTCCCCATATATCTCTGTTTCTCTCTTCGTGCCCCTTCCTGCGGGAATTCGCTCGCTGCTGCCGCTGCTTTTCTGGGAACGATGGTTCGTCATACTTTGTTAGTGTCACTTGTAAAATTTTTAAGAAATTGTTCCTCCCAGTTCGGGTCTTCGAAAGTCCAGAATTTTCATTTTTGGTTATTCGTGTTTCGTATATTGATATCAGAGCCTTTCTTAGTAATATTTTGTTACTTCTTATTCGCGTCCTCACGATTGATATTGTACGATCTTTCTTCTTACAACAAGTGAAAACTTTGTCGGTTGTCTGGTCCACAATTAGCAGCCTGCGGATTTGATGCATTTATGAAACTTGTATAATATATTATAAAACAGAAACTGTTTGTTGTAGCTAAACAGAAAGGAACGAGTCCAAATACACCCCGCAGGAGACACGGTCCCTCCCCCGCCCCCGAGCGACCATTCATCCTGGCTCGAAAACCATGCTACCCCCTAAGCACAGGGCACAAGGCCCGCTTCTTGTCCCATGGCCCTCTTCGGACGACGTTCGAAGCAGCGAGGAACCGAGTCGCCGGAACGAGCGCAACAAAACCAAGAACCGGTAAGATATGTGAGTAATAAAAGTGGACAATGGAGGGGCAAATTAATATTAAGGTGAAACCGGGTGCTCGAGGGCGCCGGGACACTACGCAGGGAACACAGTGAACACACGGATCAAGAGGAGCTGCTACGTAGAGGGGGCCACGGGTAGGGACAGCAATTTATCAAGCCGAGATAGAAATCTCCACGGTCGCGTGTGCCGAACGGGTAAAGTATCGTCCAACACAACCGTCCTCGTCATTGGGAATTCCTTGAATATCCTCCAATTTCCTGATCCACCGATCGTAATTTTTTCGAGCGATTCGTTTCGAGGTGCAACGATTTTTTCGGTAGAAACGAGAGAACCATGTTCGAAGACAAGTTATGAGAGGGTCACATGTTTTATTGGAGGACCGTGGAACGGGACAACTGTTTCGCTGTCGACCATAGTGCTCACCAAAAATGCCAGACATACCAGCGGACGCGCGCCCAGACGCTGCGCCTGGAAAAATAATGGGAGATCCGGAGGGAGGAAACGCTGGATCAAGGGGTTGAAACTCTGCGTTTATTGTACCCTCGATAGCTTTGAGAATTTTTCCTCTGATTTTTTAATGGCCCGAGTTATTCCGAAATGTTTGTGCAAATTGTGCCGAAACCGGGTAAGTTCTGATTTTGAAAATTCAAAATATGATTTAGATTATTAAATACGTTGGTGTCTAATCAATTACAAAACATTTAAGTATTGTATGAAGTGTTATATCAATTTCATATCCATAAAATGAAAAAAATTATATAGAATATAATTATTCTAGGTAGGGAGAAATGCTTAATTTTCGAGTTAAAATAGCTCCGACTGCAAAGGGTTAAATTGAAGTAAAAAGAGTATCAGATACTCAAATATGTTTTATTGACATTTTTATGATTTCTGTAATATATTATAAAAAAAGTTTGAATTTTCGATACTTTTCCACAGTGTAAAGGTATGTCACACGTTGCAGTAGAAAGCAATTTTTAAAGAGGAAGGAAGGATAACGTGTGTCAATGAAGAACGACGTGCAAGTCGATGCATCGAGATTCTGCCATACCAATAAAAAATGCGTCTTCCGTTAACGGAACCCAGTTATCCCATGATCAGTTAACGATCATGACAATCCACGACCAGCGAATTCCGCGAGAAACCGAAGACGTTCCAGTTGGACCGGAAGCTGGCGTCAGCCGGGGGTCCGGAGCCGTAAAAGTAATTTCTGGTAAGCCAATAGGAGAGAAAGAGAGTGTGAGAGAGAGAGGGAGAGAGAAAAAGAGAGAAGATAGGCGAGGGGTTGCGACGGAAGGTAGAAACGTAGCTAGAGTTCGACCCCCGGTGCTCGCGGTGGGACGCCATCTTATTTATTGTTTTAATTATATCAGAATATATCGTTAGAGGCCGTCACGGCGTGCCACGCAGCCGAATACGTGAGATTTATACGATCGAACCGACCGCCACCCCCGTCCCCGGACTCTCTCTCTCTCCTTTCAGCTTCTTCTGCCTCCGACCGGCGTCCTCTGTGTTGACGCGCGTAATTTGTTGGTCTGCGCGTTGAATGAATTATAAATTTATTAGCGGCGCAGAATCGCGGGCCCCGTGGTACACTTTCGGGGAACCAAGGTTCGTCCACGGCCTCGGTGACTGCTCGATATTTCCTTTTTCTGCGACGCGTTCCATTTTTAATCCCCTACTACCTCGATACTCGAGGTTTCTCCGATTCGATGCGCGAGGAGCAGCCTCTCGGCAACACCGATTCTCTCTGCTTCAAAAATATACATTTTGAAACTTGTGTGGTCACAGTACTGATCTTCTTGTGTGCGAAATAATCAATCCTTTGTCGCCCGAACAGCTGAAACTTAAAAACTATTTTAAGAAGGGCAAAATCTTAATCTCTTTAGCTACAATTTAGAATAGTTTAGATTGCAGGGATCTATACAGAGGTAGGATTAACAGCGGCGGTATCTTGAGATCAGCATAAGTATCCGGGCAATTTTCCTCCCGAAGATGGGTATGATGGTGCAGTTGGTGGAATGTTGAAGTACTATAGTTCAGAGAGGGTTCGAGCCGCGGACAGAGGCGATTCGACGCTTGAGTTTCGGGTTTCCTGATAATTTACGGGTCGGGGCTCTCACGACCAGTTTCGCGGGCCAGAAGAAGCGTGACCGAGGGCGGGGCAAGGCTTAATTACTGCTTAAACGGGAGTCCACTCCGCCTACTAAAGTATAACCCATCATAATCCTCGAGGGCTCCTTCGCTGCCGACCCATTACCCTCCGAGGTATTATAGTTACGGAGGTTGGCCCCCGGTAAAGCAGGTTAGCCACTGGTAAATTACACGTTTGTTTTAAGGCTGACCCTTGCCTTGCACCCAAGCATCGATACGCTCTTAATTTATCGTCCGACCGCATCCACTTTGCGGTAAACGAGCCACGGGAAACAAACTATTGCCCTGAAATTGTCCCACTTTCGAATTCCTGACACCGTCGCACAGTGGGACGAATGTATCGAAATGCTGGACATCGCGTTTAGCACCCCTTTCAGTTTTTGTATCGCCTTGAGATTTTAAATATCCATATTTTCAGTAGTATAGAATACGAATCTGATGTCAAAAAATTTTTTGACCACCCAAAAATTTTTTTTTCAGAATGTTGGAAAAAAGGGAAAAATGACTCATTTATTTAGAAAATTTGCTAGAAACAGGATGTATTTTTAATATCCTATAATTTTTCCGACATGTTCTGTTGTCAATTCATACTATAGAACCTCAGAAAATAATTTTTAAGTTAATATCATCAGAAATCACTAATTCATTACATTTATAAAATTTAATTTTTGTCAGTGCTAAGTACCTATCAAGAAGTACCCATACAAAATTTAAACCCGAGGAGTCAGCGTGTTCACCGTGGAGTTCACCGTGGAGTCAGTTATGCCAGTATTAAAGGCAGTATTGCTTATTTGGAGGTTCCCGCCACTTTTCAAACCCAAATGCCGGCCGCAGCCAGATCCCGCCAGACGAGATCTCAACGAATTTCTCTCACATAATACCAAAGGAGAAAGTCCATGAAGTCCGTTTTTACAGCAGAGGTCGGCAGTCTTTTTAAAAATGCAAAAAAGACCATTTTCAAAAAATAAAAAAAAATTTTCAAAAAAAAAAAAAAATCTTTTATTGCTTTATAGACGAAGAACAAAAAGATCCATCACAGTTTTTTTTCCTTTCAATTTACGCTTATTGTAATATAAACGTAATAAAAATATAGAATTTTTTTTTCTTCGTCTATAAAGCCCATAAAAAAATTTTTTTTTCGACTTGCTATGTGTGAATGACACTCGTCAAAGTGCACTAAAGCAAGTATATATGCCATCAAAGCCTTATAACAAACTTCAAATTTTAGTCAATGTCGCGGGTTTTCGTACATTCGTCCCACTGTGCGTCGTCCTCCCTTCTACAACTGCACAACTGTTTCCTTAACGAACTATCCCACCTCGGAGAATAACTAAAAAGAATATGTTAAATGAACTACACACACTATATAAAGTAAATGTGAATAGCGAGAAGAAATCATATAAATTGTTATATTAAAGTTATATTAAATAATGTTATATTAAAGTTGCAGGTAATCGGTAATCTATAAAATTGCCCCTGAGGATTTCTGTCTTTCTATTTTTCTTTCGTTGGAACTTTTAATCTACTTCTAAGAGCATTATTGGTACTCGACGATCGTCTCCTCGATTTTCCCCAAGAATCGCCTAACGAGGCTCCGTGAATTGCAAACGATTCGTTCGTCTAGTCGAGCTCTCCCGGTCCTCGTTTTCACCGTGGAATCGCCGTGATTTCTTCTTCGGGGCAATTTTCCGCTCCGCCATTTCACGGAGAAACGAGGAGACGCCGTTTCGCCTCGTTTGCCTCCATTGTTTTTCCATGACGCGGCCGAACCCACGCTCTTCTCACGGTAATCAGCCGTCTCTTCTCAGGTTTGCGAAATATTCCGTGTCCAATCCGGTTACACATTCCTCGGAACGCTCCGAAGACACCATGGAAAAATTTAGAAAACTTTTCGTAGCTTCCGATTCGCTAAAAACACTTTCGCAACTGTCAGCTTCGTTCTTCGACTAAAAATGTCTAGCTTCTTCTCGCAGCTCTGAAACATTCCGATGTTAACACTTATGTTCCTGTAAATTGTTCATTTCCCTTCTGTTTGCGTTGCAAAATATAAATAAATATCCTTTAAAGAATTAAATTATGAAGGAGAGTCTTTTTTTTTTAATTCATCTTGAAATTTGAAACTCGTAATTCATTCAGAGGGCAATCGTCATTGCAGCGTAAAAATGAATAATTTCATGCTTGTCGAGGAGCAGTTTTGTTCAGACAATTTCTACCCCTATAAACGAACGACAACCCTCAAGACGAGTGTTCGGCTTTCGTTTTGAAAAAAAAAGAGAAACGCCTTGAATAATTTATGAGCGCAGATAATTCTGTGTTTCCAAAACACACGTTTCTCTCGGCGAATTCATGGGTCCTATGGATGCGGGCTCCTTGGTCCCCTATATGCGGCTGGCGGATTCACCCCGACGTATTGAACGAAAAGCACGGGACTGGATGAAGTGATCGCGCCAATTCACTAGTAATCGAGTATATGCCCCCGGCAAACTCGATCATTCCGGATAACAGCCTTATCTCGATGTCGGGAATTAGGTGTATTGTAACGAAACTCGTTACGCCGGCCATTGAGGTCGAAACAATTAACCCTGGCGCGCGCGGGAGTGCCGCCATTAGATAAAATCGAATTGCGAGCACCATCTCCTGTCGGCCAATTGACGCGTCGAAGGAGGCTCTGTCTTTCTCTAAACTGCACTTGACGACTCAATCTACAATATTAGGCGCACAAATTAATTCGTAGTCCCATGTCCATGAACTTTCTTATTGTTTATGGACAATCATAATGCACTCTATTATCGAAAATAATTTCCATCACTCTCTGTGAATTTACTCCATTTTATAAATGATTAATAGACTGCGGATTTTATGCATTTATCACAAAAATGGATTTGTTTCTAACACGTAGGTTCGATCACTACCATTCTAACATTGTCAAAAATGGTTATTATTGCCGAAAATAATTCAAGTAACATGTAAACGAGACGATTAGAGAGTCTCTGCTAATTTGAGCAATTTCGTCAAAGGAAAAAATCGGCTCGCTTTAATTACGAAGTTATTATCGCGTGGCCCGCGCGCGGACCGACGCGGAACAAACAGCGACGGTTTATTAATTTATCGTCGGAAGTAAAGTTGCTCCTTTTAATTATTCCTTAATTAAAAGTTCGCCATTCCGTGCCCGAGTATTCCACGGGATTAAGCATCGTCTTCTCTGTCCCGCTTGCGGACGTCGTCGCCTCTTTTGTCGGGGGCCGCTTCCCCCCTCTCTCCTACTCTTTCTCTGTCTCTTTGTGTGGACACTTCATTTCGCACCGCGCAAAATTTCGTTAATCGGGTTAAGAGGCTCTCGAGGGATAAACCGAATTAAGATGTCGATGGTTCCGAGCATCTGTGCGGACAACCGGGCCGGACCGGCCGCCTTCTGCGACGCCGATCGCCCAAAGGGTTCCTCGGATTCCGGAACGATCAGGGGCTCGATGTTTATTGTAAATAGCTCTTAAAACCAATCTGGGCTTTGTGACACCCATAATTATATCGAGGTACTATGCGGAGGTCTTCACCTCTCGTACATCCCTCCGATTGTTGCCCAAAAGATCTTGGAACATTTTTGTTTCACCTTCGAACAACGAGAACTGTAAATTTTACCTTCATTATTTATTAGGTTGTCCAGTATTTTTTGTACTTACAGTAACACAGGATTCATTTCAGAATTTCAATAATTTTTTCTGAGGCAGTTTCTATCACGAAACTTATGCAAAGGTTAGGCTAGAAATAATTGATCAACGAACGGAAGCTCGATCGATCGTCGGGGGATTAGAATCTGTATCCAGGCTCCGTTCGAGATCATTCTCGAGGATCAGTATAATCGAGAATCCCCGATCGAAAGGGCCCAAGAGCTTGACTCGCTACTGCATAAAAAGAAAGGTGGCACGCTATTTGTATCAAATATTCGTCTAAAATTCGTCGGGACACAAGATTGAAAGGGAAGATACGCACGTGGACGCAGCGAACTGCACCCCGGGTCCGTGGCTGGATGCGCGCGAGACTAAATCCGGATTAGACGGATCACGCAGCGGGTGCCTAAACATCGGCATAATCGTAGGATCATTTCTGGCCTCGGTAGCAGCCTCATCGATATCCGGACTGCGTCCTCCACCCATTAGATCTCGTAAAAATATTATAATTCGCCGCTGAACTCTTCTTAGCAACAATGTCTGCAAAGTAGTATCTTCAGCTATTGAACAGTCAGAATGACTTCTCAGCAATTTCTTTCTACCCTTATGTGGGAAACTGGATGCTCAGATAACCATTACTACATTTTCTTTAAAAATTTTAACTTTTACTTAATCCCTTGTTATTCAATGATTAAATCCCGCATTCTAACTTGAAGTTTAAACGCACGACGGGACTGATTTGCGTTCCTTGCATACGTCTTCATTTTTACTTCTCCACAACCTACAGTTTCCTCCGGTTTTCTAATCTAAAACATTTTCCGCAGTTCCAATCGCATACACGGTCTACAGAGACGCGCTCGCGTTCAATTAGACTTAGTATGGCGCTGCGAAAAGGGATCGAGAGGATCGTCGAGGGTAGAAAGCTCCCGGCTGACCAATTAGGCGAGATATTTATCCGTGCGCGATAGTCAACCGCCAGGACGACTCAATTACGCGAGTCCTCTATCGTCGACATGAATATAACTGCAATTTCATTGCGTCTAACAGCTGTATTTCTTGCGCCCCGTACCGATAAACAGCTCCCTGACGCTACCTCGAAGCGAAAGGGGGATGAAACCCGACGACACGTATAAAATTCTACACCCATGTGTACTGGCTCTTGCTACTAATACGATTTAATTAACAATTGTACGGTCTGCCAAAAGAAACGTAACTTAGATCGCACCATATGCACTCAACCTTTGAGTTTAAACTTTAAACGTACAACGAGGCTCCCCTGCGTCTTTCTTCGTGGTCTAGTCGTCAACTTCATCATCTGTTTCTATAACCCCTTGAATTAATAGAAGTGCGATGTGGACAGGGGTACTACTTATTTCTTAATTTGTTAACCGCAAGTTGTTACAAAGTGCATTAATATTGTACGGATTTTTCCACGGAGTAAACGAACACCTCACGAAGTTCCTCCGTCCGGTTTTCTATCGCGAATAAAATGATATAAATTTCGCGGATGTTCTTTTTTTCGAAAAGCGTTTTGAAAAACGCGACTGAATGTCGGCGCGAACTCGTTAAAAGACGCGCGGCGAGGGGGCGGGGTTCGGGGGCGCTCCTCGCGCCGATTATAAATTCAAGTTGAAACTTATAATCGTGTTTGTTTTAATTAGAACCGCAGCGTGCGGCTGGTTCATTTAAGACTTGAAGTTTGCGGGGCCCCTGTTTCGCTCGGTTCGTCGTCCCTGCCCCCCAAAAGCCGCAGGCCCGCAGCTCCGGGAAGCCTGGTGAAAGAGAGATAGAGAGAGAGAGAGGGAGAGAGAGCCAGCTCGAGCCTCGACTCCCGTTAATTTCGCGTGAGGCATTAGTACGTTAATAAACCGTTATTTATTGGCACGCTCCTTAAGAACATTTATTTCTCGGATCCGACGCATTTTCCGCCGCGCCTTTACTGCACACTAAATCAACCACCGATCTCGCTTCGGGGAAGCGGCCGAGCCCGCACGAATAAATCTGCGGATCTTCTCTTCTTGTTTCCGCGCGTTTCCTCGGCGAGTTTTTGGATACCGCGTACGGCTCTTTTTTCTTCCCGCAACGATTTCTCGATCGGCGAATCCTCTTTTTCTTATCTAGCGTTCCGACTTCGATCCTGCTCGATCTTTATCGTTGGACATCTGGTCCGAAAAATCGATCGACGATATAAGGAGTTAATAATTTCGCGGACTTCCGCATGAGGATTGTTACGATTTTAAATAATGAGTTAATAAGTGGCAGCTGGCACAAGCAAATTTACCCTGAAAGCTCCTTTATAGTTGGTAGAACAACACGGTGTATTATAATTGAAAAATCAGTCTTTGTTAGTGCTCATAAAAGAACTATTGTCTTTTGTTTAACAGAAGCGTGGTAAAAATAGTCTATTTCTGTTGTCGTGATACTAAATTACTATTTATCTTTGTAAGACAAAGCTGGAGTTTATTATCTAGTTTCACACTGTACGCTGCTCAGAAACGATTCTAGATAATAGTCTTGTCCGCATTATGCTTCCAGCTCCAAATCAACAAATTGGGAAGAAATAAAAGCTTTTTATCTGGAAGCGAAGAATGGGAAGAATTTGGAACAACAACTCGGTTAGGTTCAAAGTAAGTAGAAAAGTAGAGTAAGGATGCTTAGTGTTATAAAGTTAATCATCGTACGAGCTATAATTGTACAAGATGGTTTCCTGTGCAAAGCAGTCAAGTATGTTTAAATTGATCCGCGTCTCTTCACAGCGAAAATGACACGAGACGTTCATCTAGATCGGGGATTTTACGCGGATAAGTTTCGAATCGCGACAAATCCGATCTCTCGCATCGTTCGTCCTAAGATTCGGCCCATTATCCTGGCCCACGAAAGACTCCGCGTACGAGTCTACGATGAAAGAAACCCTTTATGCCACCACCTTAAACCGTCAGGTCGGATAGGAAGCCAAAACGGTGTGTAATCACAATCACCATTCCCAGATTACAGTGATACTGTTTTTCGAAGAATGACACCGGCCCTACACGAGTCCTATCCCCTTTTTTTCACATTCTCCAGGGTTTAAAAGACTCGGAGCGACATTGATACGTTCCGCTTTGGCTAACTACGGCTAAAATCCGATTGAAATGTAAAGCGGAGCCTTGAGATGCTGGATTAGGGGATTGGAAGTCGGTGGAAGAAAACTGACAACGAAACTTCAACGTGTTTTGATGAATCATTGTAATAATGGCAGGCGATAATTTACAATTATTGAAACTATAGAAATGTCTTCTTGAAAAATGTAATATATTTCTTTATTCAAATACATATTACAAGATTGAGGATTGTTATGCGAAATAAAATTTGTCTTTGTTCATTGTAAAATATAGGAGCTGTATAGACATTTATTTTACTTTTTTAATAATTTTAATCCGTTAAAAATAATGCAACAATCGAATCGGCGTAGATCTTAAATCTTTTCTAATTAACTTTAACCTGCGTTTTACATTAAAAAATGTAAAAGAATTTTTTTTTATCAATTTCTTTATTGTTATTAAGAGTAACAACAAAAATATAAAAGTGCATGTGGGACAGGTGGGACATCTGGCGGTAGCTAAGAAATGTGCTCAACGAAACTTACCCATCGAGCAGTGGCAAAATTACGACACGTGGCACCGACGAGATACTGTTAAAGACTGCCAGCACCCGTGATATTCAGCGATACCGGTAAGTGGGCGAAATGGGCGCGGGGATAACGTGGAATTAACAGTGATCTGAAATACCAACATCGCTAAAAGTTCCACCATCGACGAGATACTAGCACAGACGAGATATCAGACGAGATATTCGTTTGTGATACTAGTCGGTGGTTCCGCGGTCTTTACCTAAATAGAACCAGAGAATATATAACAGTGTTCACACCCGAGGTAAACCAGCTTGAATAATACATATATCTTGTTCTGAAGGTAGGTGAAATTGCAAAATATTATGGAAGAGAATAGGAATAGGAATAGAATTTATTGAAAATACACATATTTATTAAAAGTGCAGTTATTAGCTCGATATTACCCTCTATTCATAACATACTAGATGTTCTTACAGATAGAGGGTAATACCGATTGTCCAGGTCTCACCACGAGGAGGTTGCTGCACAAGAGATCCGAAAGGGAGTCAGAACGAATGCAATATTCCTTCTGGCTCCCTTTCTTACAACGACGGACTTATACTAAATTACGCAGGTATGTCGAGTAATTATCGCGGAGCAAAAGGTGTGAATCGGAGAAGAAGTCTCCGATCCACGGGGGACCAAAGGCGAATCAGGCAGAAGGCTCTGATTCTTTCAAAGAGAAAAACTAAAGCAAACCAGGGCAGAAGGCTCTGGTTCGAGGGTGACGCGAGCAATGGTCAATGTTCAAACTGCAATACCAACTTCTCCAACCACCTGCCGCCAGAGACGGATATGGATGGAAAATTTTTACGGGAGAGTGGTATTGAGCGAACAACGCATCTCAACCCCCCCATTAATATAATCTACCGCGAATTCCCGTACCAACCGGTCTGGTACACACTACATACGGGCAAGGTATCTGACACAGTAGAAGACTGTGTCGGAGTCAAGAAAACGAGCAAAGTGAAGTTACGGCGATAATTACTCGACATATTTACAACGAAGATATACCACCTTAAAAATTAACGCACGCAATCCGAGCAATTATTGTGGACCAAAAGACTAAACGCAAAAGAGGGAAGAATCAAAGCAGAAGGCTTGGATTCGCAAAGAAGGAACATGAGCCTGAGCAGAAGGCTCTGATTCGGGGGTGACACTAAGACAATAATTGCTCGGCAAATAAAACTATCTTAAAAATACGCCGCAGTCTTCGTGATGTGTCCTCCTTCTTCAATGTGTCTTCTTCGTTCGACGTTAAAGATGGTCGGCTGTTGTATTCTAGCTGAAACAGACTAATAATAGTTAGACATAACAATTTATAACCGTGCACACGAGTGCGAATACAAGAAAATCATCAGAAAAAATCAAAATTCCGCTCACTAAAGCCCAACTAACCCCGCACACGAGTGCGAATTTAACCAGCTCACGAGAGCAATTATAACTGTGCACACGAGTGCGAATACAAGGAGCACATGAGTGCAAACCTAACCGCGCACACGAGGGCGAATACAACCCGCTCAAGAGAGCAATTATAACCCCGCACATGAGTTTCAACACGACCAGCTAGCAAAAGTGAAACTAAATTCAGCATTCGATTGCGGCCTATATATAGGCGCTTCGGGTCCCGGGGACACGACACCCCGTACTTACTCACGGTCCCATCAGTGTGCCCCTGAGGGATCTCCGATCGGAGCAATACCAATTGTAAACCAAATATATAAATTAGATATATAAGTGCGAATCTAAGCAGCTAACTCCGCATAAGAGTGTCAATCTAACCAATAGAAGCAGGAGGAAGAACACAAGCCCAACTTAAATCTAGTTAAATGTGGATGCAACAACACCCGTACTCATTCACAGCTCTATCCGCGAGGAATACCAATTCGAAATCAGAAATATACATATTTATAATAGAATAGTGAAGACTGAAAGTTTTGATGGAAATTACAATTAGAACATTAGAAATAATAATTGACGGTGTTCATTGAAGGAACAGTCGAAAGGCAGGATTGTTGAAAGTGGGCCACGAGTAGACAAAGGAAGCATTGAAGAATAATAGAATATTACTTATCGGTATTTGTTGAACTGCCTTTGAAGGTAGGCCTGACCTCGGACTAGATGACCCCTGCTCCACCTCTGGTAAGCCCCTGGTCACTCTTGGTCACCCCTAGTCCTCCTGATCCCGGAACCCGACTGCTCCTGCCAGCACCACCGCAACGCGCGACACACCTGAGTAACCACGAGTAATTGACTGATGGAGTGCTCTCGCCGAGAGAGAGAGAGAGCTCGGGCGGCATGTGTGCAGCGATGCGCGACCGTCCCCACCTCATCGAATATCGACCGATGTCGATCGTCGTGACAACAATGATTGATAAATTTATTATTTCTAGCTGGTTAATGTTTATAACAATTCCATTTTACAGCGATGTCGACAAGCACTCCCTTGGCTATCTGACGACCTAATTTTTTAGTAAAAGTGGCTAATAGTATTCGAGATACGGAATAACTTTTAAACCATGAACATTCGCACGCATTAATTTACTCAATACAATTCACAGATAAATTTATTATCTCTGGCTGTTTAATATTTATAAAAATTCCTTTTGCTAATGATGTGAACGAGCACTTCCTTGACCACCTTGCCATCTAATTTTTAGGTAAAAATAGGCAATAAAACTCGAGATACAGAATAACTTTTAAACCATGAACATTCGCACGCATTAATTTATTCAACATAATACTATGATAAATTTATTAATTCTAGCTGTTTAATGTTTATAATAATTCCTTTTGCCAACGATGTCGACAAGCACTCCCTTGACCACCTTGCCATCTAATTTTTTGCAGTAAAGTCTTGATCTAACTCTTAGTCTTACTATGTTTTTCAACATATTTCTGTTCCCACAGATTGATTCTTTGAACATCTATGTATGAAAAAGTAATATATAATATATAATTCTTCAGGCATTTATGAAATATTTTGGAATTACAAATTGAGGTATCTCATATAAAATTTAGTCGGAATTGTTGATTTTCCAAAAATTATGCTTCAATACTTTCTTAATTATGTACAATATTTCTAGGAATTTTTTGTGCTTGAGTTTTGCTTTTAATATTGTAAACCTTAAAAACCAACACTAAAACATAGTCTGAAATATCTGTTTAACTTGGAATACGTTACGAGATGCTAACAGTCTCTCGTCGGTGTCAATATGGTTCCGTAACGATTTGCCTTCTCACCGATGAGAATCTCCTCAGTGGCCTTCTGCACCGACGAGATCACGTCGATGGCCTTCTGTTTCTTACTCCAGCCAGAATACATCCTAGAGGGCGTAAGAAAACACCGAATTATTCGAGTGACACGATCTCCCATAAGGCTGGCAGTCTTTAACAGTATCTCGTCGGTGCACATGGTCCCCTCTTCATCGACGAGTATCTCGTCGGTGCTGCCAGCACCGACTGGTCTCCTCCTACATCTCGTCTGCGATATTAGCTCGACCGATACGGTAGGACGTGACACAGAAATAGTAAGAGGGCTCTAGAATCTAGACCCCGCGGACGCGAGACAAAAAATACACTGGGTGATTGGTCTACTTCCATAGCTGGTCCGTGGTGTGATCATGTAGAAATGGCGTTTTCATGTAAACAGGCTTTAAAAGATTTTGGCGGTACACCATCAGCGACGTCCTGTTACTTGCGTGTGTTAACGCATCCGTGAAGCTATGGAAAAACGTGTTCATTTGTAATTATCTCTAACATTACAAGTACATTCCTATTAGAGTTGTTATTGTTTAGATGTAAGGAGCTTGCATCTCGGGTGGAAAGACAGATTCTCAAGGGTTCAGTGAATATATTAGATTTTATTCAACATGATATCGGCTATCACAGCAAACAGCGAGAGTTACGAGACAGGAAAACAAACACAGATCGAGGATACGGAAAAGCGTCAAATACCTATAAACGAACATATTAACAAGGAGAACCAGAATACAGGTAAATTGCTAAACTAGCACTATACAAAAATATCGTTATTCGTATATACTGAAATTTGCTTTTCCTCAGTGAACGAAGCTACAACACCTCCAGAAGCAAATAAGGATAGAAAGAAGCTTCGCAGTGGAAAGTATATACATACAGATGTTACAAGTTTGCACAGAGTTAATGGGAATGCCACTAAGAATGCATCGCTCAAACAAAAAAATCAATCGAAGAAACCCACCAAAAGAAAAAGCGACGCAGCCGAAGAATTGGAAGCCAAGGCTCCTATGCTGGAGCAGAAGGAAGAAACGTTAGGAAATATTGTTAAGCCTGAGACCGAACTAAATCACGAACAAGTAGAGTCAAGCGACGACCTTGAGAGCAATACTCTTAAGAAGATTAAGACAGAAAATTACAATCCGAACATGGACAAATCGAAACCACTACACCAGGAACCCATTAATTTTTACCAGAAGTGTGAATATTGTTGTCAGAAACTGAACAGTCCCGATTTAAAGATATATCCAGGTCATCCCAATGGAGCCGTAGAAGAACCCATTGCGCTAACAGATCCCAAATTATGTTTATTCACAGGGGAGGAAGCTACATTTTACGAAGGTGACGAAAGACCGCAGAATAAATTGACTGACTTTTGGTAGGTAATCTTTTACTACTGCTGATAAAGGTTGCATTTTTCATTAAATGTCTATTATCCATCTTCTTTATTTATAGCGTATACGATAAGAATGGGCATTTGTGCGCTTTCGACACCGGCCTGGTTGAGAAAAATGTAATACTTTATTTTTCGGGTTACATGAAACCTATTTACGACGAAAACACATCTCCAGAGGGAGGCGTGCCGACTAAAGATGTGGGACCAATAAACGAATGGTGGGTATCTGGTTTCGATGGCGGAGAACTAGCCCTTATAGGATTTACTACAGTATATGCTGAATATATATTGATGGAACCTGCCGAAGCTTACACGCCGTTCATGGACTCTGTGAAAGAAAAAATTTATATGAGCAAAATAGTCACGGAATTCTTATTAGACGAAATTAATCCTACCTACGAAGATTTATTGAATAAGTTGCAGGTAAATCGGAAACAAAAATAGGCTATTGTGTACAAGTAGTGTTTGGCCCTTCTTAATTCTGCCTGTGCTCTTTTAGACTATAGTCCCTCCAAAGGGATTGTCTAGATTTACGGAAGACTCTTTGTTAAGATACGCTCAGTTTATCTGTGACCAAGTTATTTCCTTCGATGCATCGGCAAGACCCGAGGATCCTTTATTAATCACAAGTCCGTGTATGCGAGCATTAGTAACACTCGCGGGTGTAACTTTAAACAAACGAATTGCGTTGCGCCGAATACAGCCGAGAGATCAAAAGAATAAGAAAATTGGATGGACTAAAGCTACAACTACAAAATTAGTAAAAAATATGTTTGAAATATTCTTTTCTGAACAGTTGGCCACAAACAATGAAAAAGATATGTTTGTAAGTATCTTGGGCTTTTATAATAAATGAAATCTAATTTACTAGATGTAATATTTTTTTATTAATAGGCTCCCAAGAGACAAAGATGCGGAGTCTGCGAAATGTGCCAACAACCGGATTGCGGAGTGTGTTCCGCGTGCAAGGATATGATCAAGTTTAGCGGGTCTGGAAAGAGCAAACAAGCTTGTAATAGGAGAAGATGTCCGAACATGGCAATTCAAGTAATGAAATTTCAGAGAAGCCTGTAAATATTCGTTCGTATAAAACAAATGGGTCTTAAAATCTTGTGTATCTTTTAGGAAGCCAATGACTCGGACCAAGAAGACGACGAGCTCAACGACACGCTAGTAGAAAATACAAAGATTACGCAGAAAATGATTCTAAAAGAGTTCAAGCATGTTGAAAAAGAAATCACGTGGGTGGGAGAACCGATTATTGACGATGGACGAAGAACATTTTATAAATCGGTTATGGTGGTTGACGAAGAGATAAAAATAAATGATTACGTATTGATCGAATCGAACGATCCGACCGTACCACTGCAAATCGCTAAAGTCATGTATATGTGGGACGATAGAAATGGGGCAAAATTGTGTCACGCGAATTGGTTTAGAAGAGGCAGCGATACTGTGCTTGGCGAAACCTCAGACCCATTAGAAGTATTCTTACTCGACGAATGCGACAATGTACCATTCACCTCTGTGAAATCTAAAGCCACTGTTATTTACAAATCTAGGCCACAGAATTGGAGCGAATTAGGTAAGTAAACAAAATGGCTAAACTACTACTATCGAACAAATTACTAAATATTGACGTAATTTCAGGAGATGCAGTCTTATTACCCGAAGATGAGATACAAAATAAAGATGGAAGAACATTCTTCTATCAAAAACGATACACGCCTGAAACAGCTCGTTTCGAAGATCCTCCTCCGGACCCTGTCTGCCAACGGAAAGAAATTAGCCATCGTTTTTGCCCTGCGTGTGTGCGTTTCACGACGTTGCAGTGCTATTATACGCCAAAGGTATGAAAAATAAAGGTACAATTCTTTCTTGATTACATATTCAATTTTTACTGAAAAACAAATACTCGTTTGTTTCAGGTCTTTGACAAAGAGGAAGAGAAAAGTAGCAAGGAAGTAACGTACAGCGTTGTAAAATACAAAGGAGAAGAATTTAGAGTTGGTTCTGCTGTATTTTTATTGCCTACTGCTTTGAAATACAAATACACATCTACATATCACATTAGTTCGAAAACGAAGAAAGGGAAAGTCGACGAGGATATGTATCCAGAATACTACAGGAAATCTTCGGAGCATGTGAAGGGTTCAAATTACGATACACCTGAACCTTTTCACATTGGTTATATTAACTCGATATACGCAAAAACTAATAATAAATTGGTTGCTTCGTCCGATATATGGATTAAGATAAACAAGATGTATCGACCAGAAAATACGCACAAAGGACTTACGTTGATGCAACAAGTAGATCTTAATATGGTGTATTGGAGCGACGAAGGTAAAATAATCCATCTTATTTTATGAAATATAGGAAAAATAAAGAAATCGATAATTCCAATTCAACCTTTACAGTTTGCGATGTGAAGTTTTCGGAAGTGGTAGGAAAATGTTACTTGGCGTGTTCAGAGAATTTAGACGAATCTGTTGAAGAATGGACTGCGGGTGGTCCAAATCGCTTTTACTTTTCCCATGCATATAATGCGGCGGAAAAGACATTCGTTGATCCACCGAATCGTGCTTTGAGCATTGGGAAGCCAGCAAAGGGGAAAGGAAAATCAAAGTGCAAGAATAAAAACTTTGAGAACAGTGACGCTAAGAAAACGATTGACAAACCAGTAGAATATTGCAGAGTGGCAAAGAAATTGAGAACGCTCGATGTGTTCGCTGGCTGCGGTGGTTAGTATGAATATTCAGGCGAAGCATATTATTTAATATTTATTTTTGACTTGAACTTTATTTCGTAGGATTATCCGAAGGTTTGCGACAAGCTGGTATCGCAGACAATCGTTGGGCAATTGAGAGGGAAGAACCAGCTGCATGTGCTTATCGACTCAACAATCCTGATACAACTGTGTTTTGCGAAGATTGCAATGTGCTTTTGCGGAAAGTTATGAATGTGAGTTATATTCATGAATGTATACAGTCTAAAGAAGTGTATATGGAGTTCACACATGCTTTTTACAGGGTGAGCTTTGCGACAACAATGGTCAACGTTTACCTCGGAAAGGAGAAGTAGAGTTATTATGCGGTGGGCCACCATGCCAAGGCTTCAGTGGCATGAATCGATTCAATTCACGGCAATACTCGTTATTTAAAAACTCGTTAGTGGTATCGTGTTTGTCTTATTGCGATTACTATAGACCAAAATACTTTGTTATGGAGAATGTTAGAAACTTCGTCTCTTTTAAAAGAAGTATGGTTCTTAAATTGACATTGCGGTGTCTTGTTCGAATGGGTTACCAATGTACATTTGGTATTTTACAAGCCGGTAATTACGGCATTCCACAAACCAGAAGGAGGTACGTTCAGCCAATTTGTATAAGTTAAATGTATACTTCGAGCAAGATCTGAATTGTTTTCTTTTATGGATCTAGACTAATAATATTAGCTGCTGCGCCTGGAGAAACACTGCCAAATTACCCAGAACCAACTCATGTGTTCAACAAACGGGCATGTCAATTAAGCGTTGTTGTTGATAATAAAAAAGTACGTTATCGTAATGGTTATACGACAATCATTTTTTATACGAATTCGGTAATGTTTCTTTTGTCGTTTATAGTATTCGTCTAATTGCGATTGGACGGGATCAGCGCCGTACAGGACAATTAGTGTTCGCGATGCGATGTCGGATTTACCTAATATTAGAAACGGATGGAACAAAGAAGAGATCACCTATGGGGACGAGCCGATCTCCCACTTTCAAAGAAAGGTAAAGTCTTATCCTTCGTAAATAAGATTTTTATCTAAAAGTTTCTCGACAAACGTACTTGACATTTGTTTCTAGGTAAGGCGTAAAGAACCGGATGCTATACTACGGGATCACATATGCAAAGACATGGGACCTCTAATCGAGGCGCGAATAGCACACATTCCGATCGCAGTCGGATCCGATTGGCGAGATTTACCAAACATTGCGGTACGTCTAAGCGATGGAACGTATTCTAAAAAATTGTAAGTATAATTCATCTTTATTCCTCTCGGTATCGTCTAGGAAAAACGATTGATTTATCGAGTAATGATTGTTTCAATTGCAGAGAATATTCTCATCATGATAAAAAGGCTGGCAAAAGTTCGACTGGAGCATTTCGCGGTGTCTGCAGCTGTTGCACAGGCAAAGCTTGCGACTTATTGGATAGACAGTACAATACTTTAATTCCATGGTGTTTACCTCACACTGGAAATCGTCATAATCACTGGGCGGGATTGTACGGTAGACTGGAATGGGATGGTTTCTTCGGCACTACGATCACTAATCCTGAACCTATGGGGAAACAAGGCCGCGTTTTACATCCTGAACAAACGAGAGTCGTGAGCGTGAGGGAATGCGCCAGATCGCAAGGTTTTCCAGATACCTTCCGCTTTTATGGAAATATACTTGACAAGCATCGCCAAATCGGCAATGCCGTGCCACCACCGCTAGGCGCTGCGCTTGGCTTTGAGATTAGAAAATGTTTAACATCCGAGAGCACCGAGAAACTAGAGGATAAACTAGACGGTTTTGGTGACTGATAGCAATGTTAAAAGTAACGATATTTATAACAAACTATTGTATTGAATCTTAATGGTAGCATAATATGTTATAGATGTCTTTTTTATCTATATAAATTTACGAATAAGTGTCCAGTAAAAGTATGTAGATGCTTCCTTATATCATTTACGTGACCAAAAGTATTATGTGATGCATATTCGGTATGCAACGTTAACAATAGAAGAAAAGCAATATTTATTTTCATGCATAACGTTTTAATTACGGGAAACTAGTATTTTAAATTACATCGGAAATATCGAATAAAGATGTGCATGCCACCTCGAAAACTATTTTCGTGCAAGGACTCATTTGTAACAATTATCTCGTCGTATGTATATATTGTACCTTTTTACAGTTATGTGTTAAAAATAAAATTGTTTATCGACATAGTTTTAGAAGAGAAATAATGACGAATAAAATTATTAAAGGAATATTTATTGTGAAATAAAGTCTTTATAACAAAATATTTCGACCGAATCGTTTCTTTTCCAGCATGGTTTGTTTTTCTTGGCAAAATCGAAGCTCCTTTCATTATCATTTTTCATTATAATAACGCGCGTACTCTATATAAAAATACGTAAATAACGAAAATTAATTTCGTACCCATTCACAGCTGTTCCAGGCACAACACGACACGGAATTCCAACGCAGCAATACATACATTACATGTCTAAATAATTTAAGCAATATTTAATAGTTTATTTAATATGTGGGCGGATACGATTTTAATAGTTTTTATCAGTATTTGCACTGCTTTGCTAGGAGAAGGTGCGAAATTATAAAAATTTTTCACGTTATTCGAAGTAAGGTTATACTTCCTGATTTATCGTTATTATTTTTCAACATAATTTTCAAAATTCGTAGGTTTAACATGGCTAATGGTTTATCGAACAGAAAAGTATCAAAAATTAAAGGCCGAGGTCGAGAAACAAAGTAAAAAGTGTAAGTTTTTAAGTGATGACATTAATTGGAAAGTGGTTCCAGACAATTTTGAACGAATTGTTCTTTATTCGAGTGTTTAAATGAATTGTTGAACAAAATTGATTCTAGTGGAAAAGAGAAAAGAGGCGCATGGCGATTCTTTGGATAAACAGCAAAAGAAAAAAATAGAAAGAGAGGAGGAAAGATTAAAAAATAACAACAGAGACCTGTCACTTGTAAAAATGAAGTCAATGTTTGCAATCGGATTCGCATTTACAGCTCTTTTGAGTATGTTTAACAGCATTTTCGATGGCAGAGTTGTGGCAAGGCTGCCTTTCGTTCCAATCAGTTGGATACAAGGTTTGTCGCATAGAAATCTGCCTGGCGATGACTATACAGAATGTTCATTCATTTTTCTGTACATACTCTGCACAATGAGCATAAGACAGGTATTTATTATTGCACGCAATACTTTGCATTTGAATAAAATGACTCAGCGAGAAAATTATTTACAGAATATCCAAAAAATGCTCGGTTTTGCACCATCCAGAACTGCGAGCAAACAAAGCGGAAGTATCTTTGGCCCTCCGCCGCAACAATTTAAATAAATTTAGACAAATATGAAATTTACTATTATATTATTTAAATTTCGGTGAGGTAAAATTTTGCAAAATACGCAGAATTGAATTGTTTAATTCAACGAACGACTGATTTGCAAAAATATTTCAATGACGTGCAGATTAAAATTAAAATATGAAATATAATATATACTTTATGTGTATATTGTACATTATGAATATATTTAGTTCGCATACAATAAATATATATTTAATACTGGTATATGTCCTTCCTTTAAATAATTTTACATAGTACAATATGTTCATAAATGTGATAGAACACAGATAGTCGTTAATTCTGCTGAATTTAACAAATATGCGAGGAATATAACTATAAAACATAAAAAAGAAACCACCGTTTTTGTATAAAAGTCGAAAGATGAATAGGAAGATTTAGAAACGATGTAAAAAGACAGTAAAATGAAAGGGAGCCTTTCCGTGTTGGTACAGTAATGCATCATGTTTTTTCTTTTTTTAGAAAATAGTTATTGATTCATATATTCCATCAAGCAGCTCTTATACAATAATCAATGTTATATACAAACGTAACGATCAATCATATACAAAAAATAACCACTACCTTTAATTCGTAAAAAATATTTAATACAATAATATTGTATCCGCTATCCGTATTATGGAACGCAAATTCAACGTATCACCGAAAATGCGCTTTATAATTGACGGATAGCTTCGCCATCGACTACTTCATCAAATCATATACGTACACATTTTTTTTACTAAAAATTGTTGCCTTTCTTTTTATATTATTACATATCATTTAAGCCTAAAACAGTCTCTTGTTATTAGAGCTAGCGACATTCTTTTTATACAAAATGATACAATTATGATATTTACAATAGATCTACATATACGACTAAATGTGAGACATCTTAAGTTAATAAAAAGTTATTTAACTTGTTATTTGAACTTTTGGTGTTACAATGTTCCGTTGTATGTTACACATAATTCGTCTTAACAACATTCTCGATCACACAAATTTGTTATCGTTAGTAGAAAGCGAGTGGACACCCATCTGACAATCTTAAAAGACAAATGCTCGTTAAATTGGAATTCTCCACATTTGAATCGGTGGCGTCGTTACACACGTTGAAATCGCTAGGTGTCATGCCAATAAGATAAAAATCGCGACAATGCGGTCAAATGAAAATTATTGTTATTCCAACATATGTTCGGCAGTGGCTACTGTCTGTATACCGTGAACGCAAAAGGAAGACTTAATCGAAATTTTATGCTATGATAACATGTTCCAATCTGTAGTATCTTTTTCAGTTGTTTCACAGTACCAATATTCCAACAAAATTGCAATAAATGCGACGCATCGTAGGAATCTCTCGCCGTCCAGCAGCCGATGAACCTATTGTTCTCTTTACATTGTCATTAAAAATTTAAAGCAGCTTTCGTTAATGAATTATCTGCCGATGTTTTCTTTCACGAGAAAATAAAATTGTTATACTGCGTTCAATATTTTTACTTCCTACATAACCTAATCCAAAGACATAAAGAATTATTAGAATATCGTTCGAATTCGTGAAAATATAACTGTACAAATATTACTTCATGCCTTCCTTCGATAGCATTATTATTAGAAAATTGCACATTATCATTGATTATCGCGTCTGACGTGTGTCTCGATCGAACAATGTTCTTACATCTCTATACGATCATTCATTCTAAACAGTCCGTTCGCATAGAATGAATGCATTATATCACGTTATCGCGTAATTGTAATCGATTCCTCGGTTACTTGAACACCTCTCAAAATGGCGGACAGTTCACTCCGGGATGAAGGTACTGACACTTATCACCGACTCGACAATAGCCGCTCTTTGAAAATTGTCTGCACACCGGCGGCTGTTTCCCACTTCCTCTCCATCCGCCACCACCGCCTCTCCATCCACCTCTTCCAGGCGGTCCCCCACCACCTCTGTACCAACCAGGCCCAGGTACACCTCTACCTCTGCCGTGCATCGGGCCACCACCTCTGGGACCTTGAAAGTTTGGTCCAGGTCCGTACATTGGACCCGGCGGGCCTTGGAAGTTGTTCGGGTTCATGCTATTGAAGCCCATGTCTTCTGGTCCCATCATTCCATAGCCCTCTTGCTGTTGATTGTACATCGGCGGTGGTCCCATCATTCCAGGTGGTACCATCGGACCACCCTCCATGCCTGGTGGAAAAGCGTTAGGCATGTTTCCCATAGGATTCATCCCCATGCCGTCGGGTACAACAACTTTTCCATCTCCCGTTCTCCATCCTCCGCCTCCCGCAGGCATTGGTCCACCCATTTCAGGTCCCATCGGTCCCATGTGAGCAGGTCCCATCATTTGTTGAGACATTTGAGGCATTGGACCCATCGTCGTCGGAGGACCCATAGGCGCCATCACTGGCTGTTGATTATGAGGGAACGACGGATAATGGAAGTTCGAGACTGCTGGTGCCGGCGGTTGTAACTGCGGTTTTGGTTCTGGCCACGCCATGGAAGTAAAGTCTTTCTCACTTTCTTTGTTTCCGGTGAGATCATCTAAAGGAATGATTTTTGGATCGCTATATCCATGGTGGCGTTCTTCGTCGGGTTCCGCCGCAGAGTCTGGGATCCTGTAATCGAAATATATTTATTAATTATCATGATTTTAGACGAGACCGACAACTTCGGAGAAAAAATTTGTGTTTTGTGGGACTCGCATCAGTGAGTACGATTCATGTATGAAACCGTTCAATGGTTTGGAGTTCCTAATTATTTTATGTAGCATGCATAGTATAATTCACACGACCATACAAATCCGTAATACTCGTGTGTGTCTACATGCAAAGTATATACTTCAAAATATTTTAAAGAAATTTCTATTAATGAGAATATAATTAATATCGAGTGTGTAGTTATGAAAATAGGATCTTACATGCTGCGGTTGAAGTATAATGCCTGTAAAATGCCTTTCTCCCGTGCGTATTGGATATCCTTCTCTCTGCTATCTTTCCCAGATTCTACCAAGGCTGGAGGTAGATCGATCGGAATTAAAGATTTCCATCTCGTTCTTTCTTCCATCAAATCTTCGTTACCTGCGGGTCGCACAAGTCATTAAATTCGATGCTATAATTAAAATATCCTTAAATTTACTAACTCGACTACTCACTTAATTTCCTGGCCATCTGGAATGCTTCTCGTTCGTTCTGTTTCTCCATTTGTTTCATATCGGTGAACGTTTTCGTCACGTTCACCCTCTCCGTTTCGTCTAACTCGAAGTAACGCACCGACTCCAAGTCCGTTTTCCATTTCAGTATTTTCTTCGGGCCTTTGCGTTTCTGAAGTAGCAGAACGCTTCTCAGTCCGTCAACGTAACGGATCTCCGGATATGAACCGGAATTTTCTTTTTTCGACGAATCGGACACGGAAGAATCTTCCGGCGAATCGGAAGTTTTCTCATCCATATCGTCTTCGGGCGTAGGTGCTGTAATTTGAATAAACATTAATAACAGTAAAACACAATCTAATCTGCAGTAATAAAATAAGAATAAAAATCTTACTATTACTTCCGGTGTCATCATCAATATCCGATTTGAATATCCTATTCTCTTTCTGGTCTTCCGCCTCCTCTTTCTCTTTTTTACATTCGTCATCTGAATTCTCTTTCTCCTTTTCCTTGTCTTCGTCCGTTTCCAGAGTATCTTGATAAAACTGTATATAAAAAATATTTTCGATTAATTGTTTCAATTAATTATCGTTAAAACCTGATCCTGCGAGCAAGTATAGGCACCTTAAAGTTAGGCTTGACAACTACAGGTGATTTTTCATCGGCACTTGGTGGTGAGGTGGGTGGAGGCGTAACATCTCGATTATCGTTAGTGGCAGTCTCCTGTTTCTTGGGTTCCGTGGGACCATCCTTTGTAATCGAGGTCCTACGTTTCCTCTTCCGCGGTTCTTTGCTCTTTGTCGACGCCGTCAACGCATCCATAAACATATCGCTTTCTTGCAGTATCATTGCTGGAAAAACAATTTAAACAAACCCATGGTCAAAACAAAAATAAAATGGAAAACATGTAATTCTGATCAAGAATTCGATTACTCGATTAAAAATCGGCACTGCGTCGTTCACGCGAACTACAAAAATCGCAAATGCAATTAATAAAATCATTAATAAATCATCGAAATATATCAATGTTGTTCTTTAAAAAACCATTCAGTGTAATTGTATTTGCAATCTTCTTAAATTCGAACGCGGCACGCTCAAGTTCAGACCCGTCTATAACGAGACTTTAACGTTCACAGACCGTCCGCTGGACCTGCAAGAAATAATTTAAGAAGTATGCTGATAAACAATAACAGGTGGATGGCAATCCTCGAGAAATCTGAAAAAGAAAGGTTTTTTTTTTATTCCAGCAAGACCGTCCAAGAAGGCAGGAAGCTGTAAACAGCGAAAATACGGATGATTGTTTTAAAAGAAATTGGGAAGGGCGACATTTTCAAAATGCAGAAGAACGAAGACATGATATCGATTCTCCAGGGAAGTGAATCTTTAAAAATAAAAAAGGCGAGAGCCGTTAACGCGAACCAGCCGAAGTTAAATTCGGTTATTGCGTAATTATGCGCCCTTATGCGTTCGAATGCAAAATGCTGTCCTATTACACGATTTCCGTGACAAACAAGAAAACTTCGTTGATCGATTAGATCGTTCCAGCTTTTGAATCAAACGCGAAAAAATGATCTAAATTATACGTGCGTGTTTACAGCGGGATCCACATTGTTCAAAGTTGCTGGACACGCGAGTAATAGGAACGGTAAGCAGAGATCCAAAAAGCATAAATTCATATTTTACAGTCCCTATTTGATTTTCTTGTTCTTTCGTTGCTAAACAAACAATTAGTCTCTTTGACCGAGCGTTAAAATGGAGATCGAATCCAAGAAGAAAAGAAGAAGGCATTGGATCGTACCAGAACGTTTCGAAGCGCATTGCGGATCAACTTTGAATAATTTGCCTCTTTATCAACGAATTAACTCTTATGTAAATTGTAGTTGTCTCTTCACGAATGCATTTCGATAACAGAAACAAAGACTTTTTCCGTGATTCGTTCAATAATCGATATCTTCAAACTTTTTTCGTTAATTTTGTTCCGATCATTTATCTCTGCGGTAAATTTCTGTTTCCGCATCAGTAAAAATTAAAATAGACCGTTTGATAAAATTTAGAATCGATACGCGAGGGCCAAATCGTTTCGATTAACCAATTTCTTTCTTTCAACGTTCCTCGATAGTTGAAACGATGCGCAACAATAAGGAAAACCATCGGTGTGCACAGAAACTGCAAGATCGATTTATCAAATGGATAAACGTGTTAGAAAATAATCGTGTAAAAACGTTCTTCTTTTTTTGTTAACGTATTCGATAAGTGATAATAATAAACTGGGGAATAATATACGGGTTTCATTGTACGGCTCCAATTTTATTTCCATCAAGCTCTCTAGAGTAATAGTTATGTTTACTTTGCTCTAAACGCGATGCAAATTATTGAGTGTACCTTTAGCGCATTTCTTTATGTAACAATAGTAGCGTACTTGCTTTTTCCAATATCACTTTTCGTGCAATCTTTTTTTAAAAAAAAAACCCTCTTTGCAATTTAATGTGCTGTCAAATATCAGCACAAACAGTTACAGAGAATTTACGCAATTTTACATGACGGTATATTGCTGTAAAAACAGGTACGTTTCTTTCTTTCTATTTTCGTATAGACATATTTGATTGTCTCGAACGTTAAACACTCTAAAACTCTATAGTTATCTCGTCTAAACAAATACCAGTACACAGATTATATTTAATCGACGCTAAATGTGTACAAGAAATAGATTTACAAGTACCAAAGCTGTATATTTCAGTACATCGGACTTAACATCGGACTACTTTAAATCCTTTCTCTCTTTCGTAATACAATCGGCAAACTATAGAATTTAACAGAAATTAAAATAATCTCTCTTTTCCTCTGTTTCAAACAACATCTCTACTATCTCCGATTGTAGGAACGAGTTAGCGTGTTTCAATCTGATAAAAAACAGTAAAACAAAAGAGAGAGCTTTCATCGTACAATCAATAGAATTATAAAAACCGATGAAAATGAAAAGTAATTGATTGTCTCGTTTAAAACGGTGATCTCGGCTAATATTAAGTTTCTATTAGTTAAAGTAATTGAAAAAAATAGTAACAAAACGATAGGATAGTAAGTAGCTTTAACAGTAAGGCGAGCTACGGGCGCGCAAGGAGTTTGTTTCATGTTGAAATCCCTGTTCAAAATTCAAATGGGAAGATCAGGGACCGCATGACGATAGAATACGACTGAATACGTGTTCTCGCGTTGCGCCGCGAATCTGAATACGTTGAACGGTTAATACATCACGCGTAGCGTAATGCAACTGCTACGGGAAATAGAGAGACTGGGTCCCGTACGCGATTGCCGGCACAGACACCGTCGCAAAAACATCGGCCCCGGCACGCTCCGCGCGGAGTGGAGCGGAAAAGTGCGTCGTTGCGCAACTCCGTCTCGTAACTCCCGTCCATCCTTCCTCTCGCGTCTAATTCGAACCGGCGATTCTCATATCCAGTCTTTCTCGTCGGACGAAACGTTCCGAATCCCTAAATTCAAAAAGATATTTACACGAGATGAAACAATTGCTCCCTGTTTAAAGCAAAGAATCAGCCGCGTACCTGTTTTCGTCAACTGCGCCGCACGATACTAGGCGGATCGGTTGCAGAAAATTATCATAATACAGATCCGAGTCTTTTCTTATTTTTAAAAAAATAGAAGTCTGAACGTAGATATTTTTTTCGAGCAAATTTATAAACTGTCCTTTTGTCTCTGCTTTTAATGATTCTCTCTCAGACAAACGAACGTGATTGTTTGCGTATTAGAGTACTCGATTCTACGGATCGGCGATTTAAGTGCCGTTTTAGGCTGCGCCAAGGACAACCACGATTATATCGTTTCCGTTTCTCATGTCTTCCTCTCTACGCTTTCCAATAAACGTTCCGTTTTCACCCCCGATTGCGAAATCCGCGACCACTGGCAAGGAAGGTAACTTCTTCGCCGTGTCGACGTCGTCACCGGAAATAGACGATTACGTATCGTGTAAGAAGAGGCCCGCTGATCCTAAGGGGCGGCTTGCTCGAGGACGTCGATACGCAGCGTCGCATTTCATGCATTTTTCAGATGTTTTTCATCCACGAGATTCCATACTTGTCTCTCTCAAAATTGAACTTCCTCCGAACGTCGTGCCACATATCTTTCTTTTCTCGCCTCGTTTCTTTCATTTACTCGTCCGAAACATACCATTTTGCTTTCTCTCCGTCTCTTTCCCTCTCTCTCTCTGTATCTCACTCTCACTCTTTCTCTCTCTCTCCCTAATCTGTCTCGCACGCGCTCAGTCTCTCTCTCTCTCTCCCTCTCTCCCTCCCACCCCCTTTCGTTCTCTTTCTCTCTCTCCCTCTCGCTCTCTCACAATCTTTCTCCCTTTCTCTCTATCTCTCTAGCAAGCTCTCATCAACATTCTTTCTCGCTTTTACAAGGATATCTCGGGACTGATGCGCCCGAAACAAATTTCAATTCTCTCTGATGAACGCACGAACGTATTCGAATGATTCTGCAAATCCACTGTGAACTAAACAACAAATACAAATTTGAAAATAACGTTTGAAAGAATTCCTTTCCCTTGTGCGGCGTCGTTCGAAATGGTGTCGTAGCGTCCAGAGTATCTTCTTAAACGCTAATCGAATGTGATAGCGGTGGACAAGAAAACGGGATGCCTAAGGGATATCTAAAATGCACTCTAAGGACAAGCAGAGGGACAACGCTCTCCGCATCGTCGTGTCTTTACGAGAACATAATGATAATTCAAAGAAGCATGCAACCAATGCAAAACACGACGCCAAATCGTAAACTAATTAATGTCGATTTAGTTTCAGCGTTACGTAAAACGGATCTGGATGAACGACACCATTTTAACTGGGCCAAAAGTATGATCTTGCACTTCCGGTTTGTGCGATTAGTCACCGAGAGGATGGAAATCTGGATGGGCCTACGGTATGAGTGTTTGCTTTGATCAAGCATTCAAGTGAGCAAGATGTATAGCAGAAACCCAAGAGTTAAATATTTCCAGATTTCTGATCAATTTATTCAAAATGCTTAATAGGGTGTACATGTACAAGGGAAGAAGTATGGACAGACAAGAGTTTGGCATTGTCTCCTTACCTAGGTAGATTAGTAATATCCGGTTGGTGACTTCTATTCGGTGTATCGTTCGTCGGTGAACGGTAAAGAAACACACACCCCGAAAATTCGATCGGATAACAGCACACCGGTTTTTGTAATTTTATGCAAGAATTTTTTTTTTTAAAAACAGAACAAAGTTACCAATCGAAGAAACTGCCACGATTTCTTGAATGTCGCTTAGCCGAGATAAGTCTACGTTTTACTCCATAACCACACCCGGGCACTAGATTTTATTTGAAAAGTTTTCGATACGTACGATTTAATTAATAGCGAAGATTACCTGCTGAATCTTCTTAATATAGGAAATAAATCGACGCTCAAAGAGACGATCCTAATTGTCTTCGTTCTTCTAACACGATGATTAATTATCGGGGCAAGGCACGTGCGATCCATTTTCGATCCACTTCCACGTGGCTCGAACGATACAGGTTTTCTTATACCTTCTATAAGCTCTCTAATAATATTTAGGAAAGTAGTACAAACAGGGTTCTATCGTATGGTAATACAAACTAATGTAACTTTGGCCTGAAAGAAATTCTGCATTAATAAGAGAAGTAAATTCTGCACGAATACCGTCAATTGTAAAATATCAATGCTTGCACAATATATAGAAAATATATAAGTTATTATAGTTTGCTCATCTTTCTCCTGGAGCCATCCACCTGCAAACTCAATATTAAGAAGTTAGTAGTAGCACGTACAATAGAGCAAAACCGATGTTCAAAGACTATCTACTATTATAATTCAAAACAGATTTGAAAGACGCTTTACTTTTCATGATGCGTTTTCCGCAATATTATTAATATATTCATTAAATTAAATATATATAAACAATGAATATACCATCAATCATCCTCTCTTCTTTTATATCATAAAAACAAAAGGTTCAATAAGTAATTTCACTATAGAATGGTGTATTCTGAAATTTTTATAAATTTTATTATTGTGGTATTTCGTATCGAATGCAGGCACCCGTAATAACAAAAATAAATAGATCGCGAAAACGTTTAGTCTTCGAACATCAGTGTGGAACAAAATTTTAAGATACATTCCTCTTTCCCTAAAGAATTGACTTATTGAAAAAAAATATATGTATAGATTGTAAAAAGAAATTTTTAAGCATAGTATTCGAAAGACTGAATGATACTTACGTTTTGGTTTTGGTGGTATCAATTTAATGCCTCCCTTCTTTTCTTCGCCTGGAGGTGTAGTTGGTGATTCCAAAGACAACTTAGCCCGTTTATCTGCTGTTGGGATAGCTTCTCTAAGCGGAGACGCCCTCTTCAGAGTAGGTAATTTTTGAGGTATGACCTTTTTCTCAATGATAGGATTTGGTTTTTTCGCTGATCTTGGTGGCGGTGGTTTTACTTCTTCTTCCAAGCCGGTAGATCTGAATTTCGAGTTGAATGTTTTCACAGTTTTTGGCCGTGTTGTAGAGTCCTGAGAATTTTTCCTGCTCTCGATGGAAATTGAGATATTCTTCTTCTCAGGCATTACAACAACTTTCTTCGAATCAGTCTTATTTTCCTTAGAGCTGTCCCTAGAATCCGTAGATGACTTTCTTACGGCCGCATCCCCCGGTTTCTCGTCTTCAGACTTCTTTTTCGGTATTTTTCCCAGCTTGGAGCTCAAAGCCTGTCCTTGTACCTTCTCCAATGTTGCTTTATCCTTCTCCGCCTGGTCCTTCTTCTGTTTCTCTTTCTCTTTATCAGATTTACTTTTACTGGCGCTACTATGTTTACTGGATGAATTGGATGAATGATGCCTGTCCTTGTCCTTGGAAGACTTATCCTTGGAACTCGAACTTTTCGAACTACTACTAGAACGATGACTACTAGATTTTGATGCGGAACTAGAACGATGCGAACTGGAACTCGAGGTATGCTTAGAAGAACTTTTGGAGGATGAAGAAGAACTATGATGATTTTTCTTGTCAGAACTACTAGATTTTTTCTCATCTTTTTTCGAAGAGTCCCGATTTTCTTTATTACTAGATTTACTACTTTCACTACTAACAGTGTCTTTAGAGTCTTTATTTTCTTTACTTTTAACAACGTCCACGTCAGTACTGTCTGTGGAATCTACTACAGTCTGTTTCACTTCACTCGAAACTTGGTCTAAATTTTCAGATTCTACAATGTCCGTTTTACAGTCTTGACCACTGACTACACCATCACTGAGTTCCGTAGACTCTACTCCTTCTGTAATCTCCTTCACGGGAAGCGTGTCGTCTACGTCTCCGTTAATTTCTACATTTGTACTATTCGCATTTAAAACACTACTAATATTCGCAGCTTCTGTCTCCACTTTTGTGAGAATCTGTTTACCTTCACGAATCGTGATCTTATACACAGGAATTGGAGATTGAGAAGATGTAGATACCACAACGAATGCTGGCTTTTTCGATTGCTGCGACGATAGTTGCTGTTGTATTTGCACCTTCTGCGGTTTACTAACAACCTGCAGTTGCAAAGGCTGCACGGTTGTCCTTTCCTGTGCCTGCTGTTGCTCTTGTACTTGTGGTTGTTGCTGAATCTGAGATACCGCAATAGACGGCGTAGAATTCGATGTGAACTGTAGATCCTGCACATGCACTGTTGCACTCTCTGTGCCATCGGAAACTTGTTGAATACCAGAATGAATGGAATACTGTTGCTGTTGCTGCTGCACTGACTGAGATACAATATTCGCTCCTAGAGTTCCAGCGTTTTGCACTGGGACAGTCATAATTTGTGCTGGCACAGAATTCGGTGCAGCTTCTCCTTTCACTATTTTCAACCATTGTTCTACCAGCCGACTGGCCAGCACTCTGACCCCTTGATGACTACCTTCCTTCGTCAGACCTTTGACCAACTTCGGACAGTTGTTACTTTTCAATCTCTCGATATCTACTGGACATAGCAGCAGAAGTTCAAGTAATTCCTGAATAAGAGCCCAATTTTTGGCAAGTATACCATCGGTAAGCCACATGTGAATGAGATTCCATCCTCCAGCACCCATAAATCTAAAAACACATGAGATAGTCCATGTTTTAAGCTATCCCGGAGCGCAATATATACTTCCGACGACTTCGTAATAGAATGTATTTCGACTGTAGTTTGTGGGACTCGCATCAGTGAGTACGGTCTACGTTTTGAACCGTCCAATGGTTCAGAGTTCCTGTATCTTTGATCTAGCATGCATTTTATATATCACACAATAATACAAATTATAAGTACCCTGTGTGTGTCTACATGCGATGTACAAAGTTAAATTTGTTTCAGACTGTACTTCCGAAAACTTATTACATCCGATTTGGCTGAAATTTTACAAATAGCTAGATTTTACGTAAAACAAATTTTTGGCAACTCGAAATTTAAGGACCAAAATTTTGCGAAGAATGTTTTTATCATTTTAGTGTCACTCCCTGTAATTTTTAAAATTTCTATGATATCGCTGAAATTCTGAAAACAGGTTATTTTGAAGTAAAAACATTTTTTATGTTTTTATACAAAATTTCAGTTAAATCGCGCGTGAACGGTCCTCGGAAATTTCGCCTTGTTTTGTATGTTGTCTTAATTTGCAATACGATGAAATTGACATTTATACTCACTGACTAAGTAAATCCGTGTTTGTAGTTTTCAATATCTGTATGTATATGCATTTCGAAACTAGCTTTTTCGAGAACTTCGTCATTAAATTAGCTAACCGATGAACTTCTTCTTTACTTCTAATACCTCCAGTTGGCCCCAATAAAACACTAAGACATTTTAGTAAAGAAAGTGGATCTATACGTGGCTGAAAAACATATGCACAATCTTAAATACTTTCCAATTATCAGATAACTATTGTTTTTAAAAAATTCTACTCTATCAATACTCCGAAAAATTGACTCGTAAAGCAATCCAATTTAACACTTTCATTTCATTCGAGAAACGCAATAACTTCACATAGAACAAGCAATTAAAAAAAATCAAACAATTATTAAATTTAACCTCTATTAGAAAACGTATCGTTTCATATCAATTTTAGATCTACGGGAAATAATTATATAAATTAGAAATCTTACGTAAGCGTTGCATAAATTAAATGAACGAGTATATAATTTTCGATCGTACAGAACGGAAACGTAAATAATATGCATCGCATAGAAACGGAAACTAATTCAGAAGCGTTAAGATCGATTACCTTCCCCATTTCGAGATTAAAACATGAGTATCATAAGTGCATGTTAAATTAATTTTAGAAAAGCCGACATTGCACTACGAAAATGCTCGAATTGTACGATCATTGAAAGTTCGCGATGCCAGAAATAGGATACGAGGTCATGTTAAGTGAAGGTTATTGATCCTACCGCTGTTACCCCCTCCCTTGGCGGTCTATCGTAATTCTGAGTACATGGCGCCCTCTCTCAAAAAACTCGCGAAGCACAGGGAAAGTAAATTAATTTTAATAAATTCGACTTACCATTTTGACGTTATTCTGGACGATTTAGCGCATATCGAAGTACAAAGATAGGATCATGTCGAAAATCTGTAATGAAACACAAAGATACTCGTGTTTTTTTTGTGGGTAGAAATCGGAACGGTAAGTTTGTCGAAGGCCGAGCGTAACACGTTACCGCCATATTGTCGAACATTCGCACGAACGTTTATATAGATAGGTATAAGAAAAACCTTGTACTTTTACGAATAAAAGAGTGAAAATGATTACGTTTGAAAATAAATAATTTACCTAGGCCTATAATTACATTCACCCGAAATCGCTCGCGACTATTATAATCTCTCAAGACGCTTTTCTCTCCTCATCGTCCTTTCGTTATACTATACGGAAATCTTTAATGTCGCGAATCTGAAACGGCAATGTCGAAAGGACTTTCGTATCGAATCTTTCGTCTATTTGATTTTGTGCTATTATTCATTCCCTAACGAGGAAGAACTTCGATTACTGAAATTAAGCAACTGAAAGCTACAAATGTGAGAACTATCGGTACGAAATGCAAGCTCTTCCAGTCAACGGTGCTCACCCGATGGTCAACTGGCAGATTCCTTCCTGCGCAATACTTCCGCGCATATCCCACCCAGAATGGTTACACAACCGACCAATCGCGTCTCGAGGCCCTCCGAACGTCGACCAATAATTGCCGCGACCCCACCCTATCACTTGACATCATCACCGAGCAATTTCTATTTATAGCACACCATGATCGTCCATTTGTGCTGCATCGAAATATTTTCTTTTTTTTTAAATACCGAATTGTAAAATTTTGTTTCCCATATACCGTCACTAACACTTTTTTTGACAAATTCTCTCTCGAATAATATTCCATTACCACACGTGCAGTTTCATATCTTGCATGCAATTACTAAGTACAAAAGTTCGACAGGCCCGACAATATGTCCATCATGTTACGTCACTAATACATTCGTTATTTCACCTTTCTGTAGGCCTCTAATGCTTGGCGACTCAAGCCCCTTCTACTCCTATTGTATCCATTAACGATGGATATTTACTTAAAAAGAGTTTTCTAATACGTAATGAATAAAAGAACTGTACCACCCCCCTAATAAAATATTGCAAAATTAAACGGTGTTAAAAAGAATATAAGGCTTCGGCTTTTTTGAACGACAGAAAAGCCACTCACATTTGATTAATAATTAAATCCTTTTTATGGAAAATAAATGTTCACAGCGGTGCATAAGAAATTCTGCATTTCTTATACACGAAAACGACGCAGGCCTATGCTTCGTTGGAAATGGACAACGCATTCGGCAAATGCTACAAGATCGTCCAGAATCCGTGAGAATCTTCCTGTTGATCTGCCATCTGCAATCAAACATTGTTTAAATTTTACTTTGATTACCTTATTGTTGATTTTCTTGTAATATCTTGTCAAACAATTCCAATATTTACTTTTAACTTGAGTAAAATTATCCTCACCTAACTACGTAGAATCTGCTGTTACGTCCGAACCGGAAACATCTTATTCTTCCGAAACGAGTCAAGCGTCTATCTATTTTACGTAATATATTATACTATCACTTTCTACCGTTGATTTTACACGCATTAGAATAAAATTTTATATGTATTTTATTTAATTGTATGCAATTCTTGAAGTAAAAACAATGTTTTAATGTAAAGAAATATTTAAAACATTTTTGCAGTAGTTTCCGATTTGCTGAACTTAATTTTCTTGTCAAATCAGCAACTTTTATAAAAAAAATTTATGATGCAACACAGTATGTATATTTAGTACAATATAAAATTTTTATCATATGATTAGAAAATTTTTATTTTATCGGTAAGAAGAGTTTAAATCTCGATTACATTCAAATATTTTCACGCGTTAATCTTTCACCATACCTGCGAAAACCGTCCAGATATAAAAGAAAATAAATAAAAAATACTAGCAATGCGTAATGATTATGATTTTAAAGTATATTTTGTACTCGAAATAATTTGCAATGATAATTAAAATAAATTTTTTTAGAGTTGTTACAGCTTACTCCGGTCTTCCGATTTAGCATAGTATGTACGTCGCATGAATAGTTGTGTATTCTAAGTTTGCGGAGAAAGTTTACAGGGAAATAATGTCGTTAATTTTAAATAGTTTCCAGTTAGCTGGTTCAATTTTCCGAAACAATTTAACAAGAAAAGTAAGAGGAAATAAAATAATTATGTTCAAATCTGTATAACCTTTGAAACTATTTTTACCACGCTTATATTCTAGGTTATACCCGAGAGATTTTTGCACTCTTCGTTTATACGATTTGACGAAGAAATAACCGAAAGAGTACCACCCACTAAAGATCGCAGTCAAATAATTTCAGTCGAAACTAGCATAGAATATTTACAGAGTCAGGGTATAATTTTCTTTAAACAATAACCAATAGTATATACAAATTAAATGTATTTATGCAAATATTATTTTAGCGTATAAAGAATGCTATGGAAATTCTCCAGTTTGGACGATATACAAACGGAATTTTAAGGGACAACTTCCTCCAAGAAAAACCCGAAGAACTTGTATTGTAAGTACCTTTTATTTTCAAACAAAATTGATAATAATCTTAATCTTGCGTTCTGCATCTTTTTTTAGAGAAATAATTTAGTTACTACTGGTAGTCCTTGTCCGATATGCAGAGACGAGTATCTAATTCTTGATTATCGTAATGTTGAGTTATTAAAACAGTTTATTTTCGAACACAGTGGAGAGGTCATAAGTTATAAGTAAGTTTTACGTTTTTGTGAATCGGCGAGATATAAAATACTTACATGTATACCTTATTTATTCTTTTGTGTTTTGATAATTACAGCAAGACTGGCCTGTGCCAGAATGCTCACACCAAGTTGCTTGTTGCTATACTTAAAGCAAAGGACTACGGTTTGCTTACATTCGGCATTCCTTTCAGATTTTACGATTATTCCGAGTGGAAAGACACTAGGAGAGTAGATCAACAATGAATGAAAAAGAAATAAATTGTACCTTTTTAGTAGTAGGAGGCGGTATTGCAGGTGTTTCTTGTGCCGAGGGCATAGGTTTTCTTGCTCCCAAAGAAGATACTGTTTTAATTACAGCTAGTCCTTTGATAAAAGCTGTTACAAATGTAGTCCCTCTTGGCAAAACATTAATGCAATTTGATGTGGAAGAGAAAGATGCGATATGTTTAACGAAAGCAAACGAATCGATAAAAATTATTCACGATTTTGTTGTTAAAATAAATACAGTAAATAAACAAGTATTCACAAAAAATGGAAGAATTATAACTTATAAAAAACTATGCCTTTGTAACGGTGCCAGACCGAAACTCATAGCAGAGAATAACGATTTTATTTTAGGTATTCGCGATACTGAGTCAGTCGTTCAATTTTCCCAAAAAATTAAAAATTCGCGAAAAATAATAGTAGTCGGAAATGGTGGCATTGCCACCGAGATTGTACATGAAATTGATGGTATCGAAATAATATGGGTAATCAAAGACAAACATATTTCTGCAACGTTTGTTGATCCTGGAGCTGCAGAGTTTTTCATGAATAAAGTGCAAAGAACAGACGCAGATTCAAGTATTCCTGCAAGCAGTATAACTAAGACGATGAGGTACACAATATCCGATAGAAAACTTGTAAAAGATGGACCAGCCTTAGGTCCAAACTGGCACAATAATATCGACATAAAAGGCACTGCCTTAAAATCTGCAAAAGTGCAAGTTGAATACGAATGTGAAATATCGAAGGTTCTTAATGAATCGGAGAAGAAAGAATTGGACCCTGTAGGGCAATGGCCTGTGTACGTTGAATTAACAAATGGAAAAATGATTGGATGCGATTTTATTGTGTCGGCAACAGGTGTCATACCGAGCACCAATATAGAGGGTTTAGAGGGCCTCGAGAAAGGAGATGACGGAGGACTATTGGTAGATTGGAAATTGGAAACCTCGGAGCAAGATATATTTGCTGCAGGAGATATATGCAGTGCAGGCTGGGAAATAGCAAAGCACTGGTTTCAAATGAGATTGTGGACCCAGGCTCTCCAAATGGGGCGTTATGCAGCAAAATCTATGGTTTCTGCATTAAAGAATGAAGATTTTTTGCAAGATTTTTGTTTCGAACTTTTTACTCATGTAACAAAATTTTTCGGTTATAAAGTAGTTTTGCTTGGTCTGTACAATGGTCAAAAGTTAAACAATAAATACGAGATTCTGTTGCGTATGACTAAAGGACACGAATATATAAAACTGGTACTAGAAGATGGTAAAATGCAAGGAGCAGTTTTAATCGGAGATACCGATTTGGAAGAAATGTGTGAGAACTTAATATTGAATCAATTAGATTTAAGTATATACGGCGAAGACTTACTAAATCCTGACATTGACATCGAAGATTATTTTGATTAACTGTATATTTGAGTTGAATAAATTTTTGTTGTTACCGCAATTCTATACAGTCTTACAATATCGCATACAATTACGATGTAAAGAGTGTGCAAACAACGTGTCATATGTAAGACTTTAATTACAGTTTTTTTTTATTGTTGTTTCATAATTATTGTACAAAGTATAGAAGAACGAACTATATTAAAGTAGAAAAAGTTATTAACGCAATTTGTAACATTAGAAATATTATTTTATATCATATATCAGTCAATAGGAAGCATTTCCTATGAATAAATATACAGGTGATAGAAAATAAAATGGTGCGATTCATTCTCTATTATGTCGTCTTTTTAGCACTATTTGACATTTCAACTAACCCCTACGTTATTATAAAGAATTACGTTCTTTATCCATGCAAGAGTACTCATGGAGTTCGTTCAATTATATTAGGAATAATTCCCTGGAAAAATTAAAGTAATCTATACATTATATTTTACTAAATTAAGTTAGTTCTTTCCTTAATTTATCATTGAATCTCACGTTTTTCTGAATTATTTTATCGAACAGTCTATTATTGCGGCGTAAATTGGACTTTGTCGGAGAGTTAACAGACTTTGCACAATCCTTGTGGCAATCTTGTGAAGGACTCGTATTGTTATCAGACTTTTCAGGTGGTACAGTGCTATCACAACTTTGTCTGTGACTTTCATTTGTGTGTTCACACAAGTTTCGGGTTTCTAATGCTTTGCGCAAACTATCGATGTTATTCTGTATAGCGTTAAGAGAATCTACAACTATTTGATCTACATTATTTTTTTCGCATAACCTACGCAGAATTTTTGCAGCATGCTCCATCTGTACAAGACACTTGTTTATATTCTCCTGCTCTTTGGTATCGTCTAACGTTTGATTGTCGACTGTAGCCTCCAATACCGTCGCGTCCATCGAAAATTGCTGTAAACTTTCATTCAAGTGCTTTTTTACTGGCGTCATGTTAATAGATATTCGACTATTGTTCAAAGAATCTTCGAAAGTTTCTGTATTCTCATAGGGTTCCCAAGTCCCGTCCAACGTCGTACACAATTCTTTGATGGAATCCTCTATGTCATAATCTCGCAATCGATGAACCCAATCTAAAAATCGTATTGGCTGCCACAGCGTTTCTTTCATGCAGTCTCTGTTACGTATACGAATCACTGGTTTGAGACTCTTATTCACAATTACTTGTTGTTGATCAAATTCCTACAATACAGTAATCGATTACATAATTATGCAAAGACTGAGCATTTTAATCTATTGTTATTTTTATGGATACTGGTGTGCGTATGAGTGTATTGTATCAATGAATACGTACGTAATTAAGTCCGACTTCCTTGCATCGCTCGGTAGCTTCTCTCACGAATAGCTGCATTTCATGCAGAGTTATACCGCCATCATGGATAGCATCGGTGCTTGCTTTCATCTTAAGAGCGTATTCAGCATCTGCTGCTTGCTCGCTCAAAATATTTTCCAATTCTTCCAAGAAATTGGACTGATATGGCGAAACGGTAACTTTCTTCTGCTCGCATTGCATCTGTTTCAATCTATTACTTATTTCGACCTCGTTCACAAGCATCTCTTTCTCTAGTTCCAGTTCCTTCTTTTTCTGATGAACCTGTTCTAGTGCCTGCTTCTGTTCTTCAACCGTAGAACCAAGCATCTCAATCTTGCGCTCGTAAGATTGCTTTTGCGATCCTAGTTGCATCTCGACTTCGCGTTTTGCGTTCTCTAACTCCTTTATAGCTTTTTGTTTGCTTTCCTCGAGTTCGGCTCTCAATCTTTAAATACAAGACTGTATTAAATATTTATTGAAATACTTGGGCGAGTCAAGATTTTCTGCAAATCACAAGAGACACTTACTTTTCCTCTTGTACTTTGAGAATTTCTTGGTAAGCGAACTCATAGTCCACGGCCTGCGCGGAAACCTGAATATTGTTATGCCCGTCGTGAGGATTTGAGACCTTGAAGTAATGATTGCCGCCGATGACCAATCGATCGCCATGTTTTAGGACTACTTTTCCGGTTACAATCTGCAATAGGATCAATTTAAAAATAGTGAATCCATAATAAAGATATGAAATACAATCAATATAAAATATGTTATACCTGTCCATTGACGAAAGTATCCCCGTCCATCTCGGAGGACAGTGAAAGTTTCCCGTTATTGTTCTGAATGGTACTGTTGAATATACAAAAAACGAATAAATTAAATACGCACAAGACAAAGCATTAAAATAATGAATATTACAGAGGATATATATATATATATATAGCAGAAAATCTTGATTGCGTGCACATTATCCTGGAAATCTTGCAAACACGCTCACAGTCATTCATGGAAACAGCTGGCCAACCGATTAAAACAAAAAGAGTGTTACACAGAAGACATCGAACAATTATATAAAATTATAATTTATTCAATATTATGCTCAGAGTCATTGCTAGAAGAGTATTGCGTTAGCAACATAGACAAGGAACATGCAATTGCGATAGGAAAATGATAAAGTAGGATGCAGAATGAAGAATGTGTACTCCATAATCAGAAACCAGGATACAACAAACCAATGAAGTATGCAAAATGCGTTGGACAGAAAAACCAGAACATGTAGAAGAATAGAACAATTCCAATGATCTTCACACCCTAGTCAACTAGCAGATTGCGAACATCCGACAACTAACCAGTGCAGAGGCCTAACCAGAGGCCCATCCAATATGATATCCAAAGTTTTTGGAAACCCATCGGGACGAGAAATTTTGCCGATGCGAACCAATCCAGGAGGAATCAGGTACAACAGTGTACCGGACAACATAGGATCGGCTGCGAGATTTATCAAGCAAGGCTGCTTGTCCTTCTCTTGGAAATCAATTTCGATGGCAATTCCACAGCGACGCAAATATTTTAACTCTGAGTGTTTCCTTTGCTCCGTTTCCTGCAACCTTTTTGACCATGTCCTGTAATTACAGATAACTAAATTACGCATTTTTTCATCCATGACTTGCTTTTTTTTCTTGGTGACGTTCCACTCCGTTCTCCTTAGGAAAAACCTACTTGCACTATTATTTGAAATGATAACAATGTGTAACATGGAAAAATAAAGAAAATATGTAAAATACAAGAGGCTTTGAATTGCAAATAACATTAGCGATAATTGCCGCAAAAATACAAAACAGTAAAAACATTACTACTCTACTGCTTTGTTACTTGCAGTCGCTTCAGAAAATTTGTATCTTGTATAAATAATGAGATCAAAGAAAATGTGATAGATGTGATTAGACAGGAGAGAGAAAGTTTGACGAGTTGCCTGGTTGATTTACATTTGAGTGGTTGTAAGCTGTTCCTCGGTTTTCTTCAGTTGATTCTTTAATTTATCGATTTCCCGTTGCTTCTGTTTGACCTCGTCATTATTCTTGCCGTTGGGTTCAATGGAATCTAAAAGTCTTCGGGGACAAATCCCTAATTGCCGTTCGTATCCCTCGCGGACGCCGCGTAATCGTTGAACTTCCGCTTTCAGCTCGCTGGAAGGGAAACACGGTTACCGTAACGAAACGAAATAAGTATCGTTAACATAATTGTACCCGTTAACAACCATTAGGTTATATATGCAGCGACGTCATGAGCGCATTCTTTTGTTTCGCCATTTCAAGCTGGTGCGATAGTTCACGTTGCATAGTACGAAATTATGGTTGAGCGGCGCGGCGAGGTCAGCGGATAGCAAAGTGATGCGGATAGAACATTTTTGTTTCTAGGTTGACTAGGTTCGCTATTATACGCTGTTGTGCTCGCAGCTCTCTTCACCACTTCGCTATATCCACTCGCATTTAATTATATTGATACAATTATGCCGTAATGTTCACCTCGTTGTTATCATAGATCTTTGTCGCTCTACTATATTCATACCCTTATATCTGGTCTCATCGAAGCGGTGATCGAAACTATAATAATCGTTAGACCGCGGATTTGCAAACAGTCAATTTTAATGTACAGAAATCCGCAGTCTAGCAATCGTCGAGGTAACGGAAATATTATATGATCCCACAGCAATTATCGCGATTATGTTTACTGTTTACCCTGGAAAGACTCAGTTCTGATATTAAGAAACTTATCTAAGTGCGCAGCCACTCTGCCACATTTTTTTGGAAATGATTGCTTGATACTAGGAAAGGATAAACAAGAATAATTTTTCTGCGATATAGAATGAGATAAAAAAAATACTCTTTTAACAGTTTATAACTGTCGAACATTATCAGCCTGTCCCCTGATGTTTTAGAGTAAATATTTAACAAAAAGGATCGAAGAAGTTTTAAAACTGGTCTGCATCTGCTTTTTGCATATTTTAGTTTGCATACAGATCTGTAACTTGTGATATCGCATGCTTAATTAAGATAATAATTATCTCCTCGTTTTTTAGGTCGAGAAAATCTAATCTACAAATATGATTAAATCTAATCTAAGGTACAGCTCGGAATCAACAGAATACGTTTAATAATGAATTACCGAATTAACTTCTCGTGCGGATCTTCGTTGATACGTACACGGTTGACAATGGCTCGAACTTGACAGGCGTACCGAAGGGTTGCAAGTGTCTCTTCCACGTGAACGTTAGCTGGTGATACTGTTGCAAGCATGGCTGTCCTCGAGTTGCCGCCGAGGCTCTCCTAAGGAATTCAAAAAGAATTTTTCTAGAGTGAAATATCGCTGATCCTCGGGAAAAAACATAACGACGTCGGATAATGGACTTCGTTAAAAAATGCGATACTTTCGAACATAAAAATCGTGTCGAGGTCATCGAAGTACGCGTTGCTGCCGAAGAATGCATTGTTCAAGAGACTTTAACGCGCGGTCGAGTCGCTCGATGCATTTTCGAATGCAGACGAACGATACACATATCACTGCAATCAACGTGTAAACAGATATAAAACAATCAAGACTTATAAATATCATCACAACAACATTACAATTACAATTAACATCAAGAACGTCGTGCGACCTTTAAAAAGTGAACTCGTTATCATTTGATGGAACAATGAACAGTGCATTGGAGGCAATGAGACAATATAGATTACCGATGATGAATTGTTATTCAATTATTGTTTCGATAGCAACGATAACGATAGAAACTGATTACCCGAGAAAAAATCGTTTTTTCAGAGTAATTTAGCAACGCATGGGGTCTCATACTTTAATTACAATAACTGAGAGATGTTTTATCTGTTGTAATCTCATTGACGTTACATATAAATTATCATTATCAGACGATAAGGAGTTGAGCCTCGAAAAGAATGATTGCAGTCTAATCTCTCGAGTGGTGTTTCGCATTGTGATCGATCACACCTTGGCGTGTCTTTCTTATCTTTATCCTGATACAACCAAGAGAACGATAAGTCGGCAAATAGAACGCAAAGTTCCTCGTTTGTGCAAACCTCGCGAACCTCGCGCCGTTAAACCCGTGTTTAGCAATGAAAGAAAAGAATTCTTTCATTATCGGTGGCGATCGGCTACGTCAGTACACGTTCAAGTACATTCTTTTTCTTATCGCTAATTAACGATATCGTTTTCAGATTTTCGATTGTACCGTGAACTATAGCGTTTGGACGTTCAACTGACATCGATCATCCGGTTGCGACGAAGTATTACGATCGCGGAAGATCGTTGCTTGATGCTGCACCGTTACTGTTGCACCGGATGCAGATGCATAAATTTAGAAGTTTTATCAGATACCTTATCGTTACGAATGCATTAGGGCAGGCCAAAAGCGCAAACAAATTATCGATTTGCGTGACTACGTTACCAATACAATGCTTTCTTTAGCGTAGATATTAAGTAAGTAAGTAAAGAAAAGGTTCCGCAACACGACGCAGAGCGAGTTTATTTTCCACTACAATGCCAGACTTCGTGACGTTATCAGTTTTATGATCCTTCTATTTATCATATCAGCTTCGTTATTGTAATTGGGCTTGAAAACGAAATTTTTATGGTTCGTAGTCGCGATAAATATTTTGTATATTATGTATTCTGTGGTTCAAGGATAAATTGGAACGGTACTAACCACCTGATATGAGTTCTTGAGTAATTATAATCGACGGTTTTGTCGGCGACATAAAACGAGAAGTGGTTGCAATCTTGCCGAGCTCGATAAAGCACGGGGCGTGTACGTAAATTATCGTTGAACTTGCACTCGAACGTATAACAGTTATCAAATATATAATAGACGATCCGTTTTCCCGTTACTCAACAAGATTCCCGAGATAGATATTTACGTCGCAAAAGCGAGCCTCTTGCGAGTAAACAGTTTCTAGAGCACGCATATTTTGCAGCGCTTTTTTAATAACTGCCTTGAAAATAACTATTTGTACGAGGTCGACAGTGGCCATTATCGAGGAATACAATGGCATGTCGAATGCTTCTCATTAAATGTTAAATGTCTTTAAACCGCTTCTATAACGATTCTAGGTGAGGAAAATTTAAATGTTTTGCAAATAAACTCGACAATATATCGACGCATATTTTTCCCGTTAAATGAAAATTTAATAATCGTAGACTGCTTAGAAATGCGGATGATAGTGCATCGATGTGAAATATTTTGTGATTAGATCTTGACTGTGTATGCAAACTCGCAAGTTTGATACGTGACAACACGTAAAAAATTGTTTGTCTCGTTAACGGTTGCATTACGATCGTCAAGTGCTAAATAAAAAATGCAATTTATTATATTTCATAGAGCGTCGTGTGCTGTATGTAAGCAAACTCCCACTTCACTCGTTTTACGCTGAATGTATGTATATATATATATGAAAAGATGATTCATTATCTTGAACTACGGTAAAAACTAGTATTGTGAAAAAACCGGTATTATCTTCTCGCTATTGCAACACCGTAAATGCAGTAAACATGTTTCAAAAATATGAGGCAGATAACTTTTACAATCGAGAAAATCAATTAGTGGAATGTGCAAAACCGGCTTCGACAATGCCGGTTTATTTATCTACTTTAAGGAAATATGATATTTTCAACTCGAAAAAACTTTTCATGTAAGGTAACAGCAAATGTCTCGTATATTTACCTATTTCTACATCTCCACTATCTTGACCAATGTTTTAATGAAATTTTCAGCCACTTTTATCAAGACTACACTTCAAAATACTAACAGCAGCTGGTCGATAAAATATCTAGTGATTGCACGTACGGAAAAATTTCCAAACGATCCTTAATTACATTTTACGAGAGAAGAAAAAGGTATAAGAAAATCGTCGCCAACAATTAAGCCCCTCTTTTTCATAGTTATTCCAACCACATGGCCAATCCGAGGGGACCGACAGACATGGGTTGGGTACTAGACTGGATCGACAAAAAATTGTTTTCGAAATCCAAAACGCCCTACACGAGGAAAGTGTGGTTTGACATCCTAATGACAGGTTTCGCACACATCTACATATAATACTAGAATGTTCGGTAATTTATTAAGTATAAAAAATATTTCGAATAATAAGACAGCAATTTTGAACGGCCGGAGAGCCGCCGTTCAGGCAATAAGGGTAAATGTCCTGGCGTAGAAGGGCGGATAGGCTAGAAATAGCGAGAAATCCGTGACCGGCCGATAAGTTCCGGCAGAGATAGGGAAACGCTAAGACCGCCTTAGATAACGCGAATCGAGAAAAGGGAAAAGGTGAAGGTGAACCAGGAAAATACATTTAGAAGTCGCAAAATCCGCGCCGCAATTCGCGAAGGTGATCGTTGTCGGAGTAGGGGGCCGCGGATAGACGGTTCCGGGGGCATGCGGGCATAAAGGGGGAAGTGGTGAGGCCGGTGGCCGAAGTAGAGGGGCAAGCCGGTGGATAAACATTACGTGCACAGCGTCCACGCACGTTCGTTTAGTTCAAAGGAAAATATCGTGGCGATTCGAGAGCAGGGACGCGCGATCGTCGCACTTTGCCAGGCCGCTTGATTCGCTCCGAAGTGACTCCGCGAGATCAAACTGGATCTGGTTGTTTACCAATGAGTTGTTCTTAGTCGGATAGCAGCAGAGGAAGCACAGAAGACGAAGAAGCACCGCATAGATCGATCCGTTTCGAAAGGCGAGGAAGAGCAAGTTAGTCGACGTCCGGATTCTCGCATACCGAAGCAAGAACTCGAACCAAAGTAGAAGATATCTGCTGTTCCGAGATATCAAGCCGGTTGAAACGCTACCAACAGAGGATCCAGAGATTCTCTTTCTCTCTTTGTCTCTCTTTAGAGGATTCGCAGAACAAACACATCGAGGTTGTCCACGCGTGTGGAGATGCGCATAGATCCTCCGCAATAAGAAACGAGCAACAGACAGCCGAGGATCGAGCATGGATCTAGTCTACGTCCCCGAAGTCCTAAACTACGGATTCCTCCGGGGCCACTCGTACAGGGACTACGAGCAACCCTGGAACACAAACTATTTCAACAACGGTACGCGTAAGTCTTGTTTGTGCGTTGTAAACAAATATCGCGTGGAAACAGGACCCTCCTAGGTCCACCGTTTCTCATTCGTTTTCAGATTTCATAGATCTCCTTCCGCGGAAACTGGTTTCTATTGTTGTAACCAGAAATCTTGTTATTCCTCGACTAGACATATTCTTTGGCGAAGGGTATCTTTATAGACAGATAACAGGCTATACAAACGCACGTGTCGGTGCGTTCTCCGGTATAATTCGCACGAACATCGCGACAGCAGTTTGTCGGGCGGTCGCGTTTTGCTCATCCTTGGATCCGTTTTAAACGTCTATTCAATTTTGTAATTAATACACTTATTGGACGCGGAGAAGCGTAGCGAGTCTATCTTCGTATCGTACTCCGTTTTCGTATGGAACGCGAGAATATTCGTAATCTGTTTAACTTTCTTCTTTTCTTTCATCCGAGGTGAATCGAATCTTGTTTGAACGATAATGTGTTTCTAATCGTGTGAAAGTAGTTAGATTTTGTCATGCACAGATTCCTGACTGCACGCCAAGTTCGTTCGAACAGCCTTCATACTCTGTTTTAGTAGTGCTACGAAGGCGACAAACGTTTACGACGCATTCGGCTTTCTTCTTTTGTACTTCGAGGTGACTCAAATCTTGCTCGGTTGAGAATTTCACGTGCAACGAAAGTATCCACGGATGTTTCAAGCTTTCATCCAATTTTATAATTTGGACATTATTAAGAACAATTCAGAGAAACGTTCGTTTGTTTTTGCAATCCCTGCGTAAATGTTATGAATTGTTTTTACCGAGGATGCTTCGATGTGAAAGCACGCACGAGCCTCGATTGCCGTTTAAGGAATTCGATTCCCCTGGTCACCTTTAACAGACGATTTAATTCTTCGCTCTCGAAAGGTCCGGATCATTGACAGCATGTACTATTTCTAACTGAAAATGGAATACTGCTGAATTGAAGTCGCAATATTTTTGTTTCCTTATCTCCACTCAAAAGCCTTGCATTCGAAGTAAAAAAAAGAACATCGTTTGATTTTGAGTTGAGTGAGTCAGTGTCATACTTTGCAATCGCGAAGATCATTGAAATATGCATCGACGAAATTCACTTCCGGCCGACTCCAGTCGCAATAATAATGACGCCAATCGAAATGACGCAGTACAAATCCGTTTGATCTCCATGAAGCTGTCTTTTCTTCGTGCAATCTGACTAGCCGTCGATGCTGTTCGTAAGAAACAATAATCATGGAACTTCAATCCGAATAAAAAAAACGGTAAACAGAAAACCGGTTTAATCATCTCCTCGATCAAATTGTAATGAACCTCTTCGTCTTTTACAAAAAACGTATTTTTCCAGGAAGAAAGAACTATGCAACGACCGATCGCTAATGCGGAGACCGAATTCGATCAATTTCTCTCTTATCGAATCAATTAAACTTTTGAAACGTCACAGAGATGTGGGCTACGTTTCGATGCGAAGTCCAGTAAGAATCGAATAGAAGTTAATCTCGTGTTCGGATTTGGAGGACGTCCGAAAGAATTCAATCGATACAGAATCCATAAGTCCGATTGATCATTTTGTAGGGCGTGTTCGACAGGTATTCCACGTAGTTGGCCCCGCCTTTCGATTTATCATCGACGAGAACTGGTCGCGGAAAGCCGTTTTTCCGCGCGTTGTTTATCAACCGTTACATCCAGAAGTCTCGACGACCGCGATTCTCAAAATATTTTGGAGCCTGTCGGCTTCGTGCCTTCGAACAAGATAAATCATTCGCACCGGGATCATTGCATAAGACTCGCCGGTCTGTAAAAAAAACAGGATCTGATACTCTAGACATGAAAAAACATATTTACGATCGTTACGATCGTGGCTCGCGTTCGTCCCCAGTTTCGTAATGAGACATGCTAATGATCTGCCGACAAGCATTCCGTTGCAGATGCCTGTCCGACGTTTGTACGAGAGCCGCCTCCTCTATATTTGTATACGAAGCTAAAAGAATATGCAACTTGGTCTATAAATACTTTCGTTACCGGCGTGACATACTACCGATGGGTAAACAGGGCTAAAAATATCGCGCGACAATGAGGCGTGGCGTATGAATCACAATTGCGTACTTGCGAGGATAGAAAATTTGCCGTTGCTCTTGCTCTCGAAGATTAAAGTAATTCGTCGAAACGGTAAATAATCGCTAGTCTACGAATTCGTTCGTACGGTGAATATTGTTCTTAGAATCTTGTGGAGTCAACATCCGATTCCTTATAAATGTTCGCGGTGCAAAATCTCGTCAAAGAAAAAGGAAACTCCACCGCTGATAATCTGCAACAGATATTTCAATTTGATATTCACCGAAGGAACTTTAAAATCCGTTTCTGGACTCTTACGTGCTTCTAGCAATGCGCGCGAGTCTATTTCTGGTTGACCGATTTGCAAAATATGTTCTGGTGACTCCATTCTGTTCGCAGACTTTACAACAATGGCGTGAAGGATGCGATAAAGAATTGTATCTTAATCCGTTCTTTTTTAATCGAGCACAGAAAGCGATAGCGATATTCGCGACCACCGGAAATACCACTTGCTAAAACATGGATTTTTATCATCGTGATCCTTCATTATCTGCCGCGTCGAGTATTCTCTTAATCATTCTTTGACCTAAGAGTAATCGTGTGTATTCTACACGCGAAGCGAAATGAAAGATGCGTACGTGCGGACCATCGCGTGCGCCTTTGTCCACAAAGAAACGAATGAGGTAACTTATTTTGAACATGAACGCTCGAATTGTTCACTGGCCGAACCACTATATCTCCCTTTTATTTTATAATTGCATTAGTTACGAACACCGAGGAGTGATAGTACATGCAAACACCACAAATCATTCGAATAAAATATAAAAATGCCTCAACGGATTATTCCCGAAAATTTTCAGTCTCGCATCGATGACGAAACGTCTTCTATAAACTATTAACGTCTGTGCCATAATCCTGTGCAAACGTATAGGTTTCTGGAGTTGAAACAATCTGTTCACGGTTCTCTGTTTTTCTCTAATTTGCACGCGTTTGCGTACAGAGCGGAGTAAATAAAAACCGCGCGTAAAACTGTGTCCGGAAAAAAAATTCGTTATTGCGACAGAAAAGTTAAGGAGTAGTTTTTAAAAGGCAGTGATTCTAATGGCTGGATACGATTGTGTTGCAGGGCGATCGTCGCAGAATCATTGCCAGCGATTGCCGCAGCAGCAACACCACGAGCAGAAACAACAGTCGAAAGAGGGCTGCCATTTGTGCCGAGAGAGCAAAAGAAGAAGACTCGCGGCTTACATAAGAGGCAAATCGCGGCGGAGCTTTTGCCACGAGATCCACGAGGAAGAGGAAGAGGGTGTTGGAGAGGATAATGTAAATAGCGATAATTTACCGTCGAAAGTGGAAGAGGGTAGCTCGAAGAAACCCGGTGAATCGAAAGAGATCAAGGGAACGCAATTATAGCTCGAGTCGCCCCTGCATAATTACACGTCGCATAATTATAAAACACTACGATTAGCTTTTCGTTGATATCGATCAACAATTACGTATAAAAACTTTTACGTATAAATCACAATACGTTGAAACGTGTAAGCTGGCAATACGATCGAAAATCGTGTTTTACTTTCACAGATTATTCTTATCGGATCTTAGAGTTCTAGATTTATAATTACGCCCGCGGAAACAATATAAAAGGCAAAGAACGCTTACTATCTCATCGCACACGATGCACACGAGATGCGTGAATTTTTCATTCACATAGAAGCGTACGACTGATGATCTTATCTAGATCGTACATCAAATTGAAGAACATATTCATAATGAGTCACAAGCATGAGATCATTTTATGCATTATCGAACGTATTAATTTCTTCCAATACACTGTCGAAAATATTAAAAATGATTAAATATTACAATTCGCCATGGCAACAACTGCATTTATATTGCGAGCGTGAAGACAAATGCGTGCCTTTATCCTTCAGAAGAGAATGAGGTCTTTAGATTGTTTTAGCTTTAGAAGACTCTTTAGCGTCGAAAAAATTAGAATTAAGGAAATGTTCAATGAAAGATTGAATCATCTATGAGACTGATTTTACACGCGAAACTATATTGGAAGAAATATTAACTAGCGATAATGATATCGTAATTAGTTTGTAAATTCCTTATAGGAATTATATAAAATGGTAAAGAAATATTATCATGAAGTTTACAGACTCTACTCTGTTAAGAAAAGAATGCTTTATTAATAATAAAAAAAAATCCGCTAAAATAAACGATACCCCTTAGGCTCGCTTCAATATTACTTACCTTCAGCAGCCATGTGAGAACCGACTCTCTGTACGGAACAAAACCTCGTTTTCGATTATTTGTGTTTTCAGCAAGAGATGCGATCACTTTTCCCAAGGTGAGCAGCGATTTGTTAATAGACACACCTTCCTATAAATTTCAATTTGATATACTATTATGTATAGACGAGTTACTGCAAAATATAATTATACATTGAAATGTAACATAACAAACCTTCAGCCTTTCACCGCTGGCACAAGTTTGGCTCAGTCTCTCACTGCCTGCGAGATCCACTAAATTAATTTTACTTCGACGACTAGGATCGAGGTTTTCCTTGTTTAATTGACTATTCACTTGTGTTTGCGTTAATATAATACTAAATATACTATGCGATCTTGAGCTCTTCTCGTTCATTCCTGTTGCCGCGGTAGCCCGTTGAGAATTGCCCACTTTAAGCCAAGTCTGAAATATATGTATTTGTATTTACACATTGAATAACTAAGCAACTGTTTAAACGATGAATACAGCTCACAGTTACGCTTGAATTACGTATTTTGAATTTCTGAATTAATTTAATCGCTATTTCTGTGATCGTGGATATAATTGAAATACTGCACAACTGTGAGAAAATTTCATATTATACGTTTCAAATACGAGGATACCTGCAAGTCTTTATAATTCTGTACACAATGTTGACTCAAGTCAACAATGTATGGACCGTAAACAGGATGTTCTCTGACTTTAAGAGGAGCTCTTTTCACTCCGTTATTAACATTCGTCAAAAGATCGTGTATTTTCTCGTTATAAATTTCAAAATAACTAATTTCTACGGTGGTTGTGGTGTCCATATTTGTAGACATTCTAGAGAATATGTCTTGACAAAATCTCGGAATAATACCAGTTGTCCCATCAAGTACGGTTGAATTTGTTTGTAAAGATTCTTGACCCATCATACTATAACTTTTACCAGACCCTGTTTGTCCATAAGCAAACAGACAAACATTATAACCTTCGAAGGCATTCTGTACTAGTGGTAGAACCATATTTGTAAATACAGTTTCCTGACTAGCATGACCAATCCTGGTTGAATCCTCGTACGATATGAAACAGTGATCATACATGAAAGTATGCTGGATAGATTCACACTTGACAGTAATATTCTGGCCATCCACTTGCACAACCGAGGCAATTTTTGAGTCGGTTTTTTCTCTATATTAACGAGATAAAAAACATTATATTCAAAGATAGCATTCTCTTACAATTTTTATAAAATAACTTCGCAACTTACTTTGCGTTTAAGGGCCTTATACGTATACCCACAATCAAGTTACTATTTTCTCCTTCGCATACTGTTTGGTCTTCTATACCAATTTCGTTTGATTTAACGCATGGCGTTTCCACCTGAACCACAGTGAAACAGTCAGGCGTAGCTTCAGACAAAATATTGTCACTGAAGTAACGTTTTATAGGTGTCTTGTTCATAGGTGGAACATTAATTTTCATATTGCTTATAGCAGTGCGAGCTCTATACTGTTTGGGAGTACAAAAATACATCGTCGGCGTTTTTTCATTTAACAAAGTTGTGGGTTTGCATTTCATGATAGTTTCAGATGATGTTTTTGCGGTTTTGCATTTGTCATTGGATAAAATGTTCTCAGGAAATAAGACCTGTTTCCTTTGAAACGTATTTACAGACTTTGAATGAGTAAGATTTGAATTAGAAGGTGTATTTGTTAATTTAGAATTCCCGGCTGAATCGTTATCGAAAAATATTTTATGTTTCTCAAGTTTCTGACATTTATTGTCGTGTTGACTTTGAGCCCGTTTGCATGGTGTGTCAAATGTTTCAGAGCATGTCTTCTCCCTAAAAGATGACAAATATTTATTAATATACAGACAAACGATAAACCGAGGATAGAAATTACACTCACATTTTATTCAGAGAATTAGTATTCTCCTTGTCGAAGTTGATAGGCGAACTCGAGAAAATAGCATCGCAAAACCCATGTCTCACAGTTTTTAAAGTATTATGCGCCATGACGGTATCGCGTGTAAGAAATTTTTAAATGAAAAGCATTTATGCGTTCAGAATTTTGTCTTCGGTGATCTAACCTTGTCAACCTTGTCAAAGCCCGCCGTGTGATAGATGCGCGTAGTTACTATATGTTTATTTCAACCAATCGCAATTTTAGCCATCGCATCGAGCAACAAATTTTCACATTGGGCCAAAATTTGTCCATATAATCAATTGCACATTACTTTTTTCATTTGAATCGCAGCTACATATTTATGCTAACCAATATACTATGCAATACTATATATCCTAAAATTACCAATTGCACCAAAGCTTTATATAGTCTCAAATAAGTAATTGTAACGATCTCTCAAATTTCAAATTCATACTTCAAGCTGGTCAATGTCTGCAAGCCAGTATTGCCAACGTTACTGTGATATTTTCAAAGAAATGGACCGAACCACATTTTAATAACATATTTAACGAATGTCTTACGTGGCAGTATTTTTATCTTGTTTCCAAATACCATAACTGCGATATTGAGACTCACAAATTCCGATATAATACATACATATTTAGTATGCATGGATGTTAACGATACCCCATCGACAGTGCGTGAATAAGTTGTATTTTCGACAGTCCGTGCGAAGTTGTAATAATGATCACGACAGACGGTAGTCAACAGAGTTGTGCGAATAAATGGATATCAAAAGTTGTGTTCACGACATTTCTGTTGCTTATACTTTTAAACTTGCCGACTCTGTGTCAAGCCCACAGTCACGATGAATCACCGAGTTTTAAATATACCAAAGAGGCTAATCAAGCGTATCTAAACAGTGAACATTCCACACATCACCATGAAGCTCAGCATCAACACAAGCACGAACATCAACAGAAGCCGATTTTGCCCGAGGATGCACAGGATTACGTATTCCTCAAAGCGATTACATCCACCTTACTTATATCGGCAGCCCCATTCTTCGTTTTATTCTTTATTCCATTGGACAAGACAAAAGAACACGAGCCTCTTCTAAAGATATTATTAAGTTTTGCCTCCGGTGGATTGCTGGGAGATGCATTTCTACATTTAATACCTCATGCTTTGGTACCTCATTCACATGATTCAGGAGCGACGCACTCCCATCAACATTCTCATAGTCACGACGACGAAGAACATCATCATGTTCACGATATGTCTGTTGGCTTATGTGTATTATTAGGTATAATCATGTTTCTAGTTGTGGAGAAAATAGTAAGACTTATAAAAACTGATCATACTCATGTACATGCACTTAGCGACACACAAAATGCATCGAAAGAAAAGAAAGATGATATCTCGAACAAAGACGAAGATAAATCTGATCCAACTTGTAAGGAATCTAAGGATGATTCTGAGAATGAAATAAAAATTAGCGGTTGTTTAAATCTGGTAGCAGACTTTTTACACAACTTTACAGACGGCCTCGCTATAGGAGCCAGCTATTTGGCTGGCACCAGTATCGGTTTCGTTACCACTTTCACAATTTTACTACATGAAATACCTCACGAAATAGGAGACTTTGCTATTTTAATACAAAGTGGTTACAGTAAAAGAAAAGTAAGATGCTATGATGATGAATAATCAAGCAGATATTAGGTTATTATTATTATTACTAATGTCATTATTATTATTATTACAGGCTATAATGCTGCAGCTTATCACCGCGGTAGGTGCTTTGTTAGGAACTTGCGTATCGTTACTGGCTGAAGGCATGGGTGAGATAGAATTCTAATATTAATAGATATGTACATTACTGTGCAAAAGAAAGAAGCATCCAATATAATTATAAGATATAATGACAAACAATATCTTTATGTAGAAATTGTATTGTACAATGATTGATTTATTGCATTTAAAGTATTACATAATCCGCAACAACACATATTCTCAGAACTATTCAATTAAACAGCGGAATCCTTTTTCAAAACTTACTGTGTTCTTATTTGATTTTTTACGCTTTTCTATTAAATATGGCCTTATTTAATATGTGCTTCTTTCTTTTGCACAGTAGTGTATATGTAAATTCATTCGCAATTTTAATTAATATATTCGTTCAAACTTATAGGCGATCTTGCAACCATGTGGATTCTTCCATTCACGGCTGGCGGATTTATTTACATCGCAACAGTATCCGTAATACCAGAACTTTTAACCGATACTAAATTTGGACAGTCTGTGAAAGAAATCATTGCGCTTCTCTTAGGTGTATATATGATGGTACTTATAGCAGAATACGAATAGAAGCATATAATACTTTTCTTTACAAATATATTGTGATCATTTACTAAGATTCTGTTTTGACTGCTATAATAAGATCCTTAAACTAGAACTTATATTTTTACAAAGCTGCACTTGTGTTCAGTGATGAGTGATATTAGTAACAATTTTAATTGTATAAAATGAATTCCAGTGACAACAACGTTATCTATGTATTTACTACAAACATTAACATATAAAAATTAATGAGCTAATCATGAAAAATCAGTAAAAATAACATTCATATTCGATATAACATTTATATTATGAAATGATATATTTATACATTAGTAAAAAGATTTTTACATATAGCTACTGTAAAATAAAAAAATCTATGTTTTTTATAATAGATGAATACATAGTCTATTCTTTAAAAAAAGAAAAGGTACAAGTGAATAATCACAACTGTTACATTAATTAAGTTAAATAATTATTAGCTACTATACAAATTTATTTTGTTTGCTATTTTCTTTTTGTTAATATGACCTTGTATACTTCAAAACATAATATAGCTCTTTTACAGTCGCTTTCATACTAAGACATCATCTTTTTAATCCTTTCTAGACATTTCTCGGCTACATCTATGGAATTATCATGATTTTGTTCTTTCGCTAAACGTTTTCCTTCTATACAACTTTGCATAGCTTCCTTGTATAATCCTTTTTCAAGGTATACATTTCCCAAATTAACATAAATAGAGCCTATATCAAACATATCAGGCAACTTTTTTCCTACAAATAGAATAAATCGCAGTTGAAATTACTCTGTGACTAACAATTGAAAGATCATCGACTGTTCCATGTATATTACCTATTTCTGTAGCTTCGGTTAAACATTTAATGGCTTGATCATACTCTTTCATCATACAATGTACAGTTCCCAAATCGTTTAACAACACAACAGTTTGTTCGTTGTCTTTATCAAGAGTTCTTACAGCTATGTCGTATGCTTCGGTGAAATACCTAAGAGCATCGACATATTTTGATTGGTTGAAAAGAAAACTGCCGTACCATTCTAACGCTAAACCCATTAATTGTAGAATGTCTGGATTCTCACTGTCCTTAGCCATGTATTTATTTAAATGTTGTAAGCAAAACTGGAAACCATTCTCAGCCATTCTATGTTAACAAACAACGTATTAGGTTTCGTAATGATAAATGTTACATATAATATCAAATCAGATTGCTTACTCTGTTTCTCCCATTTTACTATACATGTTAGCAATTTTAAGAGAAATATGAACGACTGCTAAATCATCTTGAGCTACTCCTTTAGACAGTAATCTTTGTAGAACCGATACAAATAGTTTCTGTGCTTTCTTATATTGGCCTGTATCCATTGCAAGATTAGCCATTACATCGTAAATATATGTTATACCGTTGTAATGCTGTAAAGTCTGTGCTTGTCGCAAAGCAATATGCAACATCTGTTCTGCCTTTTTAAATTCCCCTTTCTATAAAAGGGAAAGAACACCGATGAAACTATATTAAAACAAACAAAATTTGCCTTTAATTCAACAGTGTCTGATCACATTGCCGTCGGCTATAATAAAAGCTCAAATATGTACAATATTGTCATCCGTTATACTTAACCTGAACCAGTAAGATTGATCGTTTAATTGTCATTATCAATTCTGACTCTTCATCTTTCTCTTCTTCTTCAGAGCCGAACAGAGTGAACAGAAAACTACCCGAAATTAAAATAAATTTCGATTCCGTTGATTTTCGTCGTTCATAAAATTGATGACTACAATTTTTCCTGATTTCATAAATTTGTGGTAAACACATTATTAATGCGTTTTTGAAATTTAGCTGGTACATTTTTGTAACAATTATAGTAGACCTTGTGAATAATTGAGTATGTTTAAGAGCATTTGTAATTATATTCCGGCAGTACATTGTCGTACTAAATAATTGACTACGCAAAAATAATAATATTCGTTATATGCTGTTATGTAATGTCCTTAGTATGTATGCACTCGGTATCTATAATAATATGACATGACAATTGTTATGTATATAGAGAAACAGGTATTTACGTATATACGTAGTACATACTAAATACAGTTTTGCTTCTCTAACACCTTGTAATCAAAGAGCAGAGAATAAATCAGTAAATCAAAGAGCTTAGAGGTAAAGCGCGAAGCACTTTAGCTTCGTGGTAAGCAGTGATGGTATTAGGTGCAAGACGAGATTTCACGACATGCGCGGCCAAAACAATAACGTAGCTATATTAGGATGATGAGGTAGCAGAGCCCTGAAGCAGTTATATTGGTAGGAATGTACCGAAACAATCTGTTCCGGACAAAAAGACTCCAGGACGTGTCCTAAGAGTTATAAAATATACACAAATACACTTGTTATACATTCATTTTTCAGAATCAAATCATACCAATTTTTTAAAATTCTGCGGGGTGCTCAAGGTACCCCATTTTATCGAGAATCTTGCTTCACTAAGGCTGAAATTGCCGCGCATGCCTAATACCATCACTGAGTATTGCTGTGTATTGTGTGCTCGCTGTGTTGGTCTGGTTGGTCGTTTGGGAATTGTGTAGAACTCGTGGTTGTTAAATTGTTCCGATATTTACGTTTGTTACATCGTTCCCTTTAAAATCAGTTTACAGTTTTAAAAGATGACGACTCTTAGGCCTTTTACATGTAACGACTTGTTCAAGTTCAACACTGTGTAAGTAGACAATTATCTGTAGAAATATAACAATAGCGTTTCATAACCTAGAAATAGTTGTTGTAATAATATAACCACACTTCGAATAATATCTTTCCTTTTCAGGAACTTAGATCCTCTTACGGAGACTGTATCCTTTGATTAATTTTAATCCTCTACTTGTAGGCAATTGTTTGATGTATATCGTAAATAAAATATCACTTACTTGGAGGTTTCCTTACATCAGTGTTATATAGTATGGACTCTCTTTTTATACACATTATTTGGCCCATTGGCCCGAGTATTTTCAAGTGGCAGAATCACCGAGTGGAGAAATTATGGGTTACAGTAAGTTCTAGTCCATTTACTCGAAAAATTCATGAATGAACACGAGTGAAACTTAGCCGTTTGCTTTCTTTGAATACTGTCAAAGTTATGGGAAAGGCAGAGGGGTACAGGGAGGAATGGCATGGTCACATAACTGCTCTCACAGTCTCTTCTAGTTATAGAAGATTAGGTCTGGCTGCGATGCTAATTAAATCTCTGGAGGAAATTTCAGAAAAGTGAGTGAACCGTGAACACTCCATAATCACAAGAACTCCATTATTTAACATATATACATATATATTTTATTTTAGGAAACAAGCCTATTTTGTGGATCTTTTCGTCAGAGTCAGCAACAAGGTGGCAATCAAAATGTATAAACAATTAGGATATATTGTGTATAGGACTGTTTTAGAATATTATAATGGGGATCCAGATGAGGACGCTTTTGGTATAGAATCATGTCATTCGTTTTCTGCAGAATATATTTTTTACTTAGGAACTTAACATTTTCTGTACTCCTTCCAGATATGAGAAAAGCGCTTTCTAGAGATTTGAAAAAGAAATCGGTAATACCGTTGACCCATCCGGTGACGCCGAAAGAAGTAGACTGATTGTATATGTAAATATTTATTTGTGGGATCGACGAAAAATAAATAACGCGCTTCGAAGTAACATACGAAATGATTATTGTGATGAGACTTTTACCGCCTAAAAAGTAAATAAATAATCTCTTAAAATGCAGATCCGAGCAGTTTATTTCTTGTTCCTGTACAATAGTACAATGCTTTCTGCTATACACCGCTCGTGCCCTTTATGCGTTGTTTTTTTATGCGAATAAATAATAAATAGAAATGTAAGATGGTAGGCTCAGTAGAATTACCGGGGGCAGCTCGATTACGATCGCCGGAAATTTCTATGACGATTGTTTGAATTTTTTAATCGGCTGCCCGAGATTCCTCTTTCTCTTCTCTCGTTCTACTATACTTAGGATACTTAAGCCTAACGTGATATTTACAGAATCAGTGACTTTACTGCATCATAATACAACGGCGCTACGCGCCTGAATAGTAGCATTATTATTTTTTTTTCTTTCTTATAATCGCATATTATAAAAATTAAAGACAAAATGTCGTTCTTGCATATCTTTGTACTGCTCCCAGTAATCTGAGGTTCGATCGTTTCATTTCTCGTTAACTTTTCTTCTCCATCATCATCATCATCATCATCATCATCATCATCATCATCATCATCATTATCATCATCTTCTTCATTTTTATATAAATTCTTCAATGCGCTAAACGAAGCCGTGCATAAAATTTACTTTGTCTATTCTGCTCAGAGAGGCACAATCATACTCAGCCTATCCCAGGAATTACAAAAATTATATAGAAGTCTTGTACCATATTGCACGAAAGCCCTACATTCAACTTTGCTTTATTTTATTTCTGGTTACTAAAGAGAAGGAAGACATTTGCTAGTTACGTAGGACACGTCAAGCGCGTACAAAACTTCTATAGTATCGACGGGATCACACCGTGTTCGATTAGTACAAAATTGTTGTTGTTGGTGGTGGTTGTTGTTGCACATACAATTACGCAGGAACGATATACTAATCGTCAAAGAAAAAATCGCGTTCCCATTTTTTACATCTATTTGGTCGTGTCCTTATATAAAACGAACTTATTCGCTTAGACGTTAAATAAATAGAAAATATGAGAGACTAGTTGTTATCAAAATAACATGACAATTAAAATGTAACTTCCGTTCGTTCGTTCGTCGTTATTCCATATAGAAACTGTTCCACCCATACACGATTGAGCTTTAAACGAGATTTACCGGTTTCAATACTGTTTGTACTTACTGTCCGAAATACCGGTCGTTCCAACGATTCAGATTACAAAATACTCAAAAACACGTAGAACGTTAAGGGATCTACTAAACGAACGAAACAACTATATCGCGTATCATACAATTCATAATCGAAACGTAGAATCTTACATCGACAGTAGGTACAGGTGTTGCTGCGTCTAAAAAATGTCTTGCGTTCGAAAGAAACGAAAAGAAAAGAATAAAACAGAAACGTTGCACACTCATCTACCCAGTTGACAACGATCGCGTGCGTTCTTGTTTGTGTTGTAGTCGATTTGGCAAGAATCAGGAAACCTCCTTTCGATGTGTTCTTGCGTAGAAAAAACAAAAGAAAGGTACGTCGCTGCATCGCTCGCTAGACTTCTAAACATCCAGTTAACTCCGATTAATTATATACATAGTACACGATATACCGCTTTTTTATTTTTTGTTGTTACGTAGGTTTCATCTAACGCTAAACACGTTCCTCGAATTTGGTATATAAATACGGTAGCAAAAAGTCTCAGCGCGACGCCTCCAGCTCTTCCCCCGAAACGAAACTATTTCGATGTAACTTTAGACATACTAACGTTACTTTTTAGGCAGTGTTTGCGAATCGTTTTTCAATTGATTTTTCAGTCACCCACATTGACGATAATGTGGACCACAATGTCTCCGTGTCTCGTGTCTTGTCCTCTGTGTGACTGTGTATTTGGGTGCACGTGTATCTGTGTCTGTCCTCGCATGCTGTCGGATATTTACAAATATGTACGTCGTTCGTAAGCATTTTTTTTCTTCTAATTTACACAAAAAACGCAAACTAAAATTAACTACAGCGCACGCTGTCGCGCATCGTTCGATTTCTTTTACTCGCAATGTTCCTTTCGCGAGGACTCTTCTTGTAATACAGAACGTAGTACCCTTCGAGTTTAAAGTTAGTGCCTTGGCAGGATCAGACTTTCACGAACCGACTGCCTGTTCCCTTCTGCTTCTTTTACCGAATCGAATAAACCAGTCTTATTAAGGTCTTTGGTGATCTGGCGTTGACTTTAATATATCCGGTTGCGTTGGAAGACAGCTCGAACCTGATTCAAGTATTACTTCATTATCAAATAGAAATAATTGTAAGGAGGTCGGAGCAGGTGTATTTTTACAAACCAGTGGTAGGTCTGAGAGTGGACTTGATCGATCTGTGAGACCCGTTGCGGGTCAACGTGTTCATTTGCGGCGTTCCGGGCAAAGCGTGTCCCAAAGCGTTCATGTAGTCGGCAATCAACAACGTTATTTCCAAAATCTGTAGAAATATAAAAAGGTATTAGCAGATCCTTATAGTGCAAGGGTTTAATATTCAAAAAGGGAGCAGAGATTAATGTACCTTAGGCTTCGAAAGGGCGAATAACAGCTTTTGTTCAGCAGCCCCTTCGTCGGGGCAGGCAACAAGCATGAAGTCATCTAAACACCCACCGAACGTAACTATATTAGCGTAATTGTAGCGGCACATGATCGCCATCGTTTGCAATTCTAGCAAGGTTACACTGTCCTCGGAAACAGCTATCCACACGGTCATCGGTTCGGCTTGCTTCAACTGCGGAAACAAATCAATATATTCGACATCACATTTACGAATTTCTAAAAACCTTTGGAAAATTCAGGTTCTGTTTCTCGCTCACCTTTGCTTGATAAAGTGTAGCTCCAAAGAAAGGCCACTTTCTGGTGCAAGTCAAATATATACGAACACAGTCTAATACGCTACGACCTTTCAAGCCGACCCACTTCTCTTGCAGTCTCTCTTGCAGTTCCCTGTACAATAAAATCAGCCCCCATTGAAAGATATACGTAGCAACATCAACACCTTCTCTTGATTATATACTTGCCTCAACTGATCGGCAGTGATGTTTGTCCGGTATCGAACCGGGTAGAATTTGTCCAGAGCCTGGAGAACTAGATGATGAGGATTGCTTCCGGGACCACTCCCTCGAGCCTTGTCGTTGTTATACTCGCCAAAATCGATCTGGAAAATTTCGTAGATGATATTGTCTCGTTCCAACGATCTCGAACCTGTTTTAGATGCAATGAAAAAATACCTGAGCCATTAGAGAAGCTAGTTCGAAAGCGAGCTCCCGGTTCACCGGAAACTTGCCCTGCACCACCTGCTGGTTCACCTGGTAGCACAGAAGAAGCCTCTCCCTGTCGGTCTCCATCTTAGCCGCCTGACGCCAGTAACACCTTGATTTGTATGTTAACTGCACTAGCCTGGTGTTCTCGAATTTCCCTGAACCCTTCTCCCTTAAAGCAGTCTCCCATTTCGAGATTATATCGCAGAGCTGCAACACAGACAATCAATTAGCATTTCGCGCAGACGACAAATTAATGTCTAACATCATTAGACTGGATTTTTCCTATACCTTCGCCTGGAGATCGATAAAATGTTCCAAGTCCTTCTCGATCGGGTCGTCGCTGAACAACGTGAAACCAGACTGGTGAACGTCTCGACAGCCAATCTCCTGGTTCAAGGTGTTCAGGAACTCCTCTATCGTGGTGCTGCCGTCGAAGCCGACGACCTGGTAGGTTCCGTTTAAAAAATGAACGGGTATCGAGTGCGGCAGGGAGTGATGGTAAGGGTTCTTCATCAGGATCGACAGGACCTCCATCCTAGAGGGTTTCACCTCCCTGCCACCGTTCTGCAGAGTCCTTTCCAGCGCTCTTTCGCAGTACGCTGCGTACTTGCCGCATTCCGTCCTATACAATCAACAAAAAAGAGAAACAGTTCAAGAGAAGTCCCATTAATCTGCTTCTCGAAAAAGGCGAAAATCATTCGTTTAGAGTTAATATCTGTAACTTTATACTGGGTGGAGCATTTAGAACAATTGTAGGTAATAACGACGGGAAGAAAACATGTGAAGATCGTTCAAGATCATTCAAGGTCACCAGATGTGTATTAAATGCTCCACGCTGTGGAGGTTCTTTGCTGCGAGAAATGTATTCTTGTTAACTGCTGATGGAGTGAAGGGGTCGACGAGGATGAAGCGATACTCACTTGGTGTCGGCGTTCCTCTGCAGGTGTAGCTTCAGGTACCAGAGTAGTCGATTGTTCCTCGGTAGGAATAGCGAAACGGCGAGGGCTAGCAGCTGCCATCCCTGGATAAGAACGTACTGGGCGGGGTTAGTTTTGCAGTCCAGGATCGTAGATGTAGAGTGGCCCTGCGTGAGCGGAGGACTGTGAGAAGTGGAGGCCGTCGATTGCGCGTCCGCATTTTCACCGCTGCCATTTGCCGCGGGACTTTGCGTATCGCAGGTGAACAGCGATTGCGTGGCGCAGAGGAGGAGCTGCTGCAATGGTATGCTGGCATACTACTACGTTCCCTGGATCGAACCAGACCTAATCTACTACGTTCTTTTTCTCAATTGACCACCGCGCTATTGTTCTCGTCTATATATGTATATAAATGTTTATATATATATATATATATATATATATATACATATATCTCGTATCTTTCTCTCTCTCTTTCGTTTCTTCGTTAAAAATCGTCACACACCTCTCTCACCAGAGGTCTTCGCGGAATACGGAATCAATGTAATTCAGAATTAATCATCCTCTCTCGTTCATTCAACAAAGGGAGGGAATCAAATATACACTGTTCTCTTTCCTCGACTATTGGGACACTCGTGAACGTCATACACGTCTGTTAGTAATGTAAAGCAATCGAAATCGGACCGTTAAACGCATCAACTCTCCATGTTGTGTTAATCACAGAAAAAAAAACTGAAAACGCATGGACCGTCAATAATCCGAATGAATTAAGAACAATGTGGATGAGAGAAGCGTTGTTTGATTTCTCGGCTCTTCGTCTTCGTGCGAGATCTAGCTCGATGGCCGTTTCCCGAAAGCGTTTCGTTCGATGATCGTGCATTTGGTGAAAAACGATCCCCAACGAACGAAACTTTCGTTCTTCTTTGATTTTCATTGAGCTTTTTTCCGATCGTTGTCCCGAATGCTCCACACATATCGTTCAAAGATAATACGGCTTCGCATTATCGGAGACGGTTCGTGGAGACTCGTACACGATTGTGATTTTCTTTTGTTTTCATGACGGACGTGTTCGAATCGGCAAGGATTCTATAGGTTCCGTGGTTTCCTTAATTAGACCGTCTTATGAGACCGGCATGATCAAAACGACTAAGTTCTCTAAGCAGCATTCAAAACAGAGAATATCGTAATCAGCTATTCAGCAAAAAAACGTTACGGAAACAGAAAGAAAAAATCAATCTATAAAAAGATGTTTATCTGTGTGTGGTTTTTTTCATGTACACCAACATACCATTCTGCAAGTGTGTGTGCCGCAGAACGTATTTTGACAAAGGCAACCGGTATATAAATATACATGTATAATGCATGCTAGTTTGATTTTCGTTTCGAATTGTCTGTTCGTGCCGGATCGCAAAAAACCGGGCGAGTGACCGCGTGATCGATGCATCGATGAATGATCGATGAATGGATGCTTTGCAGAGCGATTTTGTTAATTGCTTTACTCGATATCGTGATAGGAAATGAATTGTCGAAATATGTTCGGCTCACATGATAGGGTGGTCATCAGGGTATAGATGATCGGGTATTCATGTATAAATATTAAAACGTACGCAATTAAATCGAAAATCAACGAAAAAAAGAGAAGAAGAAAAAATTAAAAATGAAAGAAAGTAAAAGAAACAGAAGAGAACGATGTAAGAAACTGAACGTTCGACGTTCCGCCTATGTGAACAGAACCAACGAAGAATTAGAAGAAACGGCATGCGATTTGTCAAGAGTAGCCTAGGAAGAGCACACGTAAAGCAGCAAATGAAAATGGAATGTGAATGAATGTTAAAACTAAAAAATTCTTTCTCATTTGTTAAAAGGACTTCGTCAAGTATTATGGTTTTGGTACGGACCAGCGGACGAACGACAAGTGGTTGTATTAATTAGTTAGTCTCCTCGAGAATACAGACAAAACAACAGGGAAAAATAGACGAAACCAAACAGTTCACCGTTCTACGTCAACAAGATTATCCGTATAATACTTGACTAAGCGTACACCCGATGTACCATTTCTTCGACACGGAATCAACGAACGCGATCATCCGACTTCAATGTCATTGCAATAGTGTTCCAAATACACGAGACCTCGAAACGGTGTACCCTTGCAACAGTGTTTGCCAAAGTGACCCCTTCTTGAAAACTACTCCAAAAGCATCACCTGATTATTTAATGTTTGATGAACAGTTCAAATTAACAGCGGGCCAATTCGGCGCAACAATCAGATCACGGATAATAAAAATAAGTAGTCAATATCATTAAAACTACGCCCTTGTTCAGCCAACTAGGGTGCGCGATTAAAATGAAATTTTTAGAAAGGGTACGAGTTTGATAAACACTGACAGGCTACACGGGTTCGAGATAATGTTTTCTGTTTTTCGATAATGCGCATCGACCGTTGGTTGTGAAAATGGTACAGGGTTCAGAGTGTTTGTTAAACAATAAGCAGGACTTACAACGCGCGCAGTACCCAGCGACACAAGTCTGGCGGCCTTTTTTACCTGTACGCCCAAACGATGTTGCGTGTGACGACTTGTCTGCTTTACCAGTGCACAGATGAATTCAGATTGTAGCTCAGGCTGGTCTAAGCATTGCTGCAACGCATTTTGCGCTAGTACCACATGGTAGTCTATGCCTGCTTGCTCCACGGCCACCGACATGAACAATTGACATGCCTGCGAAAATAATATCCCATCAGTCACTTGCATAAATACTAGCCCATCTACGTATACAATGTGTACAGTCTTCCAAGAGTTAAGTACAAGGACACATAATAACCTTGAACAGCTTGATAGCCTCGGTCTGCAAGGCCTCGGACGTCAAGCTGGTCAGTGGGCTAGTGATGTTTTCTTTGGTGTGGAGCAGCAACGGGTGTCTCCAAAGAACGCAACTAGGATCTCCGTCGGTTTCCATCAGTCTTTGCACCAGTTGCTCGTACTGAGTCCCGGCGCTGGGCCCGCCTCCGGAGACCACCGTCAAGTGGTACAACCAATTGTCTTTGTCTTGTTTATGTGGCATCAGCAAGTAGGTTGGGCCTTGGTGGGTGGGGAAGATGCCGATCGTTCTCTCGTGGGGACACTCGGCGTCCCTTTCCTCGCTGTCGCTGTCGGACACATGCTCGACTTCCTCCACCCTCGCGTCCCTCATGTTTATTTGTCCAATAGGATTCTAATAAAAAAATAAAACGTACAACTAAACAAACTGGACAATTTAACAGCGCGAAGGTTCTAAAGAGTAGAACACTTACCGTATCGTTAGGGCACTTAAAGTAAAGGAACATTTTTCCAATGAGGACGCACCAGCACTTCTTCGCGTGCCCGTTCTTCACCTTGGTCAGCCAGCCCTGTATCGTCGGCTTGTTGTCCTCTTTGCTGAGCAGAAGTTTCGTCGCGTTCCGCCTCTGTACATTCTGCAGAACCCTGATCCAGTCCTCCATCGTCGCTATGCAATCCGCAGTGAGGTAGTAGGTCTTCTTTCCCGTGGCTATCTCAAATGTTGCGGCGCCTTCTGCCCTGTTTATCCTATCGAGAAAAGCAGAATACATTGTAAATTCGCTCGTCAAAACGATAGAAGATGCTTGACGATTGATAGAAGATTACCTGCACACTTCGTCCAGCACGATCTGGCCCTGAGGTTTCCTGTTCACGTCGTTCTGACTCTTCCAGTAAGTTAGCACCCCGTTCTTCAAGACGAACCACCTCTTCCGCCACGTTTTCAGCTTTCCACCAAGCTTCGCCAGGTGGCCGGTCTTCTCCAACGATTCTTGCCTCTTCGGGCTCTCACCGGAAACGCGCATTAGAAGACTGGGCATGCTAGACTCCAGAGAAGTTGAGCTCAAAGCGTCCGGGGGTATCGCGTAGTCCTCGGATAGACCAGATTCCAGAGAGGTGTCTGCAAAAACATTATTATGAATGTGAGACAGTGCAATTCAAACTTTCACAATCAAGGCAGAAGAAGTTTCTAAATTTGCGACTTTGTGCGACATTAAATTTCTCAGGCTGAAATTTGTCGAACAACATAACTCTTTCTCGAAGACTCACCACGCTTCACGCTTTTGCTAGGCGACCCACTAGAACTCCTCTTAGCAGGACTCAGACTGCTAGTCGTCTTGACGCTCTTCGATGGACTGCTACCACTGCCAAGCGACGAGTCTGTGTTATCCGAGGAACTGTTGGTAATTCTGGTGTTGGTCTCGGTCTGGTTCGGATGATCCTCACCATCCGAACTGTCATCGGAACTATCGCCAAAGGGCATCGACCTGATCTGACTGGCTCGTCCTACAACACACAGATATATCATTAGTACTCTGTGAAAGAGATCGATCTCGAAGAAGAGGAACCTACCCTTGACCGTCGCGTAAACTGGAACCGAAATATCGCAGTAGCCTTGGGAATTGTGCGCAATCAAGTTGTGTCCTGTTGCCTGGGAATGTTTCGACGAGCTGGTCGTGTTGGTCATCGTGGAAGGCGCCGATTCCTCGTTGGTCGGTGGACCGATGCCAAGCCCGCCATCGGCTACCTACGGAATCAGCGAGCGCCCGGTTTCTTTCGTTACAAATTGCAACAACTTAGCTCGCGCGCTTAGACGCGTCCCTCTTTCGCTCTGGAATTCGCGGCTGATCTATTCCTTCCTTCGGGAACGCGATAACAGGTGTGGCTCGACGTCCCGTAGGCTAAATTCTCCACGAGATCGCTGCTAATTTCTCTGCGACATTTGCTACTCAGCGGGACCATTCGCGAGGATATACAGGTTTTGCACTCCAAATTCATTCTTTTGCAAATCAATTTCAACCTTTTATCTATAACCTATAATACAGTCGTGCTTCGATAGTTGTCGCGTTCCGTTCCCATTACCTTCCTTTTCATCTTTTTCTTATTTTTTGACTATCTCGTGACCCAATACCGATTTTTCAACACGGTTTTATATTTTGTTCGTCGAACTCTCAGACTTTCCACCATGAAACGAGTGAACCTATGCTCGCACGTGGTCCTGTGTGAATGTTTCTACTGATTTTTACCTGGTAGATCTTCGCCTCCCAACTTGGAAACCGGTGCAACGGCGGTGTAGGTGGTCGAGGTCCCTGCGCGCTTTGCGTCCAGTTCATGCCCTCCCTGCTCGGCGTATAGATCTCGGCATAATCGTGAACAGCCTCGGAACTGCCGCTGTCTCTGCTGGTCTCCGAGACTCCAGGGATATTCGGGAGCATCACCAAATTTTCGACAGCCGCGGCGAGCTCCTCGGACAGGAGGCTGTGGCGGAGAACGAACGGCAAGCATAAAGCACAGGACTAATTGCAATCAGCGGTGATTTTTGCGCATGGATCGAAATGAACAAGCACCTTTCCTTTTTACAAAGAAAAATTCCTATTATTATCAAGTCTCTATAATAGAATCATAGAGGCCTATAATTTTGTGTAATCATTAGACTGCGGATCTTTATACAAAATAGAAATTCTCTGCATCGTTTACAAGAAAGAAGAGCTTTCTTCGTTCATTAAAAAACTATTGATATTCTTAAATTCATTCGATATGTATAGTGTTTGTATCATTCTTCTCATAAATGCATAAAATCCGCAGTTTAGTGATTATATTGACACACATATACAGTGAAAGTACGAAACAGCCTGGGAACGTGCAATCGATTTCGATCCGCAGTCGCAACGACATCGTCGACGATTGAGAGACAACGGAGAGGTGTGTACCCGGGTTGACAGATCCCCGCAGGAAGTCTCAGGACGTTACAGGGTACCACAGTTTCGAGAGTCGGGCGCCGCTATCACGTCGTGAGACCTCCCAAGGAGAATCGAAATACATTTTACGAGAGGGTTTTACGCTGTCGAGGCAGCTGAAGCGATCGCCAAAGAGCAAGAAAAGAAACGTGCTGCAAGGATTCTACCTGGAGTCCATGTTGGTCGCTGGAATCCCGCGTTGGATGGTCCCGCAAGCGGACAGGTGTCTTCTGTGCTTGGTGCCGGCTTGGGGTTCGGCTACCGCGGTCTGGACGCTTTCTGGGACTGCTTGAGGAGTTCCTTCGAGGCTCTCCGATCGTCTGCGCAACGTGGGATCGACCTCCAGGGACAGCGATGCCCTCGTCGGTGCCTGAAAGTCACCAACTATCCTCTGAATCTTTTAAAAAACGCGGTGATTCTAAATTGAAAGACATTCGGTTAGGTATGGCTTGCACGAACTTAGAGTACCACGTCTTCCAGAAATGGTAGATTCATTAAAACAAAAAGTGTTGGAAGATATTAGATAATTGCAAAGCTTGACCACCAAACAAACAGAAATAAAAAATATTCTTCGTAGGTTTCATTTAAAAACTGATTGTTTTGATTCGAACAAGTGGCTCTAACGGTTAGTCAGTGTACCAATTCGACACTTTGAATTGACACTAGATCGTGATTTAACACACACTCTAAAGTTTCGTAAAGTCCGTATCGACTACTAAACACTGCAGTTCTAGTAAACGCGAAGGGCAATCATTCTTCTGTATACACTTACTCCAGCACACTAGAATGGATAATCTAGCGCGGAGTGTTTTCAGCAACGCAACGAACTCGACAGTGATTCTTTGTAAATCTAAAATTTTGTATCGACGCTCTGGTAACGCGATTCTTTGTCCGGTCCCTATGAAAGTGAATTTTTGTTCGGGAAAATATGCGCAACGGTCAGAATCGTCACGCGATAGTGGACACTGGTCTGTTGAAGGTTGCTCTAACGAGGGTCCCGCACGCACCGCGGCGGGACACGGTAGTACACACGGTGTGCGTCAGCTGTCGGGAATACCCGTATGGGAACACTCACAGGTGGTTTCAGACCGATGTTCGTTATGTGGTTCCTCAGGAGCTCCAACTGCTGGTTACACTTGTTGTTCTGTTCCCGCAGATGCTGGTTTTGCTGCTCCAACTCCCGCAGCTTATTGGTCACCCATTCCTTGATCCTGGCGGCTTTCGCCTCGACCTGCCTCGCGTCTTGGAGTCGCAGCTGCCTCTGCGAGCAATTACCAATCAGTCTTGCTGCCTACCTTATCTCTATGATACACTAACGATACGTGGATTCCGATAACACGTAGTCTACTCGCGGATTCCGTGGGTCTTGTGAAATCAACGCGAAAGTAAACGGCGAGGAGATTCAAGTGACTGTCAGGTTTATACGGTGACTCACGTAATTGATCGTGTACCCTTACGACTGAGAATAACTGTTCAAATTCGACCAGATTTTATCGAAGAGCTATATTAATACCGGGAATGAGAGACGGAGAATTATTTATCTAGATTTACAAATGCGGACTTGATGCATTTACGACTATTCGGAAGATATTAGAACACGGATTCGAATATTTTTCATTTAGGATTATTGAAAATTGCAAAGATATATCCATGAGGAATTATTCAAATTTCTTTCTTTGAGTATATATTTTAAGAAGAGTGGCTAAAAATTTGTAGCGTGAAGAATATCGTCATACTAGTTTAGATTCGATGAAACGATTGAGAGACAAAATTCATCTTTATGCAACTTCTCACGGACAATTTTGATTTCGCATGAAAATCCGCGGTCTATAAATGAGTTTTTGCGTTAACGTATAGTACTCTCAGCGTTATAAATATTAACATTTCAATTTTGATTCCATCAATTTACATTGATCATGTTCATGGGGCTACTAGCTTCACATTCAAACGTGATTCTTGCGAAATGATTTCACAAGGACACGACCTACGGTAGCCTCAACTAGAACTAGAACTGTCTGCAGTACTTAGCGTTCAGGTTGACAAGCATGCGTCTCACCTGTTCCTCGACCTGTGTCTCTAGCTTCGATATGCAGGCGCAGTGGACGTCCTCGATCTTGTCATTCTGCGTACCGGAAGTTGACGGCAGCGAATGCGGTGGAGAACCACCTCCGGATGTGCTCAAGCAGTATTCACCCTTCACTAGCCGCTCCTCCATCATCCGTACCTGCAGCAAAAACAAACACAAGTGCAAACTACCAGACCTCTAACATTATCAACATAACCCATTGGCGTCGGACATATATTTCAAAACGGCAACATTCTGGTACCAAGTGCTAAACAAGATAGGTACATACATGACCAGCGAGACAGTCAACGTGTTAATAAAAATCAGAGAACAGCAACATACACACTGATCGGATCGAGTAACCTCTTTTCGGTTGAATGAAACATGTCGACACCAATGCGTTAACCGCTCGAGTACCACAGGTCCTCGCAGATTTCAGTGAAAAATTGCCAGGTTCGTTTCTCGTTTGTAACGACGGATCTGCATGCACCATCGAAGCTGTCGAACAGGAATAAGACACGACAGAAGATCGAGAGATAAATTTCGCTTTTGAACTGGCACTTTTCGGTCACTGAAGAACAGGATGGATCTCGTGGCACTCGAATGGGTTCAGGATTCTCTTAGCTGGGCTACCGTGAGACGATTTTGCGCGAGTCCCAGAGGCTTTCTAGGCTTCGCCGACGACTCGGTCATCGGATTTCCATGGCGCGGATCGCGAGAACCCGCTCTTTCTCTCGTTTTCTCAGGTAGCGGGTGAAAGACGCGTCATCGCGTTCCGGTTGGCGTCGAGACAGCGGATAAACACACGGCGGCTCGTTGCCCGTCGAAAAATACGCGAAAGCGTGCGGAGAGAGAGAGAGGAGAGCGTGTGGCCTCGGCCACGGGGCACACGGTAACCCTCGTGTTGCAACCCCTTTTTCTCTCTCTCGCGACGCGAACACACACGGGAGAGACGCTCGTGCTCGGGTAGCGGTGGTGCTCGTCTCTCGCAGCAGCTGTCGAAAAATCGATATCGTGTTTCACCGACGCAACACAGAAACGAGGCAGACACGGTGTTGTAATACACGTATAACCAGCGAGCGTACGTAAGCGACGTGCACGCTGCCACAGCCACGTCCACTACCAAAAGGGGAGAGAGCGGTATCGAGAAAATCAATACGCGCACAGGGAAATCCTATGGCCGAGTGTTTTCCTCCCGACCCCTGGCCTGCATGTGCTCTCTCGCCGCGAGTTATATCGATCACCCACTCTCGCGTACCAGCTCGTTTTCACGTTCATTGCCGTTCTTTCCCACGGGCTCTCTCGCAACAACCCCTCTTCTTCGTCGCGACGCGACGCGATAGTATCCTCTGTCTCTCTTTTACTTTCTCTCTCTCTCTCTCTGCTCTCTCTATATCTGCTCGCTCACTGTTTCATTGGGTTTCCGGGTATTTAAAGGAGAGACCGTCGTTGGGAAGGGTTAGAGCTCGGGGGTTCAGGATGACGCTTGTGTTAGCTTCGGTGCTCTAGCTTTGAAGCTGCTAGAGCTTTTGTGGACTGATGCCTCGGTTCTAGCTATATAAAGTGTTTACCCTCCCATAACGTGGAGCAAAAATTGCGATTTGTATAAAAATTAATTGCGTATCCGAGAGAAAAGAAGTTTGACCTGTTGAAGCTAGTGAGTGATAGCTTTGGCGGTGGCTTCGATGGAAGGTTGTGATCATGGTTCTAAAGAGGCGCTTGATTGTCTTCTTTCGGGATTGGAAAGGATAGAGTATGTAGACCGATGGTCTGTTATTAGAGCGAGTATCCTAGGGGTGGCAAGCTTCGTCGGCTAGCTTGATGAAGGAATGAAGAGATTATAGTTCTAAAGAGACACCCAATCGTCCTTTTTCAGCATTAGGAACGATAGAGCATATGGGGCGATTGTCTGTTGGTAAAGAAAATGTAGTAAGCTAGTTTCATCAAGGGTAGAGCATTGTAATTATTGTTCCAAGAAGAAACATGCTTATCCTCTTTCAGAATAGAGTATCTGGAACGATTGTCTGTTGCCAAAGAATATGTCCTAGCTAGATGGTAAACTTCGTAGCTAGGTTCATCGAGGGTAGAACAATGTGGCTATTGTTCCAAGAAGAAATAGGCTTATCCTCTTTCAGAATAGAGTACGTGGAACGATTGCCTGTTGTTGAAGGTACCAGTGGAGAACTTAACCACTAGTTTCATCGGGGAACGATACGATTATGGTTCGAAGAAGGAACTTGCTTGACCTCCTTCAGGATAGAAAGATCGACGTGGAACGACGTGGAACGACGTGGAACGATAAGGAACGATTGTTTACGATTGGAGCGAACATCTTAATGATCGACGAAATATTTGCTTTTGCTGATACGATTATGATTATCATTCAAAAGTCAAAGTGTGCACGATCGACTTGGATGTTTCTAGCCATCGGAAGAACTGTTTGATCGTACTACATCGCTGCTCAGATTGGAACCATACGCTAACGTTGCTAAGTCACCAAAATACATTTCCCAAAAGCAACTGTGATTCCCAAGTGAGAGCCCCGTGAACGTCAACCTTGGGAGTCTCGGCCCACTACTCAGGCTTCGTTAATTAACGAACTAGTCAGCACGTCGCCCCACTCGATGACGAGGCTTGTCGATTGGACACTAACTCCATGTTCCTAAATTTGCTGAACATTCTTCGAAGATTCCGAAAGTTCGACGGGTCCGAGTCTTGGAAGAGCGAAGAAGGGATGGAAATCACAGCTCTCGCCACGTGCAGCGTCTTCTCGCGGCCATGATCGCCACCCCTTCGTAGGGTGCGTCGATCGCGCACGAGGCTCGCATGGTCGCGCTTTTGAACCGCGTGCACATGGATTCATCCAGGTTGATCCAGTTTTCCCCCCGAGTACGATAGGTGGGCAACGTCGAGGCTTACCGAGGCTACGAGTGGCCATGATAGCCGATCCGTGGCTTCCGAGTGCCGGAGGATCCCTTTAAGCCCTTGGCCGCGTGACTTCTCTCCCTCGAGGACACTCTGGCGAGCCTCGAGGACACTCCCAGCAGCCTGTCGAGGTCGCGGAGCCTCGTTTTCTCCCTTATTCTCTCGACGATAACGAACGAGAAGAGCTCAAGGTACGCGCGACGCCGTAGATCGAACAGAACTGAACTGAACGGAACACGGGAACCCGATGCACACGTTAAACTCTCTCTGTCTTGCTCTTTCTCTCTCTGTCTCTCTCTCTCTCTCTCTCTCTCTCTCTCTCTCTCTCTCTCTCTCTCTGTGTGTGTTCGTTTCCCAGAGGCGATGAGTCACGTTGGTTGGGCTCGCGGCCAATGGCAGAATTCGTAGAGGTCCTGCGGACTCCTGCGTGCACGCGCCACCCCAAAGCCAGCCGACCGGCCTGACAGCCGGCACACGGACTGCGAAACTGTCGCCTGCTACCCCCGAACACCCTCTCCCAGTTAACCAAGAGAGGATCCTGTGGGGAGAGCCAGGACCAGAGCAAGATCGCCGTTCAGAGAGGACTCATCGATCTCTCCAGACCTGCGCCTCGTCCTCCTTCTTTTCCTACCTTTCCTCAGGAGAGGACTTCGAATAAGAGTTTCCTTTCTCGAAAGAAAATACTCTCAGGACTCGAAGAGATCCCGAAACTAATCGCCAACCCTTCGCGGACCAGCATCTTGATAAGTAGACTGCGGATTTGATGCATTCGAGATTGAGTATTTATGGACATTACACTATTTTCGTAAAAAAAATTGATTTTATGTAAAATTCTGGAATTGTATTTTTTAAAGTTCAGAACCGAAAAGACCGATCCCGGACAAAGAAAAAAATCTGTTCTCGAAGATCGCTATGGTAATCGAATTTTTGGCTGCGCGGAACAGTTTCCGAGTAGTTTCAAGGACCAAAATCGATATTGTAAGACCATTTCCAAGCACCGGCTGCCCCGTTCTCTGGCACCGAGGACGACGACCCGCGGTTCAAGCGCGGCGTCGAACGTGACCGGCGATTTTTGAACCGCGTCTCGAGATTTATCGATTCGACGAACGTCTCCCGGAGCGCAGGCTTGAAAGCAAAGCGATGCGAAACCAGAAATAGCTCCGTCACGGGATAATTGAATTCCTCGAGCTGCACGTCGGATTCCACGTTCCTGGTTTATCTCGCTCCCACAGCTCTTCGGGTTTATCGTCGCGGGTTCGGGGGATAATCGCCGATTATCAGGTGCGAGAAGGATTGAGCAATCTGGCCGAGAAACTGCCGCCCAAAACCTTTCTTGGGGACAGAATGCAAAACTGCAGAAGGACCTTCGTTCCTCAAACACGCGAACATTCTGATTAAGTTTCTTTCAACTCGAAATTAAATGTTATCCGTCTCTTAAACTAAAGGTTAAATGGTAAACCTTTCGTTTAGGGGAGGCAGCTCCGATGACCTTCACCTTGACATATGTTATTAACAAGAACATTCTGAACAATTTTTGTCATTACATATACCCGGTGCTCGGCTTTAGTTCCCGAGATAATTGCAAAAAACTATTGCTAATACTGTATTGCATTTTCCGTTTTCGTGCACGCTCCGTGGCAACGTAAACCTGTTCCGGGGCTGCATCTGTTTATTTTTTGTTTGTAAACACGTTGTGGAGATGAGAAGCGACCATACCACACCCACCCACCCAGTGTTTCACACGCACCCAGTGTTTCTAAAAAGAAGGTTTGTTCGGCTTCGACCGACGGTTGGAAAGCCTGATTGCCGGGATCGCCCAGATTTGGACGCGCGAGGAAGGTGAAGTTCACGGAACGGAGAGAAAGAATTAAACTCGCGGAGAAACTGCTTGAGTTCGCTTAAATACACACGTCACTTTATTAATTATATTAGAGAGTTGGAAATCGACATGTACTGAAGTGATTTAGTACCAGCAAAAGCGAATGTGAATAATGTAGAAGATACAATGGTAAGATTGAACAGCGATGAACGCGAGAGTGATAATGTGTAGAGAGGGCCCGCTTCGCCGAGGGGGTCCTTAAATAGACGCCGATTCGGCGAACGCGGTGTTACGCGATTGGCGCAGATCGATCGCAGAGTCGATTGTTTCGGGATTCAAACGGAGGTGGCTTACGGGTCACGACGTCGAGCTGTTGCGAACGCGGCGTCGACAATAATAACACGCGGCGTGTGTTCTTCACGCGTCTTGATACATATGGGAAAAATCTGTACGGAGCGACGTTTGTCAGTGGATCTAATCGATCCGTAAACTCCTCGATTTGAATCCCGAACAAGGTTCTCACATTATACAATATAAAATCAACTGAGACCAATACAGCATACATGTATTATATTATCGCATTTGATTGTAAAACAAATTGCTATTGGTTTTAGTTGATTTTATATTGTTTAATGTGAGAATCTTCGTCTCAGAAACACTGGGTGCGTGTGAAACACTGGGTGGATGTGTGTGGTATTGTCGCTTGTGGTATCGTGTGTTGGATAATACGTGTATGCTGTATTGTATTCTTTTTAGAAACACTGGGTGGGTGTGAAACACTGGGTGGGTGTGTGTGGTATTGTGTGTTGGTTAGTTTATATTGAAATAATTCAAAAACTCACGAGACACGTAACTAGCGCACCGATGTATACACTGATCGCTACTGGTTCGTACTGGACCGCACATGGGTCACATTCGGATATATGGGTTCTTGCTATGTTTGTTTACCTAAGGTGTAGCTCGTTCGAAACTATGACAGCCTTACGTTGCCACGGAGCAACGGAAGAATACGGAAAATTCAATACAGTATTAGCAATAGTTTTTCGCGAATATCTCGAAAACTAAGATCGAGCACCGGGTAGTTGTAATGACAAAAGTTGTTCAGAATGTTGTCCTCGACAACATATGTCAAGGTGAAGGTCATCGGAGCTGTCTCCCCTAAACGAAAGATTTACCGGTTAAATATCAAAAGATTAAATATATAACAAAGTATACAATAAATACAAATATTCTATTCATAATAGAAAATGATGAAGGACGAGGGAGCTCTAATCACTTCAGCTGTAAAATAAATGATAAACCCACGCGGAATCTTATTGTATAAATTATAGTTACCGCGGTGTTGATTGTAGTAATTGGAGGTCGCCCCAACGAGTAACAAATGAACATTGATCCCGAAGCCGACAACGCGATGCGGCAGTTTCGAATCGACAACGATTTAATCGTATCGCGACATTCAATCGGGACAGAAGGGTGAGAGTCTTTCGGTTCGGTCTTTGCAGAAGGCGGTTTCAGTCGTCGCGTCGGTGGAAGGATGGAACGGGTCGATTGCTATGGGAGCCGGAGACAGACCGGTCGCTTTATCTTTTTAGACTGGACCGTAGCGGTGGCGCACGTGCGGCTGCACGCGACAAAGACCGGTCTTCGGCGTCGAATCGTGTGCTGGCTTCCCGCCAAAACGGGTCCGTTCACGTGCACGTACACGCAGATACAGCCATTCAACCGCCCCGAATCTTTCGGGGGGATGGGCTGGGGGCAGCCGCAGAAAAAAGAGAAAGTATGAAAAGAAGAGAGACATCTGACGACCACGCGGCTGCTGCTGCTGCTGCGGCGGCGGAGGCGGCTAAATGGATCAACGACCGGCGCGGCGGACGCGTGAGAAGCGGATCAACAAATTGCACTGGATCTTGCGCGACGTTTACGATCGAGACGCGTTGCGACGGGTCCTTCTTTTTTTTCAGAGAATTCTTTTGCTCGGTTTGGTGTCTTCGAGGAGATTAGAACGAGATCCAAAGCAAGGCTTCGCGATGATTAGAACAGGATTTTTGTGACAGATCAGGGTTTTTATTCCGACTAGAACACAATCTTTATTCTAATTAGAACACGATCTTTGTGACAAAAAGAACACGATTAGAACATGATCTTTGCAACACGATTCTTCTTCCGCGATTAGAACACAATCTTTATTGTAATTAGAATACGATTAGAAGATGATCTTCAGAACACGATTTTACCTTGATTAACGCACGATCGAAAGAACAAAGCGTACACATTTGCGGTCTGCAATTTATCACGTAACCCGGCAGCGTCGCAGCGCAATCGACTAGAATGTGTGCATTTTTAAATGATTTAATTGGGGAGAGTGGTAAGGGGGGCTCGATAAAAAGCTTGCGGCGTGCGGATCGATTTCTAAAAGAGGGTTCCCTTCAGGGTCGCGAAGGACGATGCGAAAGAGCAACATCGGAGCGTTTGGTCGGCGGCTTTGAAATATTTACAGAAGTCGCGGGGAGAGTGTGGAAGGATCGTCTGCGCTGCGCCTTTATTTTGTTTGTTGCGCGGGTGCTCACGGGGAACGCGGATTACTCATGAATTGGCCCGCGGCCAATTCTATACGCGACACGTCCCGTCAAAGCGGGTCGTTAAATCCGTTTTGCCCTTTCGTCGAGCTGCGACGACCGGGGTCCTCGATCGTTTCACGTGATCGACGATCCACTATTTCTTCAGACAACGATCCTTATCCATTTAACGCCGTGTATTCTTCAACTCTATGATGGCTTTACGATTCTTAACCAACTTTTTAACGCCCCAGACTCCTCTATATATATAATTTCTTTATATGCTCAATTCTTTCATATGATTTTGTGATCAAGTAAAAGAAGAAGTTTAAATGTTTAGGGAATGTTCTGGAAAAATTTTCGATAATTATAATCACATCTTCTATGATCTAGGGCAGGGGTTCTTAAACTTATGTAGTCCGAGGCCCCCCTCTTGAACAACATTTTTTTTCGGACCCCATCCGAACCCTAGGCATTTTACGTCGTTCTTGAGACTCAATTTCTGGGTCAATAATGAATTATTGAAATAAGGGATGTAAAGTTAATGTCAAAATTGTTAGGCTACGCGGAATCCCCTGGATTCCCAGGGGACCACGGACCACAGTTTAAGAAACTATAATCTAGGGAATTAATCTTGGAAGAATCTTAGAAAAAAACTGCTGACAATAAGCTTGAACACTGAGTAAACCTACGAGAGAACATATTCGAGTCAGTAAAAGCAATTCTATCCTCCTACAACCCTTTCGTTCCGAATTATCGTAGGAAACCAGTTTTCAACCCCTAACTTTCAGGCCCATTGTCATACCTTCACGAGCAATGGCCTACATAAAAATCAGTATCGAATACTTTCCTAAACGCAACGTTTCATCTAAACTTCATTAAAATCGACTCGAACATGTTCCAGATGGCTACGACGTTTCCGAGAAGCAGTGACACTATGACATACTGAAAGCAGTGATTAAGGTTTCAGCGTATAATCGCAGCAGGGAAGGATCGATTGCTAGCCAAGGAGGGGTCCAGCGAGTTTAGGTGTTACCTTTCATCGATGTCACCTGCAGAGATCCATAATTCTCAAGTCGCGGTAGTTCGAATGTCGACGTCGCGTCCAAGTCGATCAGTTCGGGCGATCCTTTAGCGATCGAGACCACGAGTGATCGAGGATCTGTGACCACGAAAACGAAGATAACACGAGCCGGCACCCGCGGATGCACGTGGTTCACCAACGGACCCGGACGATTTCACCGCCGAATTTCGAGGTCATAACAAAACGACGGTCCTGCCGGCCGGCTGCTCGGCCATATTGCCGCTCCTCTCTTTCTCTCGGCGCTCTCGTTCTCTCCTCTCCGGAGCAGTCAGCTGGCCGTCTTTCTCCTGTTCTAGTGGCCCATCTTGCTCGCGCCCCAGCAAAAATCAATGCGGACCAACATGCGCCCTGACAACCATGATATTGGGAGTCTACCGACCGAGAGGGTCCTTCACTCTGGTGGTAACTAGTGCTGGAGTACGTGCCAGAGGGTAGTTTCTGGTCATAGCGACATGCTTCTGATTTTTCAAATTTTCAAGACGCGAGTAGAAGAAACTGCTGTTACAAGCTAAATTTTTACTTTCTCGAAAGACGAAAAAGGATGAAAATATGACGAGTTTAAAGTATATTTAAAATTAATTGCAAAATTTGTCTCCCAACAGACAGACAGACAGACAGACAGACAGACAGACAAGAAAGCGAGCTAATAAAAACGTGGTAATATAAAAATAGGATCCTCAGCAATTCAGAATAGATCAATTAATAAATAGGATCCTCAGCAATTCAGAATAGTTTAATTAATAAAATCCAGTTGCTCGCACAAAGATCAAGCTAAAATTCACACCCTTCCGAAAGGTTAAACTAAATTGACAAAGAGTTGATTCAGGGAAGAAGCTGTAAATTCAACTTTAGCGATTGTAGGAAAAAAACTGCTCCCGTTGATAAATCGAAAACCCAGGGGTGTATCTAGGGTAGGAAAGCAGGGTGGCAGTCGGTAAGAGCTCCCCGGAGGGTGCAGTTCTCGATTGTCCATGGGGTCGGTAACACAGTATCGATTATTGTATCGTTTTCTTTTTTATCTGCGCGGGAGGAGCTCATCGAGCAGCCACGAGGATCGATTAAGGGTGCAATCTTAACCGCCCTTTAAAACCCTGCCGTTCATTAGATCCCGTGGAACTCGTATGAATCAACGTTCTAATTAGAAACAGTAAAACGGGAATGGGTTTCCGAAAGCGACGCAATGAATGACGATTTAATGGGACAGCCAGCTCGCGCTTGCTCTCGAAGTCATTAAACCGGTGTGCGTGTGCGTGTACGTGTATGTGATGGTCTTGCGAGTAGCGTCGTTACCACTTGCTAAATTAATTATTTATCCTTGATGTCTTCGGGCCCGAGTCGGTCGGGCCGAGCGTTAACTAACGACACCGGTGTCCCGTTAATTGCGAGTCAACGTAATTGCTTAGAGCGAATCGACCGGACGATCTGGAACGTTGTCGCAACCCGGCGCGGCACGCGGTTTAACGGCGCATCGGTCCGCTTTCGACGACCATGATCACCGTTTAACGATGTCGAAAGGATACTGCGATTGTGGAAAATCCTTGCGAAACCGTTCGTAGAATGATTTCGCTCGATTGCGAGAGAAAGGAAGAGAGAGAACACCGCGATTATAATTTATTCTCACCTTGTCCTCCGCCACGTCGGCGCGGCCCTCCGCTTCCAGCACCCGCTGCTCGAGCTCCGAGAGCTGCAAAGAAAAATGAAACCCATTAATTAACTGCGAGCGCCTCGCTCTCGAAATTATTCCACTACGAGTACAACGGACGACGAGACACCGCCATCGAACCAGCACGATTTTTCCCAATTATTAACCCTCGCTCCGTAAACGATTCCTCCGCAACTTTAAATCGAAAGGGTTGCATTGCCATCAATAATCAATTGTGTACAGAGGAAATTCTCTCAACGATAACCCTTAACAACGTACATCGGTATATACATCACTGAAATAATCGCCGGTTTCCAACCGTAAATAACCAGTTGCAATGATCAACAGAGTGTCAGTCGGTTCCCGAGTCGAGTCTGGTGTATCTCGAAAAAATGAAATATTCGAGTGCCAGCCGGTATCGGAACCGTGGTTCTTTCGTGGCGCATAGGGCTAGAGCCGCTTTCACGTCATCTAATTTTCCTGCGAGGAGGAAAAGTTCCATCAAAGTTGCTCAAGTCCATAGCCGACACGCAGCGCCACGGTCTGACGAGAGTTTAATGGATGCCGTGGACTTAAGCGACGCCTCGCAGAGCCCCTCTTGATCCGTCAAAGATTGATAAGCGCGTGTCGTGTCGCGACGCGCTCGTATTTCCTCGAGGCCGAGGACTTCGAGGACCGAAACTTCGCTTAGCAGAGGAGAGGGAATTAATTCGTGGACGGTCTGCGGGGGAGGATTAAACGCCCTACGGTTCGGGATTAAGGGACTAACACAACTGGGCTAACGCGAAATCGTGACCATTCATTTTTTGTTGAATTACCTAGTATATTGATCCTTCTAACAAGACAAAACTCAAGTCGTTCGAACCAAGTTTATAAAAATTATTAAAGGATGGACGAATATTTTTGTGGCTGATTGTACAAGACTGGTGAAATTACAACAAAAGTTGAACATTGTTAAACATCTACAAAAGCTTCTATATATAAAACTTCGAAAAAAATTTCTTTTCGATAGCAAATGAAGATCATTTTAATTTTTTAGATATTAAAATGCATTTTTAATTTTATAATATTATAGCGGTCGTTAAGGCGAATTCAACGACCTACTATATTATGACCTTGAGCACATAAATAACGCTAAAAAAGTTTTCTCCGATTTTTCGGGCGAAATACCCGTGTGCGACGCTTCGCAGAAGGAGGGTTTTCGTGGAGGTTTTCGGAGAGGTCGGAATTTTCCGGTGTGGGCAGGCTCGCGGAAACGCGGTGCCGGTTAATTCGTCGGAAAGCAAAGCAAGATAGAGAGAGTAGAACGAGACCCGATACGCGACGCCGCAGCCGTGATTTAAGTCTCCCCGAAATTAGCAGGGTAGCCCCATTAAGCCGGCCAGCTCCTCTTGTTGACTGTGCTCGCGGCGCGGCGTAGAAACCGGCTGAAAAGTATTCCGTGGTTGACCCCTGGGACACAGTATGAATTGCTCTTAAAGCCGAGCCTCGACCCGTATATTAACCTCTGTTTTAATTAATCACCACGACGGCCGTGCCTCGCGCCGCGCCGCACGGAACAAGCCTGTGCTCTAGCGAGCGACGCCGAATTTCGCGGCCGTTATTGCCCGGCCTGGAATTCCGTCGCTCAAACCACCCTCCATCCACACGAACCTACAACAACCACCTTCTCTACCTCTCCACCTTCTCCACCCACTGTGCACACTTCCCTGCCACAGCCTTTCCGCTGAAATTTATTCCGCGCCCGGAAACTGTTTATGCAATAAGGGCCCCCTGATCAAATAACACCAGTATTTATCGCGCCCGGTTAACGAGAGAACGATCCATCCCTGCGTAATTGACACGAAACGCGCCCGCCTGTCGGAACACGACATCTAACGCCATTTTTCCTACCCTAAAGGGGCTGTCTGGCTCCGACAGAACGTTTTTGGTTCGTTGGGTTACACGGTTTTCCTTCCTGACGGGGCGGAAAGCTTCCACTGTTAACGAGTCGGACTCGCGATAGAAGGATTTCGAACCGAATCTACTAAATCCCTATGTTATGAACCCTTTGCGAAAACTCCTAAAGCTAGAAAACGTTTTGAATGTTTCGAACTTTTGCAGATAGGTATAGAATTTAGGCTTCAATCTCTGGATATTGTTTGAAAATTGCTAGCGGCACTTGCAGATAGAAGTTGTGCAGCGCGAAGGTAGATATTGATTAGAATTTATATTGCTCCCGACTGTTAGATTTGTACGAGAGATTTCTGTCGGCGTTGGATAAATTGAAAAAAATTGAAACGACAGTGTTTCGACTCTGAACCGCGGTAATGAAAGGTGGGTAGCCGAGGACGCGTAAGCACAGCCCCGAGGAGGAAGAGGAAGCAACGCGAGGCGTATTCGATCCGGTCTGGGGTTGAAGGGCCGGTGGGCCGCGTCAGAATTCAGCCCTTGCTCGCGAAGACGGCTGAGTAGAGAATTCCAGAGCGGTCGTGGCTGGAAGAAAGCAGGAGACGAGCATCTCATCAGAGGAGGGCGCAGTTAGCAGCATCTGGCGTTGAGAGAGGGAACGGGGGAAAAAAAGGGAGAACGTATGAAAAGAATTGCGGAGAAGGGAAACGCAGAAACGTTCTGGAGAAACGCGGATTTCCCGCGGCGAGGAAGTCGCGGCTCCAGAAGAAGAAAAGGGACGCCTTTCTAGGGAACCGGGGACGAGGAACAGGGAACGGGAAGGGTACATTAGCCGCAAACGGGACGCCGGGAGGATCTCTCAAACTGTCGTCAGTGCTTAAGCACTCGTCCCGACCCTCCACGATTCGGCAACGACCACAGGCCTCGCAATAAAGCCTTATGAAAGTCACCGAGCGGACACGGTTTCGTTTCTCTGTCACTGTTGCCTCTTTTTCTCTCCTTCTCTTTGGTCCAGCACACCCTGTTCCCTTGCGAGAATATGCTCCGCACCATGAATAGCTAACCGGTGAACAGCAGTTGCCTCGTGAATCTTTCAGGGGGGGGGGGGGGCGCGATGGAGCACATCAAAGAACCCCTTAAGCTCGGACGAACGCGCTTCTTATGAAACTCGCTCTGATAAATAGTCGTTTGGTACTCTCAACTTTCCGCAAGGGCTGTTCAATTAGCCGACTTTTTTTTAGAGATTTTGCGAGATAGACGATTTTAATGGGGGCGTCTCGTTTCCGTCTGGAGCCACTTGTCGCGATACAACCCTTACAATTGCGATAGCAGAACTTTAAGGGTTTGTACCTGGGCACACTACAAGTGAGACGAAGTTCAGTCGTAAGTGATTTTTGTTACATCGTGCATCATATTTCGCACACCTGGGACTCTTTTTATACGGACTCTATTTACAATATTTTTTTACCAGTTTCACCCACTTTTGTCAGGTATTTTACAAGATGTACTTTAAGGTGTACACAAGTGTACTTCTGTACTTTATTAATAGACAGCGAAAGACTTGCACAATATTGAAAAACAGAAATTGGATCTGAAAAATAAAAGCATCCTTTCGCGATAAGTCTAGCATTCGCATTCCCAATTTCTCACTGCATGCTGCAGCCATTATCCAGCGACGGTGTTAAGCATTTCGAGGCGAAAGTTTTCGTGCGTAAGGTAGCCTGGATTATTCACTCGGATCAGATCGTAATCTCGGCTGGTTGCAGCTGGAACGGAAAGTATTCGTTACGGAAGGGGCCCGTATGTTGGCTCTCCTTGAAAGTGAACGAGGAAGCGGCAAGGTGTATCGCAAGGTGAGGCCGGAAGCGGAGAACTCGTGCGATCGAAGCCCTAGGAAAGAGCACAGGAACGAGAACACATTCGCGAAACATCGCGCTATACATTATCGCGTTCCCTAGATTCAAAGGAGCGCGACGTTAACGAATTGTGATGGTGCTGGAGAGAGATGATTAATCGAGAGAATGTAAGAAAAGGGCTGGGATCGTAAATTCAAGGTGATTGTCCGGCGGTCGAAGCGCGGGAAGCACGCGACCGGACAATTAAAAATCTCGGCGTGTGGCAACGCGATAATTGAACAGAGCCGGAGGTTCTCGCGATTGCAGGATCGACGTCAAGGATCTCGCGAAATCGGAGCGTGTCTAATGAAGAGTGCGCGACGCCACGCGAGCCACGGGGAAAACTGGGCCAAAGAAAGAATACGGAAGAGAAGAAACGTGTTCCCAGCCCCCCGAAAAAGTGGAGAGCAGGCCGCCGGGCGTGGAGGAACGATAACTTTCACCCCCCTAACGTTCAGAAGGGCGGAAAACCGAGAGAAACGTAGGGCGAAAGAGAAAAAGGGAACGGGGATTGGTTCGTTAATGTTATCGGCCGGTAGCGTGATGCGAAACATAAAGCATCGTGGCCTTCTTGAGTTTCGTTTCTCTTTGTGCCGTTGAATTTATGGCAAGCCCGATCCTGTCGCGTGAGCGAAAAAGAAAGGGGAGGAAAGCCGAGGCGAGCGCGTGATACAGGCTCGTGTCCGGTTCATTCGTTTCCGCGGAAAACCGTCACGCGAATCTTTTCCACGATTTTCGTGTGGTAGGAAGGAAAAGGGAGCGGCATGGCCGTCGCAGATTTTCGTGAAAATCAAGGCCGGACACGTGAAATTTAATTTTCTGGACAATTGCAATGCGGGCTTTGCGTGAGCGAGCATTTTAAGGGGAATGGGCGCGTTGTGGTCAGACACGTCAGTCTACTTGCGACATGTGCGAGGAATAGATTGTGGATTTTATGTGCTTGCGATCAAAGCCTGCAATTGGGTATAGTAGAAAAATGACGAGTGTTATTTTCGAGCTACTAGAATGGTTAATAGACTGCGGATTTGATGCATTTATCACAAGAATGAAAAATGTTATATTATTTCTAGCTTATTGAAATTATTAAAGGGAATCCATTTCACTTCTGTTCCGTACGGTTCGCTTGGACAATTTTCATTTTGTATAAAGATCCGAAGTCGAGCAGAACGATCTACGATCGAGCAGAGCACATTTAAATGACGACTGTGTTGCGATAGAGCACAGTACGAGTAGAGTACAGTTACTATTTAAAGAAAGAAGGATAGAATGAATCGTGAACGATTCTGTAAACGGACGATGCATTTTAGAGGGCCACTGATCAGCAGCTCGGTTGTCGAAGGATTTCGAGAAGAAGACGAGGCACCGTGGAAACATTGCAGGGTGTGTTGGCGTTCATTTTTTATGAACCGGTTGGCCGGGTCGGTCGACAGGTCTTTACGGAAGCACATTAGCACTTCATGGGTCTCGCAGGTCCCCCGGAAAGAGGTTTCCTTCGACCGAAATCCCACCCGCCCCCGTATCGCTCTCCTGTGCCTTGTATATTAATTATTTCGAGCGGAAAAGGGTAGCGGAGGCGTGGCTGCCCCTCAAGGGAGCGAACCCGGCTAGGAAGAAAATTACGCCGACCAGAAGCACGCCTAACACCGACTTTGCTCTCGACGATGCCTGACCCAGATTTTAACGCGGACGTTACCCGTTATTATTCATAGTTAATGTTATTAATTAATATCGCTCGCCGCGGACCGCCGAGATTTATGGACGCCCTGCCTTATGCTTGATTGTATAATACTCGATTGATTCGAGGGTAGGTCTTTTTTTGCCGTTATTATCAGGGAAATTCTGGATCGCGAGGAATCCAGATCAGTCCGAGCTCGTGCTATGTGTTTTGACTATCAGTCGTCAGTCATCGATTCCAAGAGCTAGATAAGAAATTGCATTTCCTCCGGAGATAAAGCGGAGTTTGATCCGAGCAACCGATTCATCGTGCGAGATAACGTGCTTCGGCTAAAACTTTCCTATTTCGGTCGAAGTTTCGCAATCTTCTTTCACTCTTTTCTGAAACTCTGTTCAACAGGTTAACTGTTTTTGCGATAAAAATAGTTGAGCGTGACATTTTTGGATCTGTGGCAGAGCTGAAAAAATTAGAGACTGCCACATCACACAAATTAAACAATTTTATGCGCGGTAGGTTTAGTGTTGAAAATACATACTTTCAATGACGAGTTGAGGGTATGAATTCTAGATTCGTAAAAATTGTGGAACAATAAACAACGCATCAATAAAAACCGAAGTTCTAAAGCTCTCTTGAACCTCCTCAACGACCACCAGGATGATTTCTGGAAGGTTTATATGTACAAAGTGATTCTGCAATGTAAAAATGCGCAATATCGTGTGCGAATAACATATTCCAACAGCGATGAGAAGAAAGGGAGCCGCAAAGTGCACGTAGCGAGCCAACAAAGGAGAAACTAGCAGTCTTTCACGGCTCGTGACCGAAAGAAGGGAATTGTCACTTTCGGGTATTTTGTCGCGACTTGCCTGTGCGGCACGGTGCAACGCGGTGCAACGCGGCGGATGGACTTTCGAAGTTAAATCTAATTCAACTTCCAATCCCAACTTCCACAATTTTCCTTCAACGAGGCGGGAAGTTCGCGGTGTCAAGAAACTGCTCGTCGCGTGGGCGAGCGTGCGCGCACGGTCTCACCCGATGCAACAGAAAATTGCTTTAATCCACTTCCACCAGCGGCGAACTTTCCGCCCGCGAGATCGATCGATCTCGGGTTCTAACGTATTCCATCGACGGCGAGAAAGATGCATCGATTCTACTCTTCGACCTCAAGAGCACGTCCTCGAGAAATTAAACGACTCGGGACAATCTTTCCGAAGCGAGCAAGCCGTTTATTCTTAAAACGTGCGCCCCCGATATTACTAAGTGTTCGTCTGTTTAACCCTCTGATTAATTGAATGCAATCAATGAATGTAATAAATGACTGTAGTAACTGCTTGTAGATTTTTATGCATTTATTAATAAATTGGTAAAACATGAAACAGTAAAAAATTTTTAAGGAAAATCTAGGAATATTGGTATGTTCTTTTCAATGTATCAAAATCATCTTTTATTTAATTCCTGCCTTCCAGAATCAATGCAAAACAATTTCATTCAAGATTCTCTGTCTATACTATTCCGAAAAATAACAGCTACCAATGCAAACAAACCGCCAAAAACTGCGGGAAAATATGGACCTAATCGATGCTGGTTCTACGAGTTCAAGGATCGCAAAATGAAAAGTGTGCGGTACATTTCACACGTTTCCCGGTAGCAGTTCGATGAAGCTTGGTCTCTGAACGGCTCCAGGAAGCTGAAGTCAACGTTCCGCGAAGTTCGAGCGGAAGATGAACAACTATTACGCATCGGGGATCGAGGAAATCGCGCGTGCCGCCGCTTCCGTGCTCGAATCGGCCACGGAGGCAGGGGAAACGTTAATCGTGGGCTGCGCGAGAGGCGGCCAGGGGCGTAGATTAATCACGCGACCGTAGCACGCGCTGGTTAATAAAAAAGACGGGAGGCCGAGGCAAGGCGGAGGTTGATGCAAAACAGAGCGAATTCCCGAGGATCGAGGATTCCCCGGGCATTACTTATTCAAGGCAGGTCTTGCCTGGAGAATTTTTCCGCGCCGTCGGAGACTGGCAAAAATGGGGCGCGAAAGATAAGGTCGGATTTTTCAGGTCTGATTTCCACGGAAAAAAACCGCCACCGTACGCGCAACTCCGCTCCGATAATCGCGTCGAACGCACCCACCTGCGATTCCGCCTCTTGAAACTATGTTCGCAATTTGTGTGATTTTACAAAGTAATTGGCAATTAACTAATCAATTAAGTAATATCTAACTGGCATTCTTATATTTTTTAATAAATTATGATTGCTATTCAATCATGACATTTTTATAATTTATTTTATGATTTCGATTCATCCCGTGGATCTATCGTCGAGTTTATTATTTTCGTGATTCTCGTTGCACCATTGAGTTATATTATATCATGGGGGAAGAGTACACATGTTTGCAAATGTATTTTTGTATTGTCGTTCAGCCGGACCAGCATTTTAAAACAATGGGCGTCGCTTCAGCGCGAATCGATAACTCGATTTTCCGTGTGGAGGACCGGCCATCTCACTCTGTCTCTCTCGCTCTGTCTCTCTATCTTCATCTCTCTGGACATATCGCGGTAGGCCGGTTGCTCGCGAATTAATTCCCGACAATGCGAATTTCATTAGCGGTCACGTTATAGTCGCGGCCGACGGACGCAAAGAGGATAACCGACGGTATAATTTATCGGGCCCCTATTAGCGACAGGGACATGGACGAATCAATTATCCTAGCCTAACGAGCGGTTACAATAGCTGATCTTTCGACGAAATGCGGGATCTCGTGACGAGGGCGGCGAGCTTCCGCGAAATTCGAGAACCGCGCGTCTGCTCTGCGTCCGGGATCGCAAGAAAATTGTTAACAGGTTCATTGCCACGCCACTGATTAGCAAAATGGTCACTGGGACATGGTAAATTGATCCTACGATTTTATATTAATTTTTTTAAGTCGACTGTCTTCGGAGGAAAGGCATAAACTATCGGGATCACACTATAAAAATCATATTTCTTATTCAATGAATAATATTAATAATAGTAATACTGCAACGAATAAAGATTAATAAATAGGCTGCGGATGTTTAGTGAATTGTCAGAAACAGAAATGAAATAAAAGTGTACTTATTCTTTCGATAACTGTAAGAAGTTGAAATTCTATTTGTTATTATCATAAAATCCGCAGTCTACTGATCAGAATTTCGTGTCTGGCTCTATACATATACACAATCGTTGTCAGCGCGAGATAACTAACAGCGAGCAGTGAACGTGTTAATTATTAACGCCATTTCTGGATTCAGTGACTCGTAACGCGATAGTGGGTCAGCCTTTATTGGAATCGAAAAAGAAAGAATAGAATGCACTGGATAGAACAAAAACAGTCGATAGACTACAAAAATAGAGTACAGAAAGAGAGCATCCACCGAGCAGCCAACAGTGTCAAGCCGTCTTTAGTCTCATCACGGAGAGCTAGTTGTAATTCTGATGGAACGTTGTTCCAGGAATGAAGCAACGTACTGGGAAGCCTGAATCGATAATGCTAAACCGAGATTGCGTCGAATGATCAATGACGTTCAGGGAAATTGATTGATATCCTTATTACCTTGTATCGTTCTGGGATGTTCACTGAAAGAGTTCACTGAACCAAATCAAATTCTTCTCTTCAGTTGTCAATATACAGAATGTCCAAAATGTACTATCTTGAAAGAGGTGATTCCTGAAAAATGTTCTCCACGGCTTTGTTACCGACTTATTAACGAAAAACGCGGGCCAATCAGAGCGCGACGTGATGTTGACATTGGGCGAGTCAGAATTCCTTCCGAAGCAAATTCGGGGCAAATACTCGCCTGCGCGACGGCAACCGAAATATCAATATACCAATTTTTGCGTCGGTTTGATCAAATCTACGTGCACTTCGAAAAAAATAAAAGGAGTGACGGAAAAAATGGTCAACGTCTATAGTTTTTGTTCCGGCAATCAACGCGTTAACAAACGGAACTACTGTTCCAATCATTGCACCGCATCGGTTTGATCAAATAGACCGCGGGCCTCGAGAAAATGGAGGAACGAGGAGTGACGGAAAACGGTCAATTTGCTGAACAAAAATAGAAATAATGGTGTTGCGCAGCACCGTTCTTGTTCGAGCGAAGATTTCCCGTGGTCGTGACTCCTATGCATGGAAAATCTAAAATAATTCGATCTCGCGGCCGGTGTTCACCGCGGCGTACAAATTGCGATGGGAATTGGGCACGTAGGCACTCGAGAGCGCCGGAAAACGACCGCGAGCCACCGCCGCCGCGAATGCAATAACAATAACGACAATCGTACTAACAATCGTGACGACGACGATGACGGCATTATCCTGCCGATAATAAAGCCTCGGTCCGCGGGTCAATCGAGCGTGGGGAGCGGGGAATATCGCGATTCAACGCGACACCGTGAAACTCGTGAAACCCGTGATTTCGTCGCGCCTATCTCGCGGATCGTTTCCCAGTTTTTCGATGCGCTACACGCAGCTCTCGGCTTCATACACTGCCCGGCGAAAGTTTCCCGTCACTCCGCCGAATCGATCGCGGTGCAAATACGAGAATTAAAATGCGACTCTGTTTACCAAATAATTAACTGCGCGAACGTTATTGCGTTTTCCTCTGTTTGGACTTGGCTCCCTGTTTCGCGGCGTGTGTGCATCGTGTATGTATTTCCTCTTGTTTCGTTATTGCATATAAGGACTTTTTAGAAATGAATATGGACATATTTTCCAGAAAATAATTAATTCTTCTCTTTCAAAATAAAGTAAACCTTATATAGTAAAAGTTGTAATGATTTACAAATCCAGGATCATAGATGCAATACCTCTTCGATGAAGTCGACAAACTTCGCCAATAGAGTAAACTATTTTCTATAGATTGTAGAAAATTTGTCAGGTCGGAGCTTTTGGTCGACAGTGTAGCAGCAAGTTTTCCCGCAACAGTTACAACGTTTACGCAAATTGAATTGCGGTGGAGAGTCGCGGTCCGCGGCGGCAAAAATTCGGAAGAATTTTCAACGGTTTCGATTTCACCGGTGTCGGGTGAAATTACACGGTCAGTTTTTTCCACAGGGATTTCATTTTGGAAGCCAGCGAAAGCTGCCGGTCCTGTTCGATTCTTGATTAATTCGCGTGAAAATCGGTCCGACTTTTCCCGTCGCTCTTGTCGAGGAACCCGCTGCGTATAGGGTGTCCATTAATCGGCGCTGGAATCGAATAGGAGGTGATCCTGCATCGAGAAAGCTCGATGCTGGTCTTGCATGGCTTCGAAGAATTAACCCTAAAATGCGGATTGTAGCCGAGCACTCCGAGGTACATGTTATATTCGCTTTATTTATCGTCTCGCAGGATCGATGTTCCGCGCATATTGAAAAGCTTGGTTTTCCGCGGTTCCTGGCTCGAGAGGCCGGCGTTTATTCCGCCGCATCTACTCGACTCGGCTATGGATCTTCCGGGATAGAGAGGGTTGGGGGGAGGGGGTGCAGTGGGACTCCGTTATATACCTCGTCGTTTGTTAATTCTCAATATCTTCTTGTTCGTGAACGGAGAATGTTCAGTGAGCCGCGAGAGCAAGCGGTAGGTCTCTCGAAATACTTCGCTCGAATAGCTCCAGTTAGAACTACGTTATTTCAGTCGTACGTCGGCGGGGATGTGGCTTCTGCCGGCGAGCTTCTTCCCGAACGATCGAACCGAATACCGAAAACACAACAGCGGAATGAGCCCCGCGCTCGATCGATCCGCCCCGGTTTTTCGATTTGTTCTACTACGGTTCCCGAGTCCGATGTGTAACCGGTGTAACGTTCCGGGAGCGGGATCCCGTCCCATCGACGTGGAAAATTGACCGCTCTCTCTCTTTCTCTATTCTCATCCTTCCTCGGGACCTCTTCATTTCCCATTTATCCTGATACCGAGCGTGTAGCGTTTAAACCAACTTTGATGGCCGGTTTTCGCAGCGACCACGGTAATGCGATTCCCGCTTTATAGAAAGCGGTTAACCCGGACGGACGCTCGATTTTAAAGCTCGTTAGAGAATATTCCGCGCTCGGACACCAGCCGAGTGGAGAGGGTGCTTGCAAGCATGAGAATGAGTAGTGTGAGGCGTTGGAGTGCTCGCGAAGAGGGGCTGGAGCTACGAAGCCACGCCTACTCGGGACGTTCGACGCGGAGAGCGCTGGATATCGGGGCTATTCGGAAAGTTAGGAATTACTTCTCGATATCTTCAGTTTTGCTTCCCTCACATTTGCTTGCGAGGTTCCAGTGCCTCTGTATTGTGCCAGAAATGATCTCCTAAAATTGGCTAAGAAGTTTTCGAACTGTGTTTGATCTTTGGAGCTAGATTTTTAGAAGATAGTATGGAGTCTGGATGTAATTTTCTTCGCAGGGCACTGTTTTAGCCTCGCGAGTGCCACAAGGCCACGCCTACTCACCGAGTAAGCCACACCTGTTCAAGAAAAGCCACGCCTATTCTCCACAAACTGCGCGAGATAGTACAGTCTTCCGTCGTAACATTAAGAGCCTCTCTTCCGGCGACACGGTGTTGCTTCAGGGGGCAATCTAGATCGCTCTCAGGGCACCGAGGGCTCGTAACAAGGATCGAGACGGGGCCGCTGGATCGATCGTTCGCTCGCGATGTAGGGGCAGGGTTGGAAGGAGGTAAATTCGCGAAGGCTAGAAAAGACGTTGAGCGGTTTGGATGTTTACGAGCGCAAGAATTTTCGTGTGAGGCGCAGAGAATGAGACGGGCGAGAGAGAGAGAGGGAGAGAGCGAGAGAGCGAGAGAGAGAGAGAGAGAGAGAGAGAGAGAGAGAGAGAGAGAGAGAGAGAGAGGGAGAGAGAGAGACGCGGTTTAATAATATCTCGAAGCAAGTGCCGTGAACAAAGCCGCTCGACGGTGGAGCGGCTTTCGGAAACTCGTATACCTCTAGGGTAATTGCACGGATTGAAATATGCAAGCTGCTCGTCTATAATCGACGCGGAAACTCCGACCGGGAAAGTTCGCGTCGCGACGAGCTGCGCTCCACGCGCGTTCACCTGGAGTTTCGCGCCGAGCACCGAACATCGCAGACGAATCGACCGTCCCGTAATTAGGTCTCATGGGTAACGGAAGCAATTGCGGATCCGGCCGAGAGAGTATCCACGAGTTTCAGGGTCTAGCTTATTCTCCTTCTCTCTCTCTCTTGCCTTGAACCGTGTCGGGACGTCGATGCGTTCGGTCGAAGGGAATTGGGAGTTCGACCGTCGAATTGCGTAAACTGCCACTCAAAATTCTCTACCACCATTCCCACAATTGTCATCGTGCATTATTCAAATCGTTTCATCGCTACAGCGAAAGAATGTTTTCAATGAAACGTCGATTTAATTGAGCGAGCTTGCTTTAATATCGTAACGCACTCTGTGCTCTCGAGCGGTCATGTATCGCGTGTAATGAATAATGCGAGCACACGCGTCGGTGAGCACTGTGCGATACATTGTTCGTTTATTCGTTAATAATTCCTGTAACCGAATATTATTCAAGCCTCGATAGAGGGTGCATTACGGCTAGACTGCGAATTTTGTGCATTTTGGACGGAAATTATTTGGTAAAGCACAAACCTGTGAACGTATCGCAAGAATTATGCTTCGCTCGACTTGGATAATTTATTAACATGTTCACCGTCAAGTGGTTGGGTACTTGATAGTTGAGTCCTCGCTTTAAATTATAGTTTAATTAATTTTAACATTAATACATTGATGTCCAGTGGCATTAACTTTACGACTCACGCGGTGTTCGACATGTGAACACTAATTGCACTGCCGATCAAATTTTTTTATATTTATCCATGCATATATTGTACTAAAAATTATACAAAATTTAAATAAACAGAGCCTTGATATTTTTATAAGCTAAAGCATTTTAATCGTCTTTAGTGCTCGGTAGGTTTAGCGTTAAATATCCCTCATTCACAATTCGATGCTTGCACAAAAAAATGTTGGTGAATTATCAACGGGGTATCTGTACTCAAACAATCGAGTAACATCCTAGAAATTTCGCTCGCAACACGCGAGATTGACCGCCTCCCTCGGACAGTCTCGCTGTCAAGTGTTCCTCAATGAGCATAAAACAAAATGATTAAATTATTGCAATCCATAACCGTGTCCTCGTTCGACCGCTGTTCGCCTATACTCAGGAAGCCGGCCACTGTCCCGAGGAATTGACAAACGGCAGCGAGTCGCATCGTTCGAACGCGGTAACGAGGTCTCGGGAGTATAGCTCTGCGATAGTTGTCGGATCGCAGTTCGCCGGTATCGTCCGTTGTCAACAGATGTTCCGGCGATTGTGCGCTGTTAGTGAAGTTACGCTTGTCGCCGGTATATCTCTGTCTCGGCTGACAGCTTCTAACGATCGGGTTCCGCGGTGACACGAAGACACCAGCCTGGTTATCGGTCGCGTTCAACAGTTGCCACTTTGCCAATATTTCGAACCGTTCTTCCTATCAAAGCGACAATCCCATTCGACGCGCTCATCGACAACTTTCTCAACTACTCGTAAATAATCTGAGGAAACAACTCACAGATTCAACGATTATTGCGAAACAGAGATCGTAGGATCGAGGAATCTGTTCCCATTCGACTGATTTCTCATCAACAAAATTCCTAATGCAATTGTCCTAGCAAAGAACAAGGAGATAGAAGACACAATATACTTCTTTCATTAATCATCTTAAAATATTACAAGTAACGTGTCAATATTCATAAATTTTTTTAATTTTTTTCAAAATTCTCTTACAAAGAACTGCATCGAATCTCTACAAAGAACTGTGGCAGTTGAAAGATTCTGTTCAAGATCGACACCGATCAGAGATCAGGATTTAGGAGATTCTCCAGGCCTACCGAACAGATTCCCAAATAAATTGTCATAGGAGAGGACTGCGGCAGTAGGAGGATTCCGTTCGGAGACCGTTGCGAAACGATCGACGTCGATCGCAGATCGTAGGATCGAGGAATCGGTTTTCCGTGCCTTTTTCGGCTCGGCTCGGCGCGTTCACTTCTTGGAGTCACAGTCGCATTCGCGAGCAGTTACGGGCGCGCAGCTGTCTGCATTAAGCGTGGGTACACGAGTTGGCAAGCAGCTATCTGCATATTTACACGCGTTTCCCCGTGTACCGTGATAAAATCAGCGCAACCTGTGCTCCGGAGGCAACGTGCTGCGGTGTCATAATCGTATTCCTCGAGACACCTTCGAGCGTTCTGGGAACTGGTCGCGCCCGGGCTGCCGACGGAGGAACGCAAACAGCGCAGCATCAGGAATCGAATCTGCGAATTATAGTTACCATTTAGCTTGTGCCAACTGGAAACCAGTCTCTTGGAAAAGTTGTTTGCGCAGTGTCAACAAGATTTAATCGTTCGACACCACGGAATCACCCCCTTGGAAAAATTTCTTCAAGTTCGACAACCTTTAATTTCCTGTTACGATTGCGATCGACAAAATTGGTACAACAGAGAAAGACAATTATTCTATTTAATGACGATTCATATTTTTCTAGCAGGTCCACACTAACAAAATTTTTTTGTGCGGAAACACCTCGGCTTGGCCGTCGTATAAACAGAGCGAGGCGTGTACGACAAGTTCGATAGCAGATATCACAACACCGTAATCGAACCGCGCGAAATGAGGGGGCATATCCGCCCCCCCCCCATGGGGGTTGGTTTTCTTTTTCCTCGGGATACCTGATCCCGCTATTCCGAAGTTTCGAGGGGGATAATGCGATTCCGATGACCGCATTATCCGGGCGGGACCGGGGTCAGCGAGATATTATTCGTTCGGGGAGATATTATTCCTCCGGATCGGCCGGGCGTCGATAATTGCGGGGAGTTTAACGAATGGCGACTTAGTTATTGCGGCAATTCCGGCCGTAATTCCGGCGCCGGACATGCCGCAGGTCTCTGTCGATATCGGAGAAGGGGATGAGGCCTTCTGGGAGCTTGTCGCGAGACACCCTGCTTATATACGCGTGCACTTAACGCTTGCAATTTTTAATTACGCTGGCTGTTCATGCCTCGGGGCCGGGGGCCGCAAGTTTTACGATAATTTGCGGCTATAATTCGTTCCTCTGCCCCGGCCCCGACCCCTCTCGCGAAATCGCCATTCCCCGGTTCTTTTTTTTCTCCCCCGCCCTCGAAAAGCCCGGAGAACTCGAACACGATCGCCGGGAATAATTAAATGTTTCCAACGGAGAACAAACCGCAAGAATGTCGGCGGCGAGAGACTGTTTTCCGCCCTGGAAAAAAAACCACGCTGGAGAAATGGTGAATAATCTCGATGCATCGCCGGAGAATCGATTCCAGGCTCGTTTTTTAATCCATTTGCTCATTAGCGTGTGTACGCGAGCTGTTTCCCCGTTATTGCTGCCCGGGCGCATTGCTTTCTTAGCCGCGGGTAATTAATCTTCCAAATGGCGATTCGAACGGGAGCCGCTGGTTTGCCTAATCGATTCACTACACAATACGATGAGATAATGTATATTCGTATTTTATAGTTCTTTCAATGTTTCAAATTCACTGGTCAATGTCTCAAAGTCACTTCGCAGCCGGAGCTATTTCAACTCGAAAATTAAACATTTCTTTCCGACCTAGAATTATTCTTATTTTCATTAGTGACTCCAAGTCACCGCTCGAGTGCTAAGGAACAAATACACTTTCGTAGGAAATCGAATAAATTTCATAAATCAAGGCTCCGTAAATCTTATGATAAAGAATGCGTGGCAGAGGGATTATCGTCGAATTTCTCTCATGATGCAAATGGGTTAACTCTGCGTCACGAGCCAATTAAAATAAATCCTCGGAGCGATGTTGCTTCGAGGGAGTTTTTGGTCGCGCTAGAAATAAATTTCGGGGTTGACGGCGAGTGTAAGTGGCTGAGATAAATCCAGAGGGGGAGAAAGAGGGTCTCCGGGTGTTGGTAGGCGAGGGGGAGAGAGTCGACAAGAAAGTCTGAGAGACCGGACGACGAGAGACGGACGTCTTGACCGATTGTACAGCTCGCGGTGGAAATTAGAGGAGGCGCGTTCTTGCTGGTCGACCACTCGCTTCCGGTGGATGAAACAACCCCTAATAACAGTCTGGAAAGGTGTTCGCGTCTATCTGCAGCGACCATGGTCACCGGAAAGTGGATTACTCGGTGGAAATAATCGGGAGAGCTGCACGAACTCCCTTGAAGCTCGACGACCTAATCGCGACCACTGGACAACTCCAGTTGCCAATTACTCTTTTATATTTCACTTTGCAAATTTCTTCGTAAATGCATAAAAATCCGATTTCAGTTACCGGACTTTCACTCGTCAGCTGGTTTTAGTTTTAGCATCTTTACTCCCCTATTATGCTTTATACGAATCACATCGTAGAATTTATATAGATACCAGGCCCTCCGGGCGGGTTGTACTTGTTTTCGAAAATTATGATTTTTGCAATTTGTCCGAATTTTCCGACTTTTCTTTTTTTGTAATTGTCTCGAATTTTTTTTCCTGAAAACTTTTCCAGGACCATAACGAACAAAACAAAGAAAGAATTACGCATATCCATCGTTCGAATCGTGAGTTATGGTCTTGAGTTCATACAAAAATCCCATAGAAAAAAGCACTTTCATTTTTCCCCGAATTTTCCATTTTTCCGGGCAACTTTTTCAATTTTTCTTTCCCTAAAAACCTTATTCGGACTATTACGAACATTTTTTTTACAAAAATTTGCCAAATCGGTCCAGCCGTTCTCAAGTGATGCGCTTACCAACGAACAGCATTTAATTTTTATTTATATAGATTCTGTGATTTTTATTATAATATGTGCTCGAATACGAAAATGTGTATAATCGTTTCCAGTGAAAGCATCATTATAATTTCAATAATCGTAAAAGAATAAACCAGAAACCGGTGATTTGACCGACGGTGGTAGGTTTAGTATGAAAAGCGCGATCCTTGAAAGATATCAGCAGGCACCTAGCTCGTTCATCTTTCTTGCAAAGCCGAAGGATCTTGCGTACTTAGGTTCCATCAAAGTGTCTATGCATCGTAGACGAGGTTTCCGCGTTCAGATCGTAATTCTGATCGGTTCTTTCATCGATGTCGGTTGCGATTGGCTGGCACGTTCCAATTGGAAGGCTTGAAACTCGTTCGGGCGCATTCGAGGGAAACCAACTGGAGTGTGTTCCAGCCGATAAGCGACTCTTTGTGCTCGGATAATTTGAATGTAAACCAGCCGGTGCTCGACGAGCCAACGGACACGCGCGAATATACATACGTATAGCCGTGTGTGTGCTTGGTTAGGGCTCTGTTCTTACGTGCACGCGTCGCTTCGTTGGAAGGTCAAAGGGCGGCGGCTGCGGCGGCTACAGTATCGGAGATTGATCGGATAGCTGCTTTGTTGGCGGCGATGTGGAATTGGAATACCGATGCTGTTATATCGAGAGGAGCATCGTACTCTTTTTAGGGACAGCAGCGGGTTCGACGAGAATCAAAGGCCTCGTCGTTAACGGATGAATATTTATCCCGACAGGGAGCGGCGACGGAAACCCGATAGAATCGGTGATCGCGACCACTGCCACCAACGGATGCAGTCATAATAGCTGTCCACTCTTGTTGCCGTCGATAGAATGGAGTGTATAGTCGCCCTACGAAGCCATACCCCCGTCACTATTAACTCGGCGGAGAGCTAGAAATGCTTCGAATGTTTCGAACGAAATGTGTTGCGGCTTCGAAAAATGCACTTACTTACTTTCTTACAGTTGCACACCGAACAACCTGATTTTTTTATCAGCAAATATAAGTTTACTAAATAAAATGGAAAAAAGATTTCGAAAAAATTTCTTTGTCCCATCTAGTCGCGTTTCCCCCAGGCATGCCGTTTCAATTAACTTGATAATAAGCGAGATGTTGGTGTTCGAGGCGGTTGGAACACTTCGCACGAGAATCCTTGAACTTTGCTGGGTCGAACTTCGCGAGAGCGCCCTTGGAAAATAAAAGAGGTGAGCGAGCGAGAGTCGAGATACGCACGATTGCGCAAAGGAGACCGTTCCAGGGTGGTGCAACTATCGAGAGGGTTAAAAACGCTTATCGGCGGAGCTTGGAGATAGCGAGAGCTCGCGCGAATCGGCTCGGCTGTTTAGAGGGGAATCTGAGGAAGAGAGAGAGAGAGAGAGAGAGAGGGAACAAGAAGAAGAAGAAGAAGAAGAAGGAGGTGGAGGGTCTCGGAGGGAACGACGTTCGAGAAATCGCTTAGGACCGGAGCGATGGGCACTGCCGCGAGATAAAGAAAGAAGCCGAGCCCGGCTTGTAAAGCTCGTAACCCAGATGCGTCCCGTGTGTTTTATTGCCCTTTTACGCGGCTCTCCTCTCTGTTTCTCTTCAGTTCCCTCTGGACCGTCCAAGGGGCAAAGATCGTTTGCCGCAGTTCTCGCGACCGGCACACAAGCCTTGAAATCCGAGCGGGCCCGCTTCTCTCTCTGGCTCGCATAAATTCCTGTCGTTTCGCCATTTTTCCCTCAGCTCGAGAGCGCCACTTGAATTCGGTTTAATTAAGCACAGGATGCTCCGCGTTCCCCGAGTGACGATCCCACGGCACGATAGCCGAGAAAAACGTCCGACCGAGATGACATATCGGACGCTCTCCGAGGAATGCGACAAATCGGTCGGAAGAGGGTCGATCAACCAGAGAATTCGATTTTAGAAGTGGTACACCGAGCTGGACTGTGGAGGTCGATCAAGATGTGCTTTTAAGCCTGTTCTTTTATCTTGTGGGGAAATTTCCGAGCAAATTGGATATGGATTTCAATTTCAATTTGAATATGAATTTCGATCAAAAAATTAAATACGAATTTGGAATAGCAATTAAGGGGACGAGTCGAGGGATGGATGAATCGAGGGCCTATCGAAGAAGCGACCGGTCGCGATGATTTCAATTATTCGCAGCGCGGCTCGCTGGCTGTTCACCAATGCGGAAGGTGTGCGGTGGCAACGCTTTCAAGGTCACCGGCACCTGTCCGTGCGCCCGCATGCCGTCTGGCTGGTAACCTGCCCCGGCACTTTCTCCGTTTCCTCGGCTGATATTATGCTCGGCCGTGCACCGCTTGCACCGCTTGCACCGCGTGCACTGGCCTCCGGCGCGGCGCGGTGAGAGCGCTCGCCTCTCGTTATGCATTTTTCAGCGAGCAGCGGCCGCGGCGCGGCACTGCCCTTGACTCCGCGTGGCTCTACAACTCTTTCAACGAGGCTTCTCTCACACTATCTCCCCCGTCAACTGGCTCTCGTTCATTTTCCAGACCGCTCGTGAAACGTTACAAAATAAACCCTTCCCGAAGCCTACTCGACCCTTCGACCGAGAGGGGTGAGCTTTCCACGCGAGCCTTCGCTTACCCCTTCCATCACAATTGTCGTTACAGCCACCGATAATCGGAACGTTTGGCGTTCACGACTTCCTGCCAGAGAAAAAAGGAAATTTGTTTGTGTTTCTGTATTAATGATCAAATTGTCTGTGTGTTAATCTTCGTATCAGCATTGTAAGAAAATTGTAAATTCCTCGGACAACGGAGGAATAGAAAAACGAACAACGTGCACATTTTCCTAGATATTAGACGGCAAGGGGTTAACAGGGAAAAACACCTGTCAGAGCGTTCGATCGATCGATTCGCAATTTACGGAGGAATCTGGCGCCTCCGTCCCAGTTCGAGACCGCGCTCGCTCTAATGGACCCGTCGTTTTAATTCCTCCGTCCAATTTATAGCGGCACCTGCTCCGACGATCCTTCCCTCGTTCGGTTCTCCATCGAGCCACGATTAGCCGAAAGTTTCGTGGTCCTTCTCGAGAGGAAGCTCGATTAAGGGCATCCAATTACTCGACGCTCTTCCACCACGAATCGGAACATCAGAGAATTCATTATTCTCGACGAGGGGTTCACGACTTACATACCACACGATCCTACATTGCAATATGTACATATTTTCTGAAAACGTATATTTTTCCTAAAAATTAAAATGAAGTACCCTTAACTTTCGATCTTTCTTCACCTCAAATCACCTTGTCGAAAAAAACTCGAATGTTCACCCGTAGAGTAAAGAGCTACCCTTGGGTCCTCACCCCTAGACCGCGGATTTCCCTACGAGGATAAACGGGAAAGTTGAAAGGCGTGTTTTTTTCTGGAGGAGTTTTTCGCCCTGGAAATCCTGTTTCCGCCGGGGAGATCCGGTTTCGAATTCCCGGATACGGACGCGGTGAAAACTCGGGGGGTTGGCTGCATCGACGAGTCGAAGCAACGAGTATAGACGTCGGAATAGCAGGGACTGTAATCGCGAGATTCGACTTCGCAAAGCAGCTCTGCGGTTCCCTCGTTCCCCGCGAATGCGTATCACGGCCGGAATAATCGAATCGGACGGTTCGTTCCCGGCGAGATTGAATTAGACAGCGCAGCGCGGAGACGTTGCCGCTCTTCGTGACGGATTAAGATGGAACCGCGAGAGACGCATAAAAATGGATAGACCTGCACTTTCGAGGGGTGAGATCACGAGGAGGGAGAGTAGCGGAAGCTGTGATCTGTCCTAAGTAACGAGCTTTATCGCTGCGAGCCGAACACTTGCCTGATCAATATTCGAATAAACCCTCGAACCCGATAGACGCACACGGGGGTGGAAATGTTTGTCAAGTGTGCTCCGGACATTCCGTAGGCTCGAGAGAATGTTTTACTGGGGTGCGAGTGTTTACCGGATAGGTGTAAATAAGGGAATCGAGACGATTTTACTATCGGCTGCCGGTGAAAGTAGGGAGAGAGTGATCTACTGGTTGTGAGATTAGTTGTACGTTTGGTAAAAGTGGGGGTTGCGTTAGCGGAAATTGTAGAGTACCGAGTTCGAACTGGTACGAATTAATTAACAGAGTGTTAGTGCATTTCCAATGCAGTGCATGTTGAATATGTGCAAACGATTTATATAAAAGTTATGCAAAATATAGAGACATTGAATATAATGGAGGCAATCTAATATTGGTTTAACGATAACAGTTTCATTAGAATCCTAATAGTAATGATTAGACTGTGAATCCAAACTAAAATTTTTTAAACGTCATCCATTTTTGTCAGAACCGCCTAAAGTTCACGGTTCAGAGTAATGAGGCCAACCATCCCCAATTTCCATGAACCAGGATAAGGGCAGGAGATCAGAGGAAAAGAAAAGCAGGCTTTAATAGAAGTAGTCCGTAAGCCACCCTACTCTATCCATTTCTATTTCCTGCTTCCCGGAAAAGTTATCGAGATGAGTCTTTGCTTAGGGGCTGAACGCTCTTATTATATCGACGCGCGATGGCGTCGTTCCACCCCACCTAGGAAAGCCCTTGAAATATTCTCACGATTTTTCGACAAAACGTTCCGGCGCGGCGTTTCGCGGTAAAGTGCTCGCGAATAGTCTCATTTTTAACGCGACGCGAAGGAGGGTGAGCTGCGTCGCGACTGTTCCTCACAGATGGGAGTGCACGCGCTACCTATCATCTTCGAGAGTGGAGATCAACCTTATTGTTCCGCGAAAAGTGTGCACTAAAATCTACTTATTTCTATTTAATTTTGCATAAAGATCCGCAAGTCTATCAGTGAGCTGTAGTCCCATGGCAATTTCCTTTTGCCAATCACTAGCAAGAAGCAGTTCTGGAAGCTGCTCTAAATGTACCTTAAAAATGATTGTGTATTAAGCCTCGGGAGAAGCTCGGAGGAGCCACAGAATTGGAGGTTCCTGAAGGATTCAAGGTCTCCGGCGCAGCGAGGAGTGTAACGCGATTCCTGAGGGCGTCGTTCTGTTTGCCGAAGGAGGAAAGGAAGATGAAACGGTTAACCGTGGAGCAGCAGCACCGGCGATATTTGTATCCGTCCTCGGCTGCTTGCTCGTCCTGCTTGATTTTCGAATTCGAGCTGGGTGGGGAGGCACGATTCGTTAACGTCTGTCGCAGCACGCCGCACCTGCTCTGGTGTCTGCGCTAGCTGGCTAGAAGACAAGTGTTTGCTTGACGTTTCAGGAGCCGGTCGAGAAGCGGTTCTCTCGTTAGTTAGCCATTTAGCAGAGAGTCGTCTGGGAAACAGGCGCATCGGCCTGAAAACTTTCCCTCGCCCTCCGAAAATGGAAATCGATCTGCACACCGCCACTGCTAGAACTGCGTCGCGCGAACAAACACTCGCACATACAGAAGCCTGATTAACGACCGCCCAGGAACGCTTTCGCCTAACTTGCGCCAACACTTTCGGCGCGGCAGCTTGCCGCACACACTTCTGCACAACTTTCCCGCTTACCGTCTCGTTTCGATACGATCAACCTCTACACGGCTCTAGGCCACCTCTGATCGATCCCTTTCTCGCGATGTCCCCGAGTCTCAAGGCGACGAACCTCCTACGCGCTGCAGCTTCTTACTACCAACGCAATCTTTAAATGCTCTATACTTTAACAGGAACTGATTGAAACAGAATAGAAATTAGCGGTCCTCAGACGGAGCAAAGAAAAGCCGCGTGTTTACACATCAGTGACATTATCCGAACGGTATTGCGTCGCGGGATAACATGTCCGTGGCACCGCGCAAACGGCATTGCGTCGCGTGATAACTCGTCTGTGATCTGTACAAACAGTATCGGCGTCGCGTCATAACTCGTCTGTGACCTTATACGAACGGTATCGACGTCGCGACATAACACGTCCGTGAGAACGAAGTGGTTAAGCCGCTGACCCCTCATTTAAGGGTAATATGAGGGTAACATCCTAAACTTTATCTTTTTTTGGTTGTTAATAAACATATTAAAATGAAAAAAAAAACACAAAAATACGTCGCGTTTAAAAAGAGATTATTGGTCAAGAAGAGACTCAATCTCCTGACTGAATCATTAATTCGGGTCGCTTTTTTATTGGCCAGGACACCATTGTGATATTAAGACTGTACAAGATCTACAGTTTGGGCCTTTGAAAATACCAATCAAAAACTTTTCAACAACGGCGAGAAGAAATATGAAATAAGTTGATACATATGCACGTCTTGGCGTTAGGCCAGCACGTACCCGGACAAATCTATCATATCTCGACATTGATGTTAAGGATTTCGTTGAAAATGAAATATGATGGAGTCCGCACGAAATCAGGGGGAGTCTAAGTCATCATTTTGCTGGTTTCGAATCGGTTTATAAAATACAGATCCTTGATCTTGGCACTGTGCCAGCGGGCCGGTCTAATAGGTCATACGTCATACCGCGACAAATCGATTATACGTCGACGAAGATGCGGATGATCTTGATCAAAATGAAATATGAAGCAGAGCCCGCGAAATTAGGAATGGTTTAAGTAATCGCTTTGCCGGTAGTTATTGCTGGATACATGAAACTGGGGTTGTATGATGGGGTTTTATTGTATTGACACGGTTGTATAATTATTCTCAAGATTCTCTTTAGCTAAACTGCACATCTAGGTTTAGATTCAGAAAAAGATGAAACATCAAGTTACCTCTTAGTTTTTCTTTTTGAGAAAATTGTCCAAGGAGGAAGCACATTTTCATTGAATCTTTCGCTCTGCCAATTGATTCGGGGAATGTTTATTTAGCCAGCTCCGTAGTCTAATCACGATTTTACCAATTCTAATCGCGGGGAATCAAGAGCCCGGTCGAGTCGAATTTCGCAGGCTGCTGGGAAAAGCTGTCGGAAAATCGAGATTGCGAGATTGCATGGATCTCGTTCGGGGAATTCAGAAGGAACCACGGGAATTAGCTTCCGGTCGGTTCGCAAGAGGAACCGCAAGTTATCCGGCTGCGAATCTCTCGGCCGGCGTATCGGCCAAAGAAATGCTAATTGCTGAACTAATTGCGACGGCAACAAAGACACCGAAGAGGGCCCCCGGTATCTCCCGCATGGCGAGCGTAATTGCGGGCCAACGGAGGGACAATTAACTGCTCCATTCTCGTGGACAAATGGCCGAGCGTTTGTACACGAAGAGAGAGAGAGAGAGAGAGAGAAAGAGAGGTAGAGGGAGAAGCGTACGTGCGTTGAGGCACACGCAGATGCGCGTTATTTAAGCGTTATTTTACGCGGCCGCGAACCAGCCGACCAGACCTCAGCCTCGACTATGCAAATCCGAGCCGCGGATTATGCATTCCATCAATTATAAATACGCCACGAACACGTAACCGGCCCGGTCCCTTCCGATTTGTCGAACACGAGCCGCACGACACCGTCTTCCCCGCTGCTTTCCAACACAATCGTTCCCGACACCGCGAATATCCTTGTCCGGAATGCTAAATATTTCCGAGCTGGTCTTGTCACAGCACGGTGACGACTCCCATTTTTATTGTTGTTCCACTATTACGCGCAGTAGCACAGTTTCTACGACCTAGCTGGACAATATTCAATTTTGATAATGATCCACATGGAATCACTGCATGGAATCACACAATCCGATTCTAAGTGTGTGCCATTAAATATTATGAGACGTGACTGTTAACAGTTTAATGTTTTCAGGATTCACTTTTACGAACGTCTTCGATATGAGTCCACACAGGTGTTCGGTTAGAACTTCCGGAATCGATAGTTGAGATGATAATCGACAAGCCAAACTTCGAGAACAGTTTCCACCCTCGTATGAATGATGCCTGTCAAAACAAAGTACGTGTCGAACACATGCCCGTTTTATTTTGCATAGTTACATAAAGATCGGAGGGGATACTCGAATATTGAAGCACGCTCGCCGCAAGGAGCAGGATCCATTCGGAGAACAAGTGGCTGAAACGAAAGGAAGATCGACGACAGCAGACACGCTGACGATCAAGCTTGCAAGAGAAACGTTTTCCGCTCGAAGAAAAGCGGTAAGACGGGAATTAAGGGAATTGTTCCGGGTTGAAAGGTTTTCGCGGCGCGTTTCAACTGCGGAAAGAATGGCAGTAGTTCGCTATCGGGAGGGTTCTCTCTGTGGTGACGACTGTTCCATGAACACTTGTTCCATCAGATCCCGACGAATGTCCAAGCGAAGCGGAATTTTCGTGAAGGGTTTTCGGTCGAGGCTTTTTTTCCTACCGATTGTTCTCGATTTTTCCAAGGCGCGTAGGTATCGAGACAATGAAATGAATGGGGGGCCGACGAGTCGCCAATTAAAATGAAAATAGCCGGTGAACGGCCACAGTCCGCGAAATATAAACCGGCCGGTCCAGGGACATTTATAATTTCGGCGAGCTTGTCCGCGGGCGTCAAGCATGAATGTTTCATGAGCAACCGAGGAAAACGTTCGAATCTGAAAACATGAACGAAGGGGCTGGGAAACGTTGCTGGAAAATTCGAGAGGCAGAAGCGAAAGCCAAAAGCGCAAACTGATAGAATGCAAAGAGAAAGGTATCTCACAGATTTTCAGCCGGGAGAACAAGCAAGAGAAACAATGATTAGGATGTTCTATAACATCGTGTTGTTCGCTATCGGAATTCATGTATGATTTTCTTTTAGGAAATATTTTCTCTGGAATATGAGATCGAAGCATGAACGAGACATTCTATTTGGAAAAAGTGGATATTTTAAAAACACAACAACAGTATTTTTAAAGTCTTCTCATTTTTTTACTATTTCGTGAAATTTTAATTTAAATTAATTTGTACACCTAATAAATAAAAAGTTAAGGTAAATCCTGTATCAAGAGCAATCTCTTTTAAGAAGACGCGGAAGGTGCAGGAAAAATCAGTAGCGCATATGGATAGAAATAAATTTAGTTTGCAGGGATTTCTGTTTTCCCCGGTCACATAGAATGTTTACCGAATCGATGAAAAACCGGCGAAATCGAAAGCCGGGACTATGGTCGGCTCAAAAGCTGAAGAAAAGCAAGCAGACGATCAACAGGGGAGAAGCAAGAAAAATGTTATTTACCAGAGATGGCAGCGCTCCAGTTTTGCTTTCCGTGTGTGTATACCATGCAAGAGCTTACGTTTGCGGAGTTGGTGAAAAACTGCCGTGGAAAATCGAAACCGAAGGGGATCGGGAAAGAGAAGCAACCGGGAGGAATTTGATTCACAAGAAGAAGTTGCCAGTTCTTCGAGGGATCGTTGAACAGAGTGAACAGAGTGAACAGAATGAACAGAGTGAACAGAGTGGTACAAGAGTGTATAGAGATTACGGTAGGAAGCAGGAAAATCAAGAAGGTGTATCGAACGGCGTATGCGAAAGCGATAGAGGTTCATCGTTGGGCGGAATCGGGAATCTGTCGGGCGATCGGCACCGGATTTTTCCCGGTTTTTCCTCGTCGCTTTTTCCCTGTCGCGGGCAGAGCGGCGGCTAAAAGCAGAAAAATGCAAAACGCGGAGACAGCTGGTGGCAAGCGAGCAAAAAGCTAATACGCCGGCACGTACGTCCACGTGGAAATCGGCGGGGCCGTTTGACGTGGAAAATCGTCAAAGGGGAACGACAGCTTTCCCATGCATGGGCGCTACATTAAAGCTACATTACGGACTAGCTACGGACCAACCGCTTTTCCCTTTCGCGTACTCGTTCCCTTTTTCCCTGTTTCTCTTCAGCACTGGCTACGTGATACTGCAGAGTGTCGCTCGTCCGACGAACCTGCTAGGGAAAAAGCCCGTAAAAACGAAAGAAAGGAACACTCCCTTCGAGCCCCGCAAAACCGAGTTTCTCCCGTCGCGCTGACTCGCGTGAATCCTCGCGCCGCCAGATCAAAGCCGATAAAAAAATTTCTTGCTGAAACCCTCTCGCAGAGCTCCACTCCCTCGATCCCTTTTTTTCTGGAATCCTTCTGATCAATTGCTAGGACAATTAGCGATCGTTCGCTCCACTCCGTTGCGATTGCACTGTTTGGAAATCTTGTGACTCAGCGTTTCAATCTGCTCAATTTGTGGCGATGAGATTGGTAATTGTCAATTAGCAGTAACAAGAAGAGTAATTATACAGGAGGAGTTATACTTGGAAAACACGATTACAAAAGTTGAGGGGCATGGTTCAGAAAGGGTGTGATGCATCGCTGACCTTGTACTAAGTCAGAAACATCTGCTTCCTGAGCGGTAAAATATTGCTAGATGGACCTGTACCAGACAGACTCGGTCTGTAGCAGCTATTAGGACGGACGTGATTAATCACTCGTAACTAACATCCACTTTGGTCTCTTCTATACCGAAAGATTTGTGGATGTAATGTAAACATACAATACGTAGATGAAGTCACCTGTGGATAAGTTACCTGTAGATGCAGCCACTGTTCAACTTCGGAGATAGTCGACAGCAGAAGGATTGGAGGTCCGCAAAGATTCGCGTGGAAAAGGAACAGGTAGTACATAGACGGTGCTAGTAGGCCCGCGTTCGAATCAATAATTCGTAAAGGGTGCTTGTTCGTTCCACCGGCCCCATTATTTGTCCACACCCACTCGACCCAGAGCAGAGGAACGTCTGTTTGCTCCCCTCAATCGATGAGTATCGTTTTCAGCGGCTCTTTCGACGAGCACCGAGGGCGTCGCGATGTTCTTTTCGGCCGAGGCGAGGGTGAGATTATGGTCGCAGCAAGAAACCACCGGAGAGCGAGAGTCCTCGATAGTCGAAGCGAGCGAGGAACTTTCTGCTGAATTAACCATTAACGCGTTATTAGGAGCTAGTAGGAGAGAGAGGGAGAGAGAGAGAGAGAGGGACAGGTCGACGCATATATGCGTCGGGGAGGGGCTTTACAGCCCGGTAAAGCGCTTACACGAGAGGGCCCGAACACAGTCTCGCTCTCTCTCTCTCTCTCTCTCTCCCCCTATGGACCTTTGTCGTGCGTGCGCGCGGGATGCTCGCTAAGTGGTCCATTCAACGCTGCCTGACGGAATACATTACAGGAAGTGGCAGTTAAAAAACCTTCTCCCCCTGCGCGTCGTCTTCGGGGCCTCTTCTTTCATCGAGCGTAACGTAATTCTTTCCTTAACTCGACCCGTTATTATATCCTGCGATATGGAGCGACGTGGCACGCGTTCGCCCTCGCGACGACTTCAAAACCGACAGACCGTCCTCGTGCATTCCACAGAATCACGGCAATTTGTCCAATGAAGTGGAATTCGTCATGATAAAACGTATGGCAGGAAATACGCTCTCTCAAACCTCTGGCATTCTGCAGATCCTAAACGAACTTGGCACATCGAATACGTACTAAAATTTCATTCATTAATCGGAGTTCTTTCAATATTTTCCAGCAATTCTCTAGTGTTTATTAATTTTTGTACTCAAGGTCAAACAGAGCTCACACCGAGGTTTCGCGTTCACCGGCGATTTGGCTCGTTAATTGCCGTTTAGAGCGAAATCGCGGCAGCAGCAAATATTGTCTTAGGCACTCGTGGACCCAGATGCTCGACTGAAATCTCGTAGTTACTACACCGTAGTTTTCGTCGAGCCACTCTCGACTACGGTTTAATCTTGTCCGTTGACCGTGTGTTCGGTTCGACATCGCTCGGTAAAAGGGATTACAAAATGTGTATGTATATCGAGAGAGAGAAAGAGAGAGGGGGCAGCATCCCCTGAAATTAACGGATCCCGAAATCCAGAACCGCACGGGCCCGTCCGTTAATCGGGCAAAATACGGAACGACGCTCCGTGTTCCTCTGTAATTGGTGAAATTATACTGGCGAAAGGGGTACTCGTTCAATTTACAGTTACGATCGTGTAAAGCTGCGTGGAAACGCTCTAATTCGTTGTCAGCCGAACGACACGGTTTACAATGATAGTACACACACATAGAGGGAGAGAAGCGGTTTCTACGGAATTATAATAAATGGGCAGCGGGTATATCGCGATGAAAAATCGTTGTTACCTTGCGGAGCATCTCCTCGAGCGACTCCATGTCCAGAGCGGGGTTGTTGTTCTCGGTGTGTACGGGCTGAACCATTTGTCACTGTTTTCCCGTAGTCAAGTGGACGTTTCCTGATTTGGGGATCGTCGTCACGGTCCTCTCGCTGAGAATTCACCTCTTGAACATCCTATCTGGACGATCAGATCGGCGAAATCGATCCAGAGACACGCACTACTTCAACGAATCATAGTTTCCCTCCCAAATTAGCGATTCGGAATCGAGCTTTGGTCACACTCCGTCGATTGAGCGTGGTCGATGCAGATTTGACGCGCTCACTGCATCTTCGATCCTTTAAAATGGAAAGATCGCTGCAGAGGAACGTTTATTGAAATTGCTTGTTAAGGTTGCTGTGTTATCTTGGTCTTCGACGATTCATTCGCGTTCTCATGTTTTTCAGATTATTACGACTGCGAAATCATTTTTAGCCCAGCCATGTCCTCACTTTTCAAAGATACTGTAAAAGCTCACATTTTCCTACAAGCCCCTAAAAATAAGCTCCCGCGTTTACAGCCAGGGGTGTATCTATCAATTTTCCAACTGATTTTTCCCAGAAACTCCAAAGCGACATGCCGAGGCGGGGGCTCATCTTTCCACGGCGTTTTCCGCCTTGAAAAACGGCTCGCGATCGAAGACAAAGCGAGCGGGGTCAGCAGGATATATCTCCAGTTTGAGTCGGCTCCTATTTTAAACATCGTATAAATTACGGGTCGGCGAGTCTCGTCGTCTTTTTGGCGGTGGATTCGAAGTTTTCGTCGCTGCTGCACGAGGGTAGAGAAAGACGCGCGGAAGAAGAAGAAGAAGAAGCAGAAGTGCGGTGACACAAAACGATCATTAAAAAAGCCGGAGGGTGAGCGACGACCACGAGACGACGAGGACCACGAAAAGAGACCTCGAGGATGACGGAGAGAAGAAGCGAGAGGAGAAGGGAAACGCGAGCGGCATCGTCGCCGAGGGTGTTCAAGCGACTATTTTCGGCCGTAAGATATTTTTAAGCGACGAACGACCGATTTCCAGGAGAAAGAAGCGTTTCCTGCCCCCGAGGAACGGGGACGAAGTCTGGTCCCGAGAAGACGAAGAGGAGCAACAGACTCGAAGCGTCACCGACCGATCGAGAGGGAAAACGCTCGAGAAACCGCGCTCCTGTCCTCTTCCACTCGCTTCCACTCGCTTCGTACCGCTCTCTTCAAGTTCTTTGCTCCCCGGGGCGAGCTCGTTCCCGACTAATTGAGCCTGCCCACTGAAAAACGCGCCACGGAATTTTCTTACGCCGCCCAGCTTGCCCGCCCCTGTTTTTCCTCCTTCCTGCCTCGCCCGGTTATTTAGCTGTCCCGTGATTCCGTCCGCGTTAATGTGTTTTTCTTTGATCATCACTCGTGCACCGACGAATTCGTTAACGCCGCGCCGCTGCTAATGGATCAGGCTCGCGATTTCGTACACGCGACCTCCAATTTCGCATTCTCTAGACCCTGCATTCTACCTGAATAATGTAGTACGTCACTCATTTACGTCCGCTTTTTGCTCGAGGCAATTCCTAGAACTATTTCCTCGGACTCTTTTCTCTTCTTCTCGTAGCAGCCGGGAGGTGATCTGTTTTGATTCAACGCGTCCTGATGTCTTTCATGATTTTCATTGAACGAGATTCATAGCTACTATTCCTGATATAATTACGACTCTTAGTTATAATATTGCATTATAAATATTACATCGTTTCATGAATGAGTACGTCTACTTCGCTAACGTGAGGGCGCATCGGAGGTTCTCGCGAGCGTATCGGGCAATCTCGTGAGACGAGGAATCGACTTTATCTGGTTGTGCGTCGACCACGGCGGTTACGAGACGGTTATGCCTCCGTCGCGGACAGTTATACGAGTTCCCCGGGCAGTTTCGGAATGTCTACGAGAATGAATATCCACGATTACGGAACGCCGTCACGAACCTCCGAAGCACCGCTAAAAAACCGAGTATTCCCTCGTAAAACTGATTCGATGAAAAAGCTTGCACGCGCTTCTGCCCGGACCCGCGCGGCGTGCGGCGACTTATTAATTTTCTCGAGTGGTCGCTTCGATTCCCGTCCGCCAGCCAGGCTGTTTCGTTAATTACCACATGGGAAACCGCGACGACGAGCCCGCACTTTTTCTGGGTTAATTTCCCACGAGGCCCTGCCGTCGAAAACCGATCGATTCGATTTCACGGGCTCGAACGGGCCTTCGTCGGACTAACGATTTTAATATAAACAAGCTCGACCTTTTTCCGCCAGATGGAATAATGGCACTTGTAGGTTAGTTTCCGGATATAGTTATACGAGGGAATTAGTCTGGCAGTGCGGATGGGCAACGAGCCTGCGTTGTAGATCCGAGAATGATGGTGTGCGGCGCGGGGACGTTTTGGTCGCTGTTCAGCAGAGGAATTTTTTGCTGGAAAAGTAAGTTGACGGATGCGAAAGTAGAGGCTTCAGGCTTTAAAATTAGCCTAGTTAAATGATCCTGCTAATTTTTTCCCCGAAATTATAATAGGTTGAAGGAGAGACCAGTATCTTCACTTTCTGGTCTGTTCCCAACCATGAACAAATCTTTTAATAGAAAAATTAATTAGGGAGGTAGAAGTAGAGGCTTCGCCCTTTAAAATAAGCCTTGTTAAATTGTCCTGTTAATTTTTTTACCTAACCAGCGTATTTCAACATGGCAGTGTTAAGGTTCTAAAGACCAGTTACGTGCAGGAAACGCGAAATTCAGGAACGCCGATGGACCGGAAGCCCGCGAGATTAAAACGATGACTGCATAGAATGCTGTGGATTTATGGAAACGATCCCCGGCGTATTTTCAGTCCATTAATCGAAGAGAACTGTCATGGAGGTCGCGATCCATGTCGATTCCGATGGCACACACGATTCTCCGCCGCTGTGATAAACGGATAGCCGTTGAAAGGCGACGTAGAAATAGATAAAGAGAGATAGAGAGTGATAGGAGTCTATCCATACGGATAGACGATAGGTGATTTCGCTAAACGGAAATTTCTTTTCGTCAATTGAACGCGGCTGGTTCGTAGCTTCGGTAAACCGTGTGCACTCTCCGCTCTCTCCATCGACTGATGTTCGTTTGAGCTCTCGACACGAGCCTAGACGAGGCAGAACGAGGTAGGGCGACGCGAGGAGGAAAGAGAGACGGCCGTCGTTCGCGTTTTATCTCGATCCTGTGATCAAAGCTTAATTGAAAAAGGGCCGGGGGTGGCCGCCGCCGAATGGAAACTGATACCGGGGGCCGAATACGATCGACAATGCGGCCTTTTTGCCTCTTGCCTGGCCGTCGCGCGTCGCACAGGTCGTCCAGCATAGGTCGGCCGCACGGGCTCGGTTAAATCCAGAGATTGAAAGCCACCGAGAACAGGAAATGGAGAACGAACGAACAGACCTACGAATGGTTACGCAACTCGGACAACGAGGTAGCTAATTTTCAGGGGCAACCGTGTTACGTCAGCCGACGATTAACCGTCGTTAATGTCGTTCGTGCTGTCGTTTGTCTTAATTCTTCGCGTGGGACGCGCTAGCTTCTGCCTCCGCGAATTTGATAGATAGCTGTCCTCTTTGAAAACTCTTCTGAGAAACAAGCATCTGTACACACTAGTTGTGCGAAAGACTATCTTAACTCTTGTGTTAATACTCAAGTTTTTGACGACGTTCAATGACGCCGCTGACAGTTTCGATTTTTGGAAAATGAATACTGTGTGCCACGTCTACCAGAAATGGAAGACAGAATTGTTTGTTCAGATATGATCACGATCAAATAAAACTTGACTGTGCACCTGGTCTCAGTATCACTTCTTTGCAATAATAATGATTCGCGGGGTTTCGCGGACTAACGCGACAAAAGACAATCGTTTGAGTATAGTAGGTAAAAGACGACGGAAACAGAGGGCAGAAACATGCTCATCGAGCGCTCACCTAGGTCGGGTCCTCGAAAGAATCGTCGGCTCAGCACACGCTCGAATGAGCAGCCCGCTAATTGGCTGCGAACTCGAGGGAGAGAGAAAGAGAGAGCTCCCGCACCGATTAATTACCGGCGCTGCGAAAAGATCCCTTGATTTTTCTCGCTCGGCCGTGAGCCGTTTACCTGCTAATTAGTATCGTCGCAGGCTACTAATTGTCTCAGCGGCGCCGAGGCCGGCCGACGATTTGTCCGCGACGCGCGCGACACGCCGACGCAATTACCAGACCGGCTAATTCGAATCGCACCTTTTCTCCGGACCGATCCAGGGACGCACGATTTCTGTCTTCGTAAAGTTGTCTCGGAAAGTTGGCCGAAATACGATTTTTCAAATCTTGCGTAAGATGGAAAATTTTGGTTGAACAACAATTTTATTGTTTTTTATTCATGTACTCGTTCAGCATTGTTACGCATTGAAAGTAAAGACTTTTGTAGTACTCATTTTTCTATTCGCCCGTTTCCGAAATATCGCTTAGCTATTAGGATCGTTTATATGTGACGAAGATGTTGTGTGAATTTTTTCTTTACAGACACCTTTTAGACAGGTATACATTATACGTTATACAGTTTTCAGCAATTTTCATAATGTACTATAATGAATCCACGAGTTTTGTCCAGGTTTTTGCGATTCTGGCCCACCGAGCGCCGTATGTGGGTGAGCTAGGTGAACGGAATTTGCGGATGCGCCGCTTACGTCAGTAGTATAAATAGTGAGACCTTCCATGCGCTATCTAACTTCGAGCATAATTTCCCTGATAAATTCGAGCGAGCGAGCAAGCGCGTGCGGTTAGTCGAAAGCGTCAGGTATAGTAATATTCGAATTTTGTCGTGATAAAATTTTGGAAAAAATCAAACTAGAAAATACGATACTTGTTCTGTGTTGCAGCTAGTCAAATAAATCCATAAAATCCGCAGTCCTGTAATAGTACACGTTTGATTCGTTTGAAATATTTGATCGGACCGAGGTATAGCGATCTTACTAGCGAATAGGACTGGCAAACGGCGCTAAACAATTCTGCAAAATTGCAGCCGGATGGTCGAATAAATTACAGCGAAAAGCACTCGAGCTCGTCGCGTCGGCTCGCCACGAGGGTGGTCTGTTTCCCGCTCGAATCAGAGCGCATCGCATCGATTCATTCGCTCGTTATTACCGCATACCTTCGAGCTCGCGCCTCCAGCAACCGTGTTCCTATTATCGTAACTTCATTAACACCGTGTTACCGAAACTCCGTAATTATGCGCGCGAAGCCCGTCACGGGACAGCTATTTCTAATTAAAAAGGGCCGCTCCTCGTCGATCGCGCCGAGGAAAAAGTGGAATGCCAGAGAGAGATATCGTGCTCTCCCGTCGTGCTAACAACCAGGGAATCTTTGGTTCCTCGCGCGACTCGTTTCCTCTCTCCCCGAAGCCGATTAAACTCGCGAGAACGGATAAAGCGAATGAAGCTGCGGCGGCACTCCTCTTTTGTATCCACAATATGGAGTAGTTTGTTCGATACGAGCCGACACGCCGATTGCCAAGATTCGAGCTCCCTTTGATTCGCTAATCGCCGACCTTGTGCCACTTTCCTCCGCAAACTTTTTCTCCGGCTACGTTCGTTTCAACGTTCGTTACCGGCGGATAGCTCGCAATCGATGGAAACGGGACACGCGCGCTCGTTAAGTCGGTCAATTTCGATGACTGCGGATAATTGCATTGATTCCGAGGCGAGAGCTACTCTCCTGATCGAGATGCACATTTCAGATCGATAGAAGAGAAACTGGCGAGAAACGATTTTCTTCTTGAGGACATCGGTTCCGTGAAATTTAGCACCAACGACGCCGTGCTAATGGAAGGAAACGTTTGTTGGCGCAAACACGTGTATTGTGACACCTGGGTAACCAATATTGTCTTGCGTTCTCTCGCGACACGGATTGCGGCTGACGGAATGCAGTTTCAGAGGAAAAGCGGAAATGTAGAGGAAACTTCGACGGTGAAAACTTCGTGCGTGTGAGAATCGAACGTGACTGCGCGAAATGAACATACTCTGTCTGCCGAATCGACACTACACAAAGTTCTACAAAATGAAAGTAGGTTGATTAAGGAAACTGACAGTTAGAGCAGCGAAAATTGCACAGTCTTCTTTAATCGCTTCCGATTCTGCAATCGGTAATATAAATAACGAAGAATAGCGTCATTTACATGTGATCGACGTAGCAATTGAAGCATTGAATAGATGGGAGCAAATGCGGCGAATTTATGCAATTCTGTACGTTTTTGAAAGTTGTACGACCAAAAAGAATCATAACTACGAAGGCGTATTAAAATAAGAGGTATAGAGATAAAGAAGTAGGCGTCACATAATCGTTACACTCAAATGCTACTTGGAAAAGTGTGTCATCAGATGTGGGAGCCACTATATACACTGCTGCACGATCGGAGCAGTACTTAAAATATGATGTATGAAAACACAACATCGTTTCGCAAATACTAAAACCGAGGACGCGTCGAAAAATATTGTACAATCTTCAAAGAAAGCTAATGCATTGGTCTGCGCTGATGACAACGATGCTTAGTCAGAAGAACCTAATGACCGAGGAAAATGCGATTGTAATCAAGACGTTGCCCAATCATGAAATACAATCAGCCCGTTAATATCCACTGACATAAAGTCACTGTCATACAAATACCAATTTTAATTAAGAAAGACGATTTACTAAATGGGAATTCTGACGTGTCGATGGGTTAAATGAATGAATATTTGATTGGGTCAAGGAGAACACTGAATTAAGTCGACCTCGAGAACATTGCAAGGTTAACAGTTAGCCATTCCGAAACAATATTTACAATTTCGCACAAAATCGAAGGGAATGTAATACGGTCTAATAAGAGAAAATCTTGTGTGTCAATAAGTTAAATGAACCACAATTCGATTGAATCAAGAAGACCTCGAGAGCACAGCAAGATTAACAATTCCACGATAAGACGACAATCACCTCGAGATCCCCACAGAACTGATCACTGAAACCACCTAAAACCCTTCCCACCGATATCGACCAGGATGTACACTCCGAATCAATAGCGAACAGCATCAATTCACAACTTCGAGAATGATATGTACACAGAATAACAGAGGAGTCCAGAAGAGAGGAGGTTTTCACCGAGTTTCCGGATGGTCCACGTGGTTCATGTTGCTCTGGTCGTCTGTGTGCGACGCTTTACGGACACTCTAATCTCTTCTTGAGCACTGATCACTTGGATAAGGGTGTTCGTCGGTGGACTAGTGGGGCTTGTGTGTTCTAATTGGCATGGGTCGCGATCGCGGATCACAGTGCGCGAGGGTCTGTGCGCTCGCAAGGACGAGCGGAAACGTCCATCGCGCGCGTCACGGAAGTGTCACGGTGCCGGGGAACGCGACGGTATAGAGGTAGAAGGAGGAATAGGAGGAGGAGGATGAAGAGGAGGACGTGGCGTGCCTCGCGAAACCCGATGATCGATCGAACGAGAGAACGGACTATAGCGAAGGAGCGAAGGACAGCAGGCCGCGTGCTGCTCCGGTCGCGGTTCACGGGCCACTGAGAGGGAAGTTGTGTTCTAGCCTCGGAGTTGTGTCGAGCCACCGGGAGACAGAGGGAACTGAGAGAGAAAGAGAGAGAAAGAGAGAGAGAGAGAGAGAGTGAGAGGCCTCTCTCAGAGAGAGGGGCGAAGCGTGCCGTACGTCACATGCGCGCTGTAACCCCAAACAAAAATGCCCGACCGTCCCTCTCGCACTCACGCAGACTCCCTCTCTCACTCTCTTTATCTGTCTTCATCTCGCTACCTGCACCGTCAACAACAATAACAACAGCACGCGCGTCGCACGGGGATGCGGCGGATCACTGCAGAATACGGAATCGGGAGGTCTGCCAAACTGCACCGCAACCTCTCCTGCCCTAACGGCAAGGTCTCTCCCTCTCTCACTCTCTTTCTCCTTTCCCTTCCTTCCTTTCTTTCTTTCTCTCCCTCCACTGTTCGCTGACAGCCGCTCGTAATCACCTTTTTCGCACAACTGCGGCAATTCCTGCCTTGCACGAGCCTTCTCGCTCTCCTTTCGACGCGACAGTCTAACCCAACCACCCAACTGTTACGTAAGGAATATCGGGGATGATTGGGCGAACCTGACGTCGGACTGCACGAGGTGCATCGCTCTCCTTGATGCCCTGACGTCGCTTCTGCGGAGCCAGGTTTTCGGGGACGGGGTAATTAGGGTGTCTCGAGTGACGTGGGGCTCTACCTACGATTGTTCGCGATTCACTGATTCTTCCGGAACTCACCTGGAACAGAAAAGAAATTGTTGGGTTAGCTATCGACGATTTTTTCGGTCTTCCACGCAAGAATTAAGCTGAAACTAATACATTTACGTTCTTAAATATTTTTAATCACGCACCTATTCTTGTCGTAAACAAAGTCTACTTACGCGTGTCTACGATTTTCCTTCGTAGGAGTATAATATTTTCGATTTCATAATGTTGCGCAAGCTTAGTTTCATTCAAGTTTTTCGTAACGTGAGACGAACTGCATGATTACGGTCAATCTGATTTCGTAAGGTGTCGATTGACTCAAGGTGACTCTTAAAATCCACTGTCTGGTGAGTGTATTTTCTTTAATTCCATACGTCGCGCACATGGGGATTAAGTGCGTTCAGTAATTTTCTACACCTTGCTGACCCTCGCAATACAGTGTTCACCGAAACAGGACATTGCAAAGGGCTCTTATTGAGCCCAGCTAACATCTCCAATATCAACGACCATAAAGATTCGCCGAACGCCTTCCCGCTTCAGTAACGAAAGAATAAACAAAGAGTTCTAAAGCAGCGTGCAGCGGGGTGCTTTTGGATATCGAAGAGGCCATAAGCAGCGTTGGGAACGACCGCCAACATTCTTGTCGGGGCAAAGAATACCGAGGAGCGATTTCGTGGCGTTTCAAGCACCGGAAGCTCAGCTCGCAACGGCTATAAAAGAAGGACGGGCCGGAACGGAACGGAACGGAATAGAGGGTTCGGTAGTAGAGAGGCTAGAGGTCCGTTCCCTTGAAAACACTCGAGGGCTGGAAGGTTCGCTTGCGCGCGTCAAACGGCATTTCCTCGGGGCGGGGCACATCGCGTAACGTTATTGTTCTGACGCGTGTTACCGCAAGAAAGCGATAGCGCGAGTGCGGGATAAAGTGGCGGGCAGAGCACTTGCTTCGTAAAAGCCGTAGGAGGCCGCGTTTGATATTCGGTGTGTAGACGAGACGGAAACGTGGCCAGGTTGCGAGCAACCGGCTCGAGAGGCTTGGGGGAGCAGCCAGAGGCTCGCGGGTATCCGCGTGTCACGCCGGGGCTCTCGGTTTCCGAGTGTCACTTTACGGCTGACAGTAACGGCCGCGAACTGATAGCACGTAGAAACCGGGTGCGCGCGATACCGACGATTCGACGCGCAACGCTCTCGTCACGGATAGCTGGAGAACCACCCACTTCCGGCTAGACGGTCTTGTAATACTGAAATCTTTTTCGATTTTCTTCGCCGGCGATCTTCCGGCTCGATGTTCCAAAAAATTCGATGCACTCGCTCGATTCGAAGAGTTGTGCGAGGTTGTATCAATGAGGATGTCTGCGAGGATGATAGCGACGATGCGGAGGTGCGAGTTGATATTATATTGAATTTTCTTCACGGGCGATCTTTCGACTCGATGTTCCAAAAAATTGTATGCACTTCTTCGGTTGGAAGAACTGAGCTTGTGACAGTGAAAAGGGAGGAGTCCTGAAAAGATGCAAGCTGAAATCCTCTTCGATTTTTTGCACAGACGATCTTCTAGCTCGGTATTCTAAAAAATTGATATTCTGGTTCGATCGGAACTGTTGAGTGAGTTTATGACAGTCGTGAACGAACGATTGCACTGTGGAACGTGGTCCTAGCTCTGCAGAAGGTTGAGAGCTACGAGGCCACGCCCACTTGATGCGGCAACGCCTACTCAAGACAGTCCACGCCTACTTTACGCAGAGAATATAAAAGATAGGTTAGCATTACTGATTTTGTTGTAAAATGTGAATAAGTTCTCCGGATCTCCGAGATCTCCGGATAGCCTAAGACATTCATAATGAGATATTACTTTCAGTTACTCTTCTGGCTCCAACAGGAATCGGGAGCCACGACAAGTTCATTGTCGTTCATTGTGAAATAGAGAAATATAGAAAATGAGGAACTGCAGGACAAGTACAGATTGTCCTGCAGGACAGTTTCTGGCTGCACAGAGATCGCGAGGAGCGAAGCCATGCCCATTCGGAGCACCCCATACGAACAAAGAGCAAGACGAATGTCCTTCTATTTTTAGTTTTCTAAGTCTTCCTCCAACATTATATGAAAGATCGTTCTGGGTGTCACTCTAGAGTGCTCTTAGACGAAAAATGGTGTACTTACCAGTAGCTAGTAGCCACTGCATCTCTCGACAGATCGTTTAGAAAAAGATAATGAGACGCGTGCTGTAGGTTTTGGCACAGTCCAGACTGTCCGGCTTAATTCCGTTCTTCGCTGGATGAGATACGTGCGAATCTCTTAATCGCGGAAAGGTTTAACGAGCTCCGTAGACGTCGTAAATTCTCCCTTATTTCCAAATTATTCCGTCGGACGGGTACTTTTATTTGCGCCGGGATAGAGAATGAAGAACGAGCGGCCGAGTCCAAACTGACCGCCGCGCCGACAATAATTCTGCGTGTGCGAGTCTCGTCTTGGCAGTACGAGGCGTGCGCAGCAACGGCAACTGGACCGGAAGCGTCCATTACGCGCGAGGAAAATTAAGTCCCGCGGTCTTTCTCGCAGCCCATTGCGTCCGGCACGACGACCACCGGCCACGAGAGACGATCCTCGCCCTTTTCTCCTCGTTTCAGAGAGAATTCTTTCTCGCGATGGCGCGATAATAACATTCGGATTGGACGACAGCGGATGCGCTCTCCCGTCGCGGCTGTGGAGCCCGGACCCCATAGGTGAACGGGAATCGGTTCGGACAGAGGCTTTCGCAGCCGAGGGAAAAGAATGGCCGCACGGATCAGTGAGCCGAGACTCGAACAACTCGAAGCCCTTCATTCCCAGAACGACGGATCCTTCGATTAACCTATCGGACTCGTGTACCAGCTCTTTCCTCTTTAATCCCGGCGTACGAGCTGCTGCTGCTATCTGCTACAGAGCTCTGTAGCTCGTTCCGATCGAAATGGATGAGGGCAAGACCGCGAGAATCCCGCATCTGCACCGAAGAAAAAGAACCCCGCTCGATTCGGATCCGAACACTCGGAACGTCGTCTTTCCACCGATGAACGGTTTAGGGTAGACTCCTTCCAGCCAGACTAATCCTGATATCGACGCGGATGACTGTCATGGAAACGTACGGCCAACCAAGTCACAACAGAGCAGATCGAACTTATACATCATTGCGATATTATCAATTATATATGAGTGATAGTTCTGCGACAGACAGGACTCTAATCTGGTACTTGAAGCTACATTTTTTGAACATTTCAATGGCCGAGGTGTAGCGATAGTTGTGTCTTTCACTATCAACACTATATGTTCATTTCATAAATTGAGAGCCTTGTCATTTCTATAAGCTAAAACATTTTAATCGCTTCTAGTGCTCGGTAGATTTGGAGTTAAACAATTGGCCCATGTTTTCGATCTTTTCTATAGAGTATGCTGGAAGGTATGAGGAGCATTTACGGAGCTTTGTACGATTATTCCGTTTACGGTCGGATCCCTTGTCGTACAAATCAGGGGGCCTTCGATGGAAACCGCGCGCCCTTCTGTAGGGAGCTCGATCTTTATTTATGACGCGTACGGCTTCGCTGGTCAAGCAAGAGGATCGTAGTTGTATCGGCAAGTGTTTGCGCAAGCTTGTAACAAGAGACACCGCGATCCGATACCGCCTGTCGCGGGTTTGTTTGATTTCTGGGTCCGTTGAAAGCACGCCGCCCCGGGTCATTCTAAAGATGATTAATCGATCCGATAGGTTAATTAACCTGCGCGCGGTTTCATTAGAGCGGTCCCCGGCGACCGGTGGCTATGCCGGGAATTTTAGTGAAATTCCAGCCGGTTCTACCGCGTCGTGCCGTGAATTTTGAGAGGCTACACGTCCACGTGTCCCGTGCCACGGGTAACGAGAGTCTTTTTTCAATTACGGGGTCAGCGATACGACATGGTCACCGCTCGTAATTATCGCTGGCCTGACTCGCCACTAGGTTGAAACCGCGCGAGGCGACACGACATTTCATCTGGAAGATCTTGGAATATTTTCTGCCGGCAATTAGGTCTCGCCCGGACGAAAATAATAATAATAAGAGAAATCTATTCAACCGTTTGCCGTCGGAGCTATTCCAACTCGAGAATTAAACATTTCTTCCGACCTAGAATAATTTAAGTATATGATTTTTTGATATGATAATTAAAATTGATGTAATACCTCACACAATGCAAATTTTTAGGTGTAATTAAGGTTTCAAAATTTAAAATCCCTTAATTGAAAACATGGTATTACGCAGAAGGTATCGGAAAGGAATTGTCTGTGCATGGCTGACCGCTTCTACTTTAACACTAAACCTACCGAGCCTTAAAAGTAACTATGCATGTTCCCTTATAAAAATGACAAGATTGATTTTATTTAGACTTTGTGCAGCTCCTATTGTAATATGTGCTCCACTAAAGATATCTATACAATCATTTTTTATGAAATTATTTTTATTATACCAATAATCGTAAAATAAAAAATCTGGAACCGGTCATTTTGACCGGTGATGGTAGGTTTAGTGTTAAACGCTTAACCTGTTTCTAACACGATTTTCTCTGAGAATTAATCCTCGAAAAAATTCTGTTATACAATTTCTCTTCCTTTCAACAGAAGGAATAGCTTTAGTATTTTTTTAGACTTCTTTAGTATCACGCTTTCAGCCGAACTTGGTATGCGATAAACTGAAAAATACGACCTGTCGCAGCCCGGAAAGCTGGTTCCAATCGAAGGAAACCGAACAGGTGAAAGCCGCTCGTCAACGAGCGAGTCAAGTAGGAATTCTAATTTCAAAGGGCGAGAAAAGGTCCTAATAGGGGACTAAAAGGAGGATCAGCCGCCCTCTCGGTCGCTTTTCACCGTTTCCGCGGCGTATTGTCCCCGAACTTTTACACCCCAGACCGATCGACAAAGGGACACGGAGCTCGATTCATCGACAAGGCTGTCTCTCCGGTGCGACAGAGCCGCGGTGTCGACACGCAAATACAGGCTGAAATCGTTTTTCCCCTGGAAGGCTAGCGACAGAGAGAGAGGGAGGGGTCACGAAACCGTCGGTTTCGCCCTTTTAAAGTCGGCCTAAGTGGATTTTCGGCCAGAATCAGCGATAAACTTGCTTGCAGGGATCCGCCGGTGGTCCGGGCCACGCGAGCCGAATCAATATCTAATTTCGCCGACTTTTGTCGTTGGCTGACGAAGGGACGAAAGGAGACCGCGAACAGGAAGGAAGGAAGGAACGGAGGCGAGCGGAAGCGAGCAAGCTGGAGACCCGGGAACGGTGAATACGGGGGGCTGGAGATGCTTCCTTCCGAATCTTTGAAACTCGATAAGGCGTGTGCCGGGATCCTCCGCCGTCAGGATCCTCCTACAGGATTCTCCAACAGGAAGCGCACCCCCGAGCATTTCCCGAAAACGCTCTGAAAAATCTGTGTGCCGTCGAACAGCAGCCGCAAACACTGCCACTCGATAAATCTGGATTTTCGTCGAAGCACACATACATATATCGGCGGCTCTGTGTAATTTTTTTTTCTTGTCGAACACGCTGACATTTTTGCGCACGCGGACCGGCTCGAAATCCGACAGAGTAATTGCCGGTGTGTAAACGCTGCATAATTCACTCCCCATCTCGTCCGATAATTGGTAAATGCACCGCCGACCGACGGTAGTTACAAAGTTCGCCGGCGGCGCGTGTTTAATTAAATTTCCGCGTATCCTCGGCCGGCCGCGCGGATTCGCTCGAAAAAAAAGAATGATTCGCCGGCCGTTATTATCGTAAACAGAAATGAATTCGGAAATTACAGACCGGGAAGATCGAGCTGGAAATACATACAAACATGCCGCTGTTTCGACGATTGCGCCACTTCTGCTACGGTGGTTACTTATTTTACCAGATTTACGTTTCGTGTTCATCGACTATACTGCAATTACGGCTGTGCCGGAGCAATCACAATATTTCTCAACTGTTGCGTATGCTCGCTGGAGCGTACTCCTGTGCCTTTAAATACGTTCACCACGGCTAGCACACTCGTATGACGATAATGATCTCGTTGGGTGCATAAAAATCGAATTCATTGACTGCACGTTGTTATTTAGAGTCGCCGAGACTCCATAACTTTCCTTCGCTGGATCATTCCAATGTTTCACAAGGGAGGCACGTTGCATTTCATATGATTTTTTAACCCTTTGAAGCTATTTCAACTCGGAAACTAAACATTTCCTCCAACCAAGAATATTTATTTTATGTAAGAAGCAGGGAGAAGAAATTATTCGTACAGGTTTATGAATTTTTGATAATCATTCGTACAAGTTTATGAAACAGGTTTATTAACTTTTCAATAAATTATCTTCTATTTTAGGGAACATCGTTGAATCATGCTGTAAGTTTTCAGATAAATTAGAGGGAACAGTTCTGACAGCAAATGGGTTAAAGGGGATGCGGTTTCCGACATAGGAAGGCCGGAATAAGTTCAACGCGTGACAACATGCGGCCACCGATACGCGTATAATACGCCTGAAATTTAATAAGCCCGATCGCCGCGTCGGATATGGCCGCGATTAATATCCCAGATAGCGCTAATCATCGTGGAGATCGTTACGGAGAAGACGAAACGTTCTCGTAAGCGGCTCGATCACTCTCACCCCTTGAGCAGATCTAACGAGCCGAGGGTTGCTCGATCGACAACCCGGATAAGGGTAGGAGCTGATTTTTTCTTTGGCCAGCAAGATAAGCGACCCACCAACCCCCGAAACTCGAATTTCCGCGACTGGACAGGGGCTGCGTTTTCGAGGGAAATTTAACGGGGCGCGGGAACCGGCGAGAGTCGATTTGTCGACGCGTTTATGGCGATACTCGTTCGAGATCTCGCGAAACTGTTTCCGTCCCTGCTGCCCGGCCATTGATGCGCCACGGATAAATCATCCCTCCGTTCGAGCGGGATTCTTGTTGTCATAGCAATAATCTTTTTCCGACGCTTCGACACACGCCGTTCTGCTTGCCTCCCTTTTCGAAGTGTAGTGTACGCTGTTCTGAGCCCCTCTATCAGTTTAGCTGGTTCTTATCGGTGTTCTGCTTCGGTGGATCCGGGGAATCACTTATTAAAGCAGTTCTGATAATCTAGTTTCTCATCTGGAAATGTAGGTATGACAGTTTATCATATTTCCGTTTCGGGAAAATTCGCTGCTGCTAATTTCATTTTACTTTTACCATATAAAAACATAGAATGGATGATCTAATATTATTAAGACTGACTTAGACAGAAATAAATCGAAGAAAAATTTTTCTTGTATTATATAAAAATATAAAATGTATGATTTAATATTAGGACTGATTAAAACAGAAATAAATTGCGGGCAAATTTTTCTGTAACATTCAAGAATTAAAAATACCTTGTTTGACAGTCTATCTCGGTCTTGAACAAACATTCATTGTAGACGTGTAAAATCTGTTTCGATGTTTCGACCAATTCTCCAGACTCAGTAGAGATTGTTTAAATCTGGGGATTAATCTGGAGTCTTTCGATGAGGCAGGACTTACGCGAAAAATTGTCGGAGAAGGGGCGGAGACAGTGGTGGGACGTCAGATGTTAAGGAACCGTAATTGCAGCGAATGTTTAGAGAATTTCGGTGCAACTGGTCCCGGCGGCTCGTTAACCAGAATTCTCCAGCGCGTCCTTTAGCTTGTCGTAATCTCTGCAAGAGGTCCGAACGGGAATAACGAGGCACCATCGTCGGGATGGCAGGGGAGGGGAGAACGGCGAAATCGATAGAATTAATGACTCCGTGGCTATACAGCGCGTAATATTATCCCTGGCGTAGTCGGGCTTGCGGCGTCGCGGTTTCCTACGTGTTTGTTACTCCCGGCAGACTTCCGCTCGATCGATTCACGCTGACGATTCCTTCGGAACCCGTTCCTGCTTTCTCGTCGAAAAAACGGTACCATATTCTCCAGGATTTCAAAAATATCCCCACGAAGTTGCAGATGAAAATTGAAATTCTATTTCGAGACCCCAGTTCACCTCTGGCAAACTTCATTTACTGTAAATGCTCAGTGACATGTTCATTATAACGCGAATGCTGCGCTATCGTTATTGAGAACATGCCAATCGTAACAGTTTTTCTCGTATACTCGTCGACAGCATTGGCATGTTCTCAATAACGATAACGTAGCATGTATATCGTGTCATAATGAATCGGTGAATAGTAGGTCAGCCGAATCATATTTGTACAGAAACTCGTGACGAGAAAAGACATTGCAAACATGAAGATTCTCTATAATTTCTGTTCAAGTGAAAGATGAAGGAGATAAAAAATCAAGTTTTATTTCTAGACCTTTGTTGCTAAATTGACACAGTGGTGGGAAGTTGAATAGAAATTGTGGTTCCTTATGAAAAATGAATTGTAGAATGGTAGAACCAGTTACATTGAATTAACACGATAAAGATGTGAACAAGCGAAGGAAGACCACATGGAGATAGTCTTAGAGGGTGTACGTGGTCGGTGACTGACGGGTCATTCATCCGGTTGGCGAGGATGCCGCGAAAACAATAAACAAAAAGCGTGGGACGTGTAAATACGAACGTGAAGGGGGTTGAAGCATCGCGGGGTGGCGGAACGATCGTCATTGTTCCGGGGCTGGGTACTCGAACATCGAGAACAGAGAGTCGTTCGCGAGATACCTGTGCAGAGAGGCAGAGAGATAGAGAGAGGCCGGGGGTGGCACGAGAGCCGTTCCCATTTAGCTGTTCGTTCGCCAACGATTTCTCGATTACAATGCTCTCTGCGCCTCGTGCTCATCGCGCGCGAGCTTTCCGAGGTACATTAACGGCCCGGCCGATCCGGCGTTCGGGAAATGCTGCCTGGCCGCTTTATTGCCGGCGATATTAACAATTTAATGCGTCTGAATTAAAGTCGTTCGACGGGGGAACCCGGAGTTACGGCGACGCGACACGGGATCCGTTCGTCGCGGAATTAAAAATCGAGCGAGTTACTCTCGAAACTCGATTTCGCGCCGGATCGGAATCCAATGATTCCTCGAAAGTAGACGGAAATGCGCGAAAACGCGAAACGCACGAAAATGAACGGTGCCCCGTGAAAATCGATCCGTCCTGTATTGTTTCTGCGCGCCGCGAATTAAACGCTGACGCAACGCGACCGTTTCTCGTATACCGGCATTACTTTAATTGCCCGTCGAATCCAATATACCCGGCCGCCGTGTCCCCGTGTCGAATATCCAATTACCAACGGTGTACCGCATTCGATTTGTCAATACGCTCGCCGCACAGGAACCAACCCCTAAACAGCAAACACCGGGTCCTCGACTATTGGTGCGACACATATTTCATACGTCATCGAATCACTGCTCGTGACGTCTACGGAGTTTCTACCGAGAAAATGTCTTATGATCGAACGTTCATGAAACCGTGATGGTCAGGCTGAATAACTGGATTGTTAACCATCAACAACTTCATACTTCATAGGACCGAATACTAGAACACAGGCTACCTTTATACCTTATCAATTTCTCTTTCAGATTATCAATGGGGAGCAAAGGGAACCTATGTGGTCGAAGATTGTGGGCGGCAAGTCTTCTCGTGGACGAAGCAGAGTCGCCAAATTAAAGACTTGTCTCCCCACGATCTCGCCCGGTCACGCGCCTCTGTCGTGGACGGCACAATGTCACGTAACTAGTCCGGTACCAGCAGAGAAGGGGTAACTTTTCCTCTGGGGCGAAGACTACGTTGAGACGCGAAGGCCCCGCAGCGTTTATCAGAAGCGTATCGACAATTTCCGGAGCAGCGGTGCAATATTAAAGGCTGCCGCATGCTGCCGGCCCCAGTTTTCATCCCCAACGCGTGCCGCGGGGGCCAGAGATCTCAGCGGAGCTCGACTAATAAAAACTGCATCGTAACTGCGACGCCCCTTACTATTTAGGGGAATCTCGAGGAGCCGGGGGTTGGTGTGTCCGTGTATCGCGCGTGTAAACGACGCCAGCCGAAACCAACCGCACTGAAATCCGCGGTCGCGCCGGCTACGAGCCAGAAACTCCTCTCTCTATTCCCCGGGGCTCCTGGGGGAATTCCCGGCGTCTGCTTAGCGCCGGGCCCATCCTCGGGAATCCTGGTTCCCAATGACACGCCATTCGTGTCAGTACTAATCCGGACTAAGGAGGTTCAACGGAGGATCGTGGCCATTAATTCAAGCTACCCTTCGCGGCCGGCACCACGGCCACCGCAAACAATTCTATGTCTCTCCCTTCGTATCGGCTCGTTCTATCCGCAGACTCTCCTCGAGAGAGAATCAGAGAGAGAGAGATGTTCTATTCGACACCCTCTGGCACAGACGGCAATCAACGGTCACACCGTGTCCGGATTAGATCGATTCCGCATCTTGCTGGGACCTCGCGAGATACGAAAGTCCTCGCTCCGAATCGCTGCGATTAACACGATTCTCGAGCATCATCAATGCCACGAGTTGAACTTTACACTACGTGCGTAACGGATAGTACACAACAGAGTTGGGCATTGTTCAAATTGTTCCGAATTTATCTGAAATAATTGTTCGAGTAAATTCGTTGTAGTCGAATATCTTATTTGGGGAATAATCATTTGAAACAAGTTGCGAGTATTATCTCGAATTTAGAGTCGGCCCACGCGCATGCTAATCAATAGCAACAAAGTGATCCTCGCAACAAAACAGCGCGGGGACACACAACGCAATCGACTTGGAAACGGCAAACATCGGAGTGGCTGTCGGCCGTAACAATTACAAAGAGAACAGGGGTCCGAGCAAGACCTTCCTCTTTGAGTTTCGGCATGTTTTTTCTCGCGCTCGAGCCAACAAATCAGGAGAGTAACTCGGCGGGGTTCTGCGGGCTAACACGGGCCGCGGGCTGTTTACAAGACTCTCCTAAATATACATCGGATCGATATCGAGCGTTAAGTGGCCGCGGTCATGATGAACGCGCGACGCTCCGTTCAATTTACCGCGTCGAATTCTCTCGGACGCCTCGTCATTCGCCGTGAATTATGTTTCCCCGGAACCGGCGGGCTCTGTGGGTCTCATTCGTCTTAATTCGAACGGGAGGGAGATCCAGACGGGGCTAAAGGGAGCGTGACGGTGTAACCGATCGTCGCGATCGCCGAGCAAAAATCACCGAAGAATCCTCCTGGTGAATCCGCCTGGGATCCCCGGCTCTGACCAGGCTCTCTGCGAACGCTTATCCAATCGTGGAACGCACCCTGACATCAAGAGAGAGGGAGAGAGAGAGAGGGCTTTTCTTCGTGGTAGGGGAATGATGAATTACCGTTGGAACCATCTATCATTGTCATAAACAGCGAGAAGATCGCGGGGAGCAACCCTAAGCTGCACCGGCTCTCTCGGCACGGTTTCTCTCGCTAAGATAATTACCGGCACCTTCCAATAATAACCCCGCTTCGAGCGGGATACCAGTCCGTTAAGTATTATCGTCCGATTTTGCCGGGACGCATGGCACCGGCTTCATCCGGTGAACCGTAACGACTTTATAAACCAGACTGCAAAAGGGTTGATGCACTCCTCCGTGAGAAAACTTCCACGACTAATCCAATGGAACGGGAGTTACAATTTTATCCGGCTATATCTATTTCGCTCGGAACGTACTCGAGAGTCTACTATGTACCTATTCGGCGCAAATCGGGTCAACTATAAATTGCTTATTGACGCCGCGCCGGTGACGTTCGATTTAGTGAAATAATCCTCGTCGCAGGATCTACCTCGAATTATATGTTTATACTGGTCGAGTGGCATCTGGTCGAGTGGAGTCGAAACGGTTCGTGTTTCATGAAGAGGCCGCGCTTGCGGTAATTGCTAGATGTTTATACGCGTCAACGTCGACGGTCTATTATTACAGGCACGGTAAAATTTAATAAAGTCTTTACCTCGATCCGAATGAATTAAGATTATTACGTTTACGTTGGACCTCTGTGCTTCCTAACCTTGTCCAGAACTGTTTGCGTTACGCGAACGTTCGTACGAGCGATCAAGTGCTCGAACAAGTTCAGAGCTCCAGCATTCAGAATTTACTGTACACTTTTTCGAAGGAATACAACCTGCCCGTATAAATCAGATATGCTAAACAATAATGTCAGTTAAAGTTTATTCTGTAACACAATGTCTTTGCCAGAGTTGGGCATTAATCGATTAAAATTTTAATCAAGATTGATTGATTAATGTGTACGATTGAAAAAAGTAGTTATTGAAAAATCGATGACGATTGATTCAATCGATTGATGAAGTTAATCGTCAATCGTTGATTAAACAAAGAAATCATCGAAAAATCGACGATTGATTCAATAGATTGATGAAGTTAATCGTCGATCATTGATTAAAAAAAGAAATCATCGAAGAATCGGAGATTGATTTAATCAATTGTTGAAGTTAATCGCCATACGGTCTATCCATAAAAGAAATCATCGAAAAATCGGAGACTGATTTAATTAATTGTTGAAGTTAATCGCCATACGGTCTATCCATAAAAGAAATCATCGAAAAATCGGAGATTGATTTAATCAATTGTTGAAGTTAATCGCCATACGGTCTATCCATAAATTGTAATAAGGAGGGAGAGAGAGACAGAGAGAGAGAGAGGGAGAAGAGAGCGGATGGAGTTGACAGAAATAATAATAAATATTTTTGTATATTTTGTCTGAAGCAAAAATTGTAGAATTTTCTAAATCAGGACTCATCAGGCTCCCGCGCCGAAGTGTTCAATAGCAGTCTAATTTGTGAATCTCTCAGCTATTCGGTGAATTCTGACACGCGTGTCATATTCCCCCGGAAAGCAGCGAGTGCTAGCAAGATCGTCGAGAAGCCGAGACGCATCTCGAAAAAGGAAAACTCGTGTAACATCGTCGCTATCCTACTTTCGGCGCTGCCGGTTGCATCCCGACGTGGGTGCAATATTTCACCGGTGTTTTCCACGAGGTAGGACTCGTGTACACGCGGGACAGGTAAGACGAGAGCTGGGACGCGACGGCACGGAACCGCGGCGGACGCAACGAGTGCTGACAATATGACTGTAAAGCCGTCGTCGCGGCCGCGATCTTCGTTATTCCGGCGCTATTTTCGCCGGCGCGGCGCAGCGTTTCCGGCGACGAACCCGAGAGCCGACGCACGGTGAATCACCGGCCAGACAAGTGGAAACCCATGCGTAGGTATAAAGCGGGCGGCCCGAGAGGGGAGGAAGACGTGGGTGTGCTTTTATTATCGTGTCATCCGTAAGTGCAGCCGCTGTTCGCTTCTGCTGTCTCGCCGCTGCTGCCTGGATCCCCTTTCCTGTTTCTCCGCTCACGTTTGGATTTTCGATTGCTCAGAACCTGGACGAACTTCGTTTTTCGCTTCCACTTGAAACATTTCTCACATGTTTTTCTATTTTCTCCGATACTACAGGTCGAAAATTTCGCTGAGCTATTCCTTCCGATCCTACTTAAACGCGTGGCACAATTTCTGGAACTCCCTACAATTTTTTAAACTTATTCTTCTACTTAACATAAAAGTATAGACTGCGGATTTTTATGCAAAATAAAAATGTTCTGCATTGATTGTGGGAAGCAGGAATAAAATAAAACTCGATTTCATCCCTTAATGACTTTGTTACATTAAAAATATTCTGAAATTTTTCTAATCCTTTACTGTTTTATATTTCACCCAACCAATTTCTTCGTAAATGCATAAAGATCCGCAGTGTAGTAATGTATATATTTTTCGGCCCCGTTCTTGCCCCGTGAATTGTCTGACTCCGTTTTTACTTACAAGTGACGAAGAATTTCTGGAACTTCGTACAATTGTTTTTAGACATATTGTACGTCGAAAATTTGGCTTATATTCTTCTACTTAACCCTCATACATATACAAATTCGTAAAACTCGTGCACATATTTTTCAACATGGTTCTCCATGAATCGTCTGACTCGTCCCAGCCGTTTCTACTTAACAGCAGCAGAGCATTCTTCTCCGGAAGTATTTCAGGATATGTTAATTCGCGCAGTATCGAGACGCGATAAGGAAGCAGAGTGGAAGTAAATCCGTCGCGTTTCGAGTCGGATTACGAGTACCTTTCTCTCCGGGGGCGTAGCCACTGGCATAACGCGGCGGCCGAGCAAGTTTTTAATTAACGCGTTAATGCACTCGTCACCGCAGGGACAACGCGGGCTGTGCGGGGCTCGTAATTTTGGTCTTGTCAACGTTCCGTCGTAAAACAGCTCTCCGGTCTCTTCTTCCCGCGTCGTGTCAGCCGCTGTAACAGCCAAATAATTCCGGCGGCGAACGGCTCGGAAAGAAGACATCAGGTTTACGGCGTGACTGTGACGGGAACGTCGGTCTGCGCCGTAATTAAACTTATCATCGGTATTTGTTACGGGTGTAATAAACCCTTTGGTATCAACGACAATGTCGCTGGGCACGCCGCGCCGCGGCGTTTTTACGACGAGCCCGTTGCATGCGTAATGAACGATACCCCCCCGAACGGTAACTACCGGAAGAAAGCTTCGCGAAACTAGCTGCACTTTCGTGCACCCGGTAATGCATTCATGGAATCAGTCGCTGCGAATTTCTGACGCGTTCCTGCAGCTAAATGGTCTTCGATGATTAACGAATCGAGACAGGTGCGTAGCTACGTTGAAAGATAATCAGAAAATGTGGAATAATTATTCTTTTATATGGAGGCGTCTGCTCGAGAGAATTACGCTTGAACATTCGACGAACGTGTATGCATTAGCATAGTTATTTCCAACGTAATACGATTATTAAGGAAAAAAATGAATGTTTATATGGCTTCAGCAGCTTCGAATTAATGAAGAGAATTTTTGCGACACAAATGAATAAGTGCTGTTTAAAGCAGTGACAGATTACAAGAATCTGAGAATATGAATGTATTAATTTCAGCTTATTAAAGTCAATAAAGCATGAAAGAAATTTTTCAATAGTTTTTATTTCGTTGTTTTATAACAGGCTCATTATCCAACATTATTTATCAGGAGTATTATCTAACATTTTAGCTGCCGGCGGTCGAAAAGAGCAAACAGAATAATTCTCACCGATTAAAGGGACTAGAGCAGCGTTTCCATCGGCAACATTCGCGAAGCGCAACGAATCTCGAGGAATTCGCCGCGAGGATATTTTAATTGCCGGGTCATTAAGGAGCGCCGGTGTCCACCGCGTCACCGATTCGCGTTTAATTGGGCCTGGCCGAGAATAGAGCGAACAAAAAGCCGGCACCGAGAATATCGATACAACAATTACCGGAGAGAATTCCCCTTGAAAAGCGAAGACGGACGAGCGTAGAAAAGCGAAAGCGTCCAGGGAAATGGGAGGAGAGAGAGAGAGAGGGGGAAGTGAAAGAGAGAGAGAGACGAAGAGGATCGCTAGGGAGAGTCACCGAGGACCGACGGCAGTCTAATTTATAAATAGCGCTGCCGGGAACGGACGCTGGTAGTTAACAAACACATAGTTGAACATTTACTCTGTCACGCGGGTGGCAAGCTACTACATAACTATTTCTTAACGATACTACGGTTCGTTTTAGATAACACGTTTTTTTACGTATTAACTAAACTGTGAAATATGATTCTGAAGAATCATCCACTGGGCGATTAAATTTACAGAGTCATGTTGCTAATGATTTTGCATTGGGACAGTGAGTTCTAAATAAAATTGCTAAATGCTTCGCTGAACTATTGTTATTCTTTTATGGAGCAGCGATGCTTGTCAACTGCGTATTAATATTACTCTTCGCGTGAATGAGACATATGGTTTTCATACTGTGCCTGTAACAAATCACTAGACTGTGAATGCTATGCATCGAATAGTGTATAAAACTGATGTGACCTCAAAATGGGACACTCTGTATAAAAGGACGTAGAACCTCGACAGTAGAATTTCTCGAAAAAACAAATTTTTATCGAATCTCGGAAAGATCTCCGAGGTTTGAAAAATGCTGTTGTACCAAAGACTACGTTAATGAAGTACTCTAACACCTCAAGTATAAGAAAAGCAAAGATGAGTGTTATAGATCCAGTTGAAAGTTCGTGTCGAACAAGATAATCTGCGATTGGGTGAAGGAGAATCTATCGGAGAAGTGGCCAGCCGTCTGGGAATTGATTAAAAGATGGAACAGATGTAACCGCAGGCCGCAGGATCGGATCGATGATCGAGCACCGTGCTCTCCGCCCCTCGGCTCGCTTCCTCCGCGGAACTACTTACAGAAAGTTCTTGGATCTAGCACGGCGGGGCTTCTCCGTAATAGCATAAGTAGACGCGGTACGATCGGGACCAGACATCGCGCCGACAAAAACAGTGAAACGACTATCTCCCTCTCGGGAGAAGTCTACAGGGTCTACAGTCTTTATCCGTTTACGGGCACCGTGCAAGTAGATAAAGCCCGTCTACGGCCGAGCGAAAAAGTAAATTGCTGGGAACCGGGAAGGACTCGCTCGCTAAAAACCGGCGAAGATTACAGTACATAATTCGACCGTTCTCCCGTAAACAACGGAACGTCGCGGGTGGACAGAGTTGATAAGGACTCGCCGGATTAACCGTTTGCACCCTTCGAAAACCAGCGCGAGCATCGGTACCAAGACCGGTTTTGACAGGTCACGTCTTCCTCGTTCTCTGTAACTCGATTTCATTGTCACTTGAAAAGTATATTCTTCATTGTGTTATTACTAGACTGCGGATCTTCACGAAGAAATTAATTGGGTGAAGGATAAAACAATAGACTAGAAAAATTCAAGAATATTGTAATCTTGTTTCTAACGTAACAAAGTCGTTAAGGGATGAAACCAATTTTTATTTTATTCAGATCAGAATGATCCAAGACATTTCGAAGAAGGTGAGCAGTTTTTTCAGGTAAAATATGTATGTATGCTAGCACGCATACATACTTCATCTAACTTCAAAAGTACGTAATAACAAAAATACTTGTTCAATTCCATAAATTTCTTCATGTGTGGGAACCATAGAGTCTTCCACAGTAATATATTTTATTGGTACCGACTTTCTCATAAAATATCATTGGATTGTTCGACCGGGACCGGCGCGCCATGGGGCTCGCTCCACAGAATTTGACCGTGCCGGAAGGAGAATCGAGAAGAAGAGGAAGAGTCTCCTCGCAGGCGGGATCGCGATAAACAAGAGTTTCATCGACCGTTAAATCACATCTCGGAGGAGGCGTCGCCTTCCCCGGATTACAGTACTAAATTTCGCAGCGATTCTCCTGCCGTTCACGTAGCGCGTGTTATCGCATTATAGCTCCACTCTAATTCCACGGTTCGTTACCCGCGTTTAATTGAACGTGGCCCGATTCAATGAAAGTCTATCGATACAGGCCTGGCTCGCCTCCAAGGAACACACTTCTAAATACGAGGAGTCCGGAGAATAATGGAACGAAGCCACCTAGTGTCTCTCGTTTCGCCTGCCTCCTTGTTCAGCCAGGGTTCTCGTATCTTGGATCGCTGGAGAGGTGTTTACGTGCCGGCTCAAACTTCCGGCCGCTCTTTGTCCCTGCTCGAAGTCGGAAAGAAAGGCTGCAGGTCGATCCGGATCGGGAATCGACGGCTTTCGACACCGGAGGGTTTTCTCTGGCCGCGGTCGACGCGGTCGATCGATCGTTAATATCGTCTCTTTGATCGAGCTCAAGAGGAACCGCTTATATGGTTCAAGTAGTGGCTCGAAAACATTTCGTGTTGCCTATGTCAGTACAATCGGCAAGAATATAATCCAAGAATTCCTTTTATGAACCAGTTAGGCTACAATTTCTGTTGCTTCTATTATAATGATTATAGAACTTTTCCGTCCTTCAGAATTTTCTAGAAGAGAAAGTAGAAGTTAAGTTTCTATCGCATGAATCAGTGACGTTGCTCGTGAAGAATATAATGCAGACATTTCAGACAGGTCACACTTCCGTCCCCGAAGTGTGCGAGTGGTTTTGCAAGACAAAGAAGAAGTTCCCGCGGAGATTAGCGCGTGATGACGACAATGCGACGGTGCTCGGAGATCCAGTTGGAAATTGAGTTAGAATTTCATGAACCGACGCCGCGGCGCTTCGCGTCGGATCGCTAACGCGCTCCCCAATAAGATCAGCGGTACGGCAGTTCTGATTATCCTTCACGGGATCCAACACTGTCGACACCGCCGACACCGGGGGATATAATAAAACGTTTTCTCCCCCGACGCGTTCCCGTGGAAAATCTCACGGCCGCTGCCGACCGGAAATCGCGCGCCGCCAGCTGGTCAGAAAGAAGTTTGCGGGGGAATGAGACTAAAGAGAGGAAGATACAAAGCGAGTGAGAGAGGGAGACAGACAGACAGATAGATAAATAGATAGATAGATAGAGAGAGAAAGAGAGAGAGAGAGCGCAAAGGGTGAAAACACCGCACCGCGCTCTGCCAAAGAGATTTCCTCTCTGGAAACCCCGAGGAGGGCTGATAGTTCCGGGGCGGGAGAGAACCAGTCCATTGTTTAACTTGATAAATGAAGTATCCGGGGCGTGGAAGCTCAACGCCGGCTCGGTACACAATGCCGGCGATATATTGTTTCGAGTTAATTCAATGCTGGAAACAACACACAGCCGCCGCTCCGACGAACAGGTGCGCGTCACCGGCGCTCTCAGACGCTACCTATCGACGCCAAACGTCGATGAACGTTTTCTCCATATCGGAACCTGCCTATTCCCGCTCACAAGTTTCGTAATCTCGAGCTACTTGCTTCCGTTTACATTCCTTTCGATGCGATTCGTTGCTGAACACAGTCGAACAGTCACAGACTGCTACAAACTGGCAATACTCAGCAATTCAAGATTCTTTGACGCTTCAAAATTGTTTAAACCTTCAAATAATAGTGCTTCGAGACAATTTATTTTCTATTACAGTTGACCTCGAGTGACCTTGAATGACACTATCAGAATGTAAATAAATGTGTGACCGCGTTTGCTCGCCTCGCAAACGTTGCGATTCCAGAGGAACGAGAGCAGAAGGAGAGTTTTCCGAGTGATCGATGGCTCCGCGGCGACATTACTCTAGTTTCCATAAACGCGCGAGGCGCACAGCGGAATCGAACGAACCCCAGTGCGCTATTAACATCCACACTGGCGCGCGTTGAGCCACAGAGCGAGAGCAGAAAGACCGTCAGCCTCATTTTCCCCGCGCTTTCCGACTCGTGGCACTACTCCTCTCTACCTGGGCTTTCTTTTCCCCTTCCCCGGTTCCTCGTCCACGGTCCTTTCTTCGCGCAAGAATTTTAATTAGTACGTTCTCGAGCGCGCCGCTGAAAATGAGAAATTGTCACGCGATGGAAGAAAGCAAAAAAAAAAAGAAAAATGTAATTCCCAGCGTCGGCTGCTGCTGCTGCGGCGACGAGGACGATGGCGACTGCTCTGGTGTTCCAGTTCTCTCTCTTCAGAATTCTCGGTCGTAAATAGCGGCGAAGATCGATACCCTGGGCGTTTTGTACGGATTTTTCCGAGAGGCCTGGTTGGTTTCGTCGGAAAATACGGCGGAGAGATAGAGAGAGAGAGAAAGGGGGAATGATCGTGGAAACAGAAACCCGAATAAACGAGAGCGAGCAGTGTACGGTGAAAGGGCAACGGGAGAGTGTCCAGAGATATCGGGGCCGATTCAACGAAATTGATACGCGCGACGCGCGTTCTGTTCCATTAACGAGAACCGCGTCGCCGCCATCCCCCTTCCGCGAAATCCACATCAAAGGGAGCGCGTCGCGCCGCGAACGTTCTCCATTTTCCGCAGGCTGGCTCGTTGTCCGCTGAAATTGATACATTTCGTGGCCGGGGAGAGAGGAGAGAGGAGAGACGAGAGTGAAGAGAAGAAGAGGATGTGGGCAGAGCATCGCGTCGAACGACGTTTCATTAAAGGGCGTTCGCGTAAAACGCGACGAATGGCGAAAACAGGGTACGAGCGGAAAGCAACAACGGAAAAAGAACAGAGAGAGAGAGAAAGGAACAGAGAAAGCGGAAAGGAACACTCCGGTAACGAGCGGAACTGTAACGTTCCATTTGGGTCGGCCCGGGACAATTCCGCAATTACGATGCAATAAAACCGAGGGAAAATATCATCGCTCGGACTCGGGCGGGCCAAGCTCGCGCCCGAGAAGAAGAGGAAGAAGCTAGAGAGACGCACACACACCGGAGCCCATCCAATCGTCCTACCCGTCACGAACGAACCTTCTCGCTTACGAGCGACCTTTAGGCGGATTAGGTGAGAGAATCGTAAAGTGAAAATCCCCCCCACTTCCTCCGCAACGTTCCCTCGGTTATAGGATAGAGGAAGAGAGACCCCAACCGCTGCAGCTTCTCTTGTAACCGACTTTCAGCCGCCGCCCCCGCGTTCTCGCCCGAACGAGCGCACTTTTTAAATCGATGCCTGAAAAATTCAGTTCCTCGAGATTAGCCTCTTCTTTCGCGGCGCGTCCCTTTCATCCCCTCACACCGCCGAGACTCTTTTCTACATCCCCCTGCTGCCTCTGTCCCTGGACGAGCGTTCCGTTTTACGCGGGCCGAGAGCATCTCGCGCCAGCGAACGAGAGGAGGGAAATTGGAGCAGGGACGGGTTTTGCAAATGGATCTAAAAAAATGACGCTCCCATTTCCGGCCGGACCGTGACTGTACTCCCAACCGAGTCAGTGGAACGCATTACCTATTGTCGGACAGACCGTCTCTCTCTCGCTCTCTACCTCTCTCTCTCTCTCACTCTGTCTTCCTTGCTCAGCAGCCCCATCGAATCCTCACCGATTCAAATTCCCGCTGAAATTCGCTGGAGCTTTCGATCGACTCCTCCTTTGTCACTAACACGTTCGCTGCAATTTTTCGTTGCTCAGTTTTAATTTAACCCTTGTGACTCAGAGTCACCGTTGAAAATTGCTATACCATTATTCAGAATATTCTTTAGATTATTAATGCATTATCTACCGGCAATTATTCCATAATTTTTGAAAGTCCGTGGCCCATGTCTAAGGATGTTTGAAAATAGATCCTTCAACAGCAATATTTAATTATTGAAATTATAAAGATGCTTCCATTAGAAATTATTCAATAAACTTCTTTATTCGAGCACGTGTTGTTCTAAAAATAGTGAAAAATCTAAATAAATTCAGTCTTGTAATCTTTATAAAATAATATATATATCCGATACATTTTGTATCCGATACGGTTAGCGTTAATAAAGTGAAATGTCTTTGCTGTCAAGTCGATCGAATTCAATCACAGTCGCGTTTCTAATAAACATTACTTCCACGAGCGCTCGCTAATAAAGTTACCCTCAGACAGTTTAGTAGTCTAGGGTTAATTAGAAGGACAGCACGCAGGCATAGCGCGGGTCCGGGGGGGATCACGATGATGATCTACTCGGCATCGGGAACCCAAGACCCGGGACAAGAAATACGACAACAGCGTAGAAAATTCGGCAGCCGCCCGAACCGGGAACGAGATAACGTTCAATCTCCCTAAATCACGGCCGACCAAGCATCTCACGCGGCCAAAAGAGATTTCCCGAGGAAAAGGATCCCGAGATTTTCCGGGGAACCGACCGGCTATCGGCCGAGATTTTCCCCGGCCCCCGGACTGCTAGGAGAGACCTGGGACTCTAATCTGGCCGTTAGTATAAACTACACCGAACTCGCACCTCCGACGATGCTCTCGTTAACTGGGAAAGCATCGTCCCCATTGTAGCCAGCGACCCTCTTTCGAATTTCTATTTCCTTGATTAGGAAGGTGGTTTCCTCAAGAACCGGTTCCTCCTATCTGAGAGACTGAGAGAGGGGAAGAGCCTCTCCGTAACGTTCCTCGCGTTTTTATACCGTTCTATACCCCATTCGACGACCATCGCCGCAATGGGGAAACAATTAAATCCCGAAGTGTACCCGCAATTTCACAAATTTATATCGCCAATCTTGGAGGCCTTGCTCTGCCTGCGCCGAGAACAGAACTGCTTTTTAACGCTAAACCAACCGGGGCACTAAAAGCGCTGTTCAGCACAAAGTAGTGCATGCTGCCTTATAAAACTGGAAAGATTCTGTTTGCACGGTTTTTTACTACGATGCGGGTTTGAGGAATGAAAGTTACACGATAGTTGCTCGTTGAAGCGTCTCACAGTGGGCGTCGCGGCCCCGAAAACCTGGCAATTCATGATTACCCGTCGGTAAATTATAGTTAAGTACATGCTCTTGTGGAATCAGTAAAAAATAATGATGTTGAAGTTCTAAGTTCGGTGTGATATAAGTTTAAAATGTTGCTTATTGCGTTTAGTTATGGAGTAAAAAATAAATATACGCCACAATATTTACCAATTAAATTAACATGGCTGGTTCGTCTAGTGGTAAGTGGATATTTTAGTTATCAACAGATTGACTCTCTTCTAGTTAATATTGTGATTCTGATCCTGATCTGATCCAGGTCTAAGGATTCTTGCAATTTTCCGAAGAGAGTTATTAGCGCAAAGGAAGATCGACTTGGCGACTTGCAATCAGGGCGGGATTAGGCGCCCGAGGCTCCATCGGATCGATTAGGCTCCCAGCAGCACAGCAGCCGGGGAGTTTCCGCTCAAGATCCGTAAACAGCGCGCGGAATAATTGAGCGCTCCAAGGGACTCGAGCGAACGTTTACTTGGAAACGGATGGCTCGCAGGCAGTTCGCTCGACGGGAGGAGCTTTTTTTCAATTAAATCGGCAAGTTTCGCGGCGGAACGAGACTCTTCCCGGGATAGAAAGGGAAAAGGATATCACGATGGTGATTGAACCGGACGGAGAAGGCTGGCCCGGAAGGTCTGCGAGAGAGCGGGCCGATCGACCCTTATCGGCCCGAAGGGAACCGCTTGACCAAATCGCTCGATAAAAAGCCCATCGAGCACCTTATTTTTTTGTTCCCTTTGTCCCGATTTAAAACTGTCCGTATCTCGGTGCCCGCGGGTCCCATTACGGAGGCCAATTTCTCCTTTATTTCCCCGAGCAGATCGCGCCGCAAACCACGCCAAGCCAGGAACCGGCCCGTACCCAAATCGACGCTTCTTTCCTCTGCCTCCCGGTAGCAAGTGGCTAGACCTCTTCAAACTCGTCTCTGAACAAGTTGAAAGTGGTCGAACCTCGGTTCAATCAATTGTACTGTATGAAGGAAGCTACAACATGTTCTTTTACATTATAATCTGAAACGAAATTCTTAGACGACGATCTAATGAAGTACCATAGACTCTTGAAGTAGTTTTGTGTCTTTTCTGGTTGTTGGCATACCGCTTTCGTAATTACTTCTAAGGGTCACAGAACATAAACAAACGTTCAATCGCATTGTACGCTTATCTGTACCCAGAAATGTTATTCGTAGTTTGACTCCGTAGTTTGACTCCGTAGAATACGGTTTCGTAATATATATATGGTAAATAACTTATTTGGTATGATCGGGATCGAGTCTAACGTGGATCGATTTTGTCGAGCCGAAAATGCCCGACGCGACTGAAACAGCTCAGTCTCCAGTCATTTGTCTTGCAGCGTCGCAAGTTCGCGTTGATGCTCGGGGTCCTTAACCTTGGGCTTTCGTCGCGCGGCTCGACGGGAATTTTAAGCGATTCCGTTTGCAGCCGCAGCGCCAGTTCGAAAATCAACGAGCGACGATATTGCGACTAGCGGGAGACGAGAACAGGAACACCATGCTCTCTGCTCTGGCTCCCCCAGGTTTTTAATCACTCGGACTGGCCCCATTGTTTTCGCTGTCGTTCCGGCCGCGCCATTGTTTTCCCAGCAAAATGAGTTTCCAGCCGAACACGCTCGCGTCTTTAATAATTTCGCGCGAGCATGGTCGCGTCTGCTCGTCCCGGCTCGTCTTCGGCTGTCGAATCGGCGCTGGATTCGGAAACTGGAGAGGTCTGTGTTAAAGCATCATTTTAATGTTTTCTAGATCCATATCCTTTCGTATTGGAGATCTATTTTTCACAAATACCGTGTACATCTTTGTCACATAGATCGAGGCGTTACCGTGGTCAGGAAAACGAGTTCGCCAACACGGATTTTTCGTTGGGTTAGAAGTTTAGAATTGGTCCATCCAGCGTGCGCACTTCGAGGCTGGCAGAAAGGGGCAGTTACGGTCAGAAAAACGCGTAACGGCGAGCAACCGGTGGTAAAAGCGCCGCGGAATATATTAATTAGCCGGAGCATGGGTGGAGACGGTGAAAAAAGTTGGCTGGACCGGTGAAGCTGCGCAAAGAACGGAAGAAAGGTGGCGGGGCGAAGACCGGGCTACAAGCAAGAAGAACAACAATAAAACTCCGGGGTGTAATTTGTCATGGGGGTACGCCGACAAGAGGGCATGGATGTATGTACATTCCCCGCGCAACTTTCCCCATTATTATTAACGCCGTGCACGGCGTCCTTTGCTCTCGCTCGAGCGTGTACAAGCGGAATCGAGCCGGCTGCGAGCCTCCGTTCGCACGCAGCGGCGATTTTTCTTTTATCTAAGGGGTGGCGGGAATCTTGTCGAGAACGATTCATTCTTGGCCAGTGATTCCACTGGCGGTGATGGCGATGGTACAGTGAAAATTTTATTTCGCCGCGGGAGCCTCGGTAAATGGCGGAACGACCGGTGAAATTTTGATTGTTTCGCAGGATGGATGCCCGAAACCGAGTCCCGAGAATTATGCCGGCAGCACGCCGCCGGGAAAATTTACAGGGCCGTATTCCCGCAGCCGACGAGGCGGTGAGAACCTTTTCCCGGAATGTGGGTCTTCGGGAACTTTTGATATTGAAATACGAACACTTCTGGGAGTTACTTCTCCGCGGTGGCTGCGAGAACCAGCCGGCGATAAATTATTCTCGGTGGTAGTCGAGTTTTACGTCGCGGCCCACCGGACTCGACCCGGGATGCGCTATCCGTTTCTAGCAGACTCATCCCCTTCACCAGAACGAACCCATGAGCGGACCAAGGATGCACGGATTTAATGGAGCAACCGCCTCTTTTGTTTGCCGGACCGACGTTCTGATCGATTGAGCCATCGCTTGCGGTGCCATCTTCTAAATCTAATATCGAAACCGTTCCTACAGAGCCCACGGACGACGGATACGCTTTAAACATTAATAACTTGCGTGGGGAAGTAAATCGTGCATAACTATGTCGAAAAAAGTTTACCGAAAATAGTACAATTTGTAATAATGCGGTACTATTTGGAAATCGAGAGCTACCTATTTTTCGTGTTCACCCATTCTACTTGGATATGTTGATAGACTACAACATATTGAAATTTGAACAAAACCCGAGACGGTACTCGAAAAAGTGTCCGATTTTGCGTGGAATGACCAAAACGTATATTCGTTTGAAATGACTCGGAACAGTCTGGTTGTGCAGCCGGGAAGCGGATAAAGCGAGTCGAAAGTGCAATTACCCAAATGGAAGACATAATCCAAGCAACCACCGATTCATTAGATCGTCGACAAACGAAGTTATCCTCTTTCGACGATCGTGAGCGGGATGCTCGCGCCTTTGACCGACGGCGCAGTCACCTTAACGTTCCATTTGCCGGTTAGAAAAGTGCGCGGAGCTCTGATTACGAGGGAATTAGCCGGTCGAGGGAGCGCTTTAAAAGCTTCCGACGGATTCGATTAACGCGGGGTCTCGCCGGTTTTCGTCGTGACACATACACGCTTCCCTTCTCTGTGTTCGTTGTTGCTTTTTGAAAAAGTTGCAGCCGAGAAGCTCCCGGTGTTCGAGCGGAGCAAGCAGAGCAAGCGGAGCCCATTTACCTCGTGAAGTTATCTCGCGGAACTTTATCGGTTCCGGGAGCACCCTCTCTGCACTTTGCTCGGCTTCCTCTTCCCGTTCCCTCTTTCGTCGGCTCGTCTATTTGCAGGAGACCCTCGATTTCTCAACTAATACTCGGGGCCGATCGGAAACGCAACCTTGTCGCGTAAAACATGTTCGGCCCCTTCTACGGGAACGAGCCTTCTAAACTTTCTACTATTTCCCAAATAGGCAAAGACATAGTCTTCAGAAGTAACTGAGGAATCATTATTAATAAACTGCGGATCTTCATGCAAAATAAAAATGTTCTGCATTGATTGTGAGATTCATTACACATTATATATACAAGATTACAATATTCTAAAAAATTTTCTAATCTTTTACCGTTCTATATTTCATCCAACCAATTTCTTCCAACATTTCTTTCAACATTAATACATGACGATCATGTTTAAAGAATTCAATAGCGCAGGTCACTGTTGTTAAGAACATTGCGATACACTATTGTCGACTTATGAAAATGACTAGACGTACAAATACAATTGCCTTCGACATCTGCTCTCGACTCAGACACTTTTCATCTGGCGCACCGAGGGCAGTCTACCAAGTAAAAGACCAACGCAGGATCACCTCCGCGGAAGTTTGGGTTGCGAACACGCGCGGACCAGTGTAAAGTCTACAACGTTACGTCAAACTCGGAGTACCGAGAAAATGAATTTCGCCAACTATCCTGGATTTCCGAAGAGCCGAGGTGGTGAGTGTGCCTCGTCTGGTCCGCAAAGGGGCGGGCCACGGACACGAGGAGAAGAATAGATTCCGGTGGGAGCCGAGCAAAGAAACCGGGGAAAAGAAAAAGAACTAAGAAGGACCAGGAGTAGGATGAGGAGAAAGAAGAACAAGAAGAAGAAGAAGAAGTACCGGCTCGATAAGCAGTCGATATATCGTAAGCTCTCCGACGTCCTTTTCCTTTTACGAGAGCCTCGGAATACGCTGATGCCGCACTCTATCCGATTCGATTGCCCGGATATATAGATGCTTTTGTTTCCCATCCGGCCGTTCTTTTCCTTCTCTCGGCCCGTTCACTTTCCGAGCCATCCTCCCGTCTAATTTCCCTTCCTCCCGAACCGTCCACGGTGGCCGATAAATAACTCGACATCTTGTCCAAGGCTACTCGCCCTCGCGGGAAGACCTCGCCGAGGACGACGCGCAGCTCTAAGTAGCCTTAACGGGATTAACGAGCTTTCGTTTTGCGCCCGTGGCCGGTTTGGCTTCTTCGCGATTATGCGATCGCTCCGAGGAGCACACCGGCACCAACTCCTGTCTCCCCACCGCCGTCCGCTCTTTCACCACCTCGTGGGTTTCCTTTTTGCTCCGGTGCTGCCCGCCATACTAAATCCTTGTTGCCGTCCACGCGCGGACCTCGAACAACGCTCGCTCCCAGCAAAAGACTAGCGGACCGACTAATTAAACGGCCACCCTCGCAGCACACTCTTCCCAGAGGTTGTAAGTAGAAGGACGACACTATACCTCCATGCTTTTTGAAACCGTATTCCAGCAAACTCTGCCTACAATCGACATCGGACTGGCAACAAGACTTTCTCTCTTTCTCTTTCTCACAGCACAACTTAATCCTCAGAGTGCCACACAACAACGTATTGTTGGTTACATTTGCAAAACGGAATGACAATTTTCTTTCATCTCTTCTTGAAACCGTCGGCTTTACTCGGTATTACTTCAATCGACACTGAAAGGCTTAACGTTACCCAAAGAAAAATTGCACGAAGGTAGCTATCTCTTCATCATCTGTAGACTGAACGGAAGGAGTTCATAGGAAAGTTGGTAAAGGGGCGAGAGGGATAAAGGTGCGAGGGCAATTTATATTCAGGGAAGAAGGGAAAATCGCGAACAACGGATCCATTGTATTTATTTCTCGAAACCGGCGGCGTCGAGTGTTTCAAAGGCCCACTTAGCACGGCCGAGCCGTTTCTCCGTGGCGAGACGTTAATTCACGAGTCCGCGGGCGATCCATCGATCTTCGCCGCGCCGCTCTACTTTACGACGGCCGAGAGCGCTTTCGATCTTTCGGTTACGCCGAAAGTTTTCGACCGCGCGCGTGCGAAACACACAGCGGGAAAAGAAAAACGGGCCGGGAAATCTGCTCGCGAGAATTTATCGCGGGCACGAATCTCTCGACTCGAATCCAATTTTCGAGATATACGAGGGTGGTGGTACACACGTACCGCACCCTTACCTCCCACGATTTTTTTCGACCCTCTCTTCCCCTTCTGCCCCTGAACACAGCCCTGGTTCCAATATAGTATAGGCCGGCTCCCTCTTTCCTTGTTTACCGGCCACGTTCCCGCGGTATTCCGCCTGTCAAAAGGAGATATACTGGCCACCGAGGTAAGCCGAACCGGGACATAGTTGTTCAGCAATCCGGAAAAGTCAAGAGAAACTCGGGAAACGCGTTTCTTCCTCCGGAACCGATAAACGAGCTGTTTTAGCCCCTTCGTTCTGGTAATCTACGCGATGCACAGTGAGGTCATGGCTCCGAAAACCTGGCAGAAACTCGAAATATGAAAATCCATGAATTCATGATTATCTGTCAGTAAATTATAAATTATATAGCCATTTTTTAAATGGCTCGAACAGAAAGTTCAATGGCGGCATGGAGCAATTTCGTTTTGCAGTGACTCTACTGCGAATAAAGGCCCATATATGTAAACTGGATGGCTAGTAGTAAACTTTCTACGCTTTCAGCGACACGGTGGCAACGGAAAATGTTCCGGACGATAGGAAGCTGGTAAAATGAGGCGAGAATCTTTTCGGAAGCGGAGATGGTGGATTCTTGGGGGATGACTCGCCTCGCACCCTCTTCTTCTCGGCCCTCCCTGCCGACTTTTTTCCGGGAAGCAATTAAAACGCCTGTCCACGATAATTTCTAGCCCCGAGCCTACTTTCCTCGCTTCCAGAAAAGGGTGGAAAGCCCTTTTGTTTGCTTCTGTTTAAATTATCCTGTCACCTGTACACTTCAGCGACGATTACGAAGGGGGCGAGAGATGTTTTAGCCTCCCTTTTAATTCCCGTTCCGAGGAACACGGATTCTTTTACCTCGGACCCGTCTGGAATCGCTCGGCAAAATTTCTCTCTCTCTCTCTCTCTCTCTCCCTCTCGATTATTTAGGGAAAGTTCGCTCGGGGAAAGCGCTTCCCATCGACTGATCGACGGCAATGGAGAAAGAAAAATGAATAACCCTCGGGGGAGCGTTTCATTAGCGAGTTTGCCTCTCCTCGATGAAAAGTTTGCAAAAGCTAAACACAATTCCACAAACTCTCGCGTTCAGCAAACACTCTACGGCTCTACGGGAACCGTCGCGGGTCTCTCGAGCCGGAAAAACGCGTGTACCCGGTGTGTTCCGAGAGGGAGGAAAGGGGGTGAGGTTGAAGGGGTGGAGAACACCTCCGACGAAATTCCCAGGCGCCAGGAATTAATTACTACGACGGCTTCTCGCTGGAGCTTCGTCTTTGAGGGCTTAATAGTGGCGCCGAATGTCCTCGTGCGATTCAACGCCGACAGAACAAGATCTTCTCCTCTCTCCTCCTCCCTGTGTCTTCGACTCTGCATCTTTCATCTTCGTTCCTCTAGAATAGGATGGGAGCTCTTGCGAGAGGATTCGCACCTTGACTGATTGGTCTCGAACCAACCATCAGGATTGCAGAAAATGGAGACAGTGCAGGGAAGACATCAGGGGCAGAATGTCACTGAGCAAATTATTAGAGCCATTTGCAGAACCTGGTGAATTTAAATCGGGACATTCAATTTTTAAATAACACGACAGCTATGGTAGAGTATCATTGTACTTTTTACTGAAATCTACGGATTTTATGCATTAACGTGAAAAAAATTTCAGATGTAATTTAAGGTCTGATTTAGACTGTATTAAAAATATTTAAGAGCTTCAATGTTATTAGTAACAGCTTATAAAGATTATTGAAGGAAGGAAGAAATTTCTGTTTGGCGACTATCCATTGTAATCGATGCCAGCAATTTTGATTTTGCATAGAAAACCGCTGTCTAATAATAAATGTGTTTAATAAATGATTGCACAAGCAAACACGATGAGAATTATATCATGTTCGGTCTCGTTTTAATGAGAAGAAATAAGACGAATACATCAGCAAAAATTTCGTGAGGGAAGATTTAAGAATAAGAAGATGGTATTCGAACGATAACAGTGAGCTGGGAAGCTTCTACTCGACTAGACTATTGGCCCGACTTAAAGCGACAGATCGTCGACGATCAATTCTCGTCTCCTCTCGCGGCTTCAGGAATTCCCAATCTGTCTGCGCGTTTACCTGCGGCGAGAACAATCGTCCCAACAGCGAGCCTCGGTCGACGGTAATCATCCCCTGTCCCGAATCTCGAAACGAAACGGATTTCCCGCGACCGCAACACACAATAGCGACTCGAGCTTCGGTACCGAGGCTCGATAATTGTTCGACAGTTTGCTGGCAGCTCCTGGTAATGCGAGATCGATGTGTGTCTCGATAATCATCTTGCTGTTTCGAGAGAGACGTCCGCGCTCGAGACCTCAGTTCAAAGTAGACATTTAGTAGAACTGCGAAATCTTTCATTATAGATTTTTCCTTCGTTCCACAGTGGGCTATTTCCTCCATAATAGTTAACATGTAATTTTATCTCTATTCCGAACTTGAACTAGACCTTTAACACATTATACCACTTTATACATTGTTCATTTTAAAGAGAATTTTTGACAAATTATGAGATCCATTGTTTCTCCCTTGTTTTGTCACTATTACTATGGCTTGAAATCTTAAAATAATGCTGAAATAGTTTCGACCCGCCAGATATTTTCCGCCAGAAGAAAAATTCGCCGAGTCAATCATCAAAGATTCAAACCGCAGCCGTGGCTCTGTCAATATTGAGAATCCGGGGGTACGATTTCGCGATCACAATTCCAAGCGTCCTTCAAGAAAATGCAAAAAGATCGATTTTCCCAGCGACGTGGACCAGAATAACCCCGTCGTGAACGGGTCTAGTGGCAGGCAAAGGGGATTCTGCGGATCCGAGTCGGAGCGATTCGGACAAAGGCAAGAGAGCAGAAAGAAGCGTGTACGATCTTTCAACGTCGTTTCACGCGGCTGGCAACCAGGCAACCAACCACGTTTTCCCCGGGCGGGTCCAGCGGTCCGAGGCTAAGCCTTCTTTCTTCAGCAATTTTCGCGGCTGTTCTCCCGGAAATCCCTGGAAAATACGCGATTCCACGGGAAAAGCGTGCTTTTATCACGCGGGCGGCAGAGCAGACGCCAGGCGGCGGCGGCGGCTCCTTTCTTTTGTCGTTGTAAGCCTCTTCCGGAGGTGCTGGTCTCTCGTCGAGAGAGAAAGAGCACAGCTCGCGAAAACGAAATTGTGCGAGCGGCGGTGTGTGCGGCCCGAGGCGATTTCGCGTAGCGGCCACTTTGTAGAATTGGAAAAAATTTCGCCGGGAATTTAGTTGGTTGATAAAGTCGGGAGAGATTGGACACCGTATCGCAACTGTTTTATACGCGGCTCGCGATAACACCACGGGACCGAAACAAATCGTGCTTTTTAGGATTCCCGTTAAGGTCTTGCACCAGCATCAGGAGCGTCGAGGGAAAGTCGAACTCGCACCTCGCACTTTCCCTTTTCTCTACTCCTCCTCCTCCTCTTCGCTTTCTTTCTTTCGGTTCTATTCCTTCGTTCCTCTCGTTCTAAAGCGTCCCGACGTCTCTCCAGACACAAAGAAGAAGCCGCGAGCAAGACGGAGGCAACAGACGAAGAAAAAGGGACCACGAGACTATCCCGCGTCCCCGAGTCTCGTTACGGAACCGTCGCGAAGAATATTCTTTTGTGCGGGCTCTTGGCTTCGTTAAAATTAAATATCGATTTTGCTTCCAGGGCATTTTATGCCCGGCCACCAGCCGCGATCCTGGGGCTCCCGCGATTCCTAAGGGCGCTACTGTGTCTCTCTCTCTTTCTCTCTCTGCTATGTTGGTTTTTTTCATTTTTTGCCTTTGCTTCCGGGCCGAATATGGACGATAAGGATCCCGCTCCGCTCGCGAGAGAACTTTAAGACTTTTTCGCGTCGCGACCGACCCGCCAGTTAACATACCTCCTCCACGGCGGAACGGTCTCGTTAAAAGTTCCCTCCGCGTAAGAATGCCGCTGCCATTTAACGAGACGCTTTCGAGTGAGCTCGTTAATCCCGATGATACTTCCGGTCGACGTATGCCGAAACGCCGGCGCGTACGTACGCTGCCAGACTAATTGTGCGAAACATTAAACCCGCGGATGCAACGAGCATTCGGGAGAAGGTGGGCAAGGTAAAAGCGTAAAGATTTTTAACGCTGTTTCTAGCAAAGGTGTCGAAAGACGCCTTTTCAAATTATAAATTATCGATCCATGCTGCTTTAATGGGAGATTATGAAAAAATCTATTTCTCTGAATGTACAGAGGGTGGAGAAACACTTCCACATGTTAAACGTGACGACGAAGCTGAAGTTTCTATTCGATTACAATTTTTGTAGAACCGGCGCGTTGGAAAAACTCGGGATGCGAGAAGTATTTGCCGGGTAAAAGCGTCCACCACTTCAAACTTGAAGACAAACTAGAAGCCCTCGATACGATCGGTTTTTGCCTTCATCTGGGATTTTCTCGTGAAAGCGTCGTGTCGGAAAAACATTTAATACTCGGCGCAATGTTCGACCATCTTGGAGACGCAATAAGTGTTCGCAAAAAAGAGTATTCGAGGCGGGCGGAATCGATGAGCGATTAGAGGAGCCTTCAGCCGTTCGCCGATGTAACGTCTGCAGCCGCGGTGACCCAGAAAATACTCCGGCAGGATGGATGGTGAAATATTAAAACCGTTCGCTTCAGTTTTTTTTTCTCCAGGCAGGAAGCGGAGGAATGACGATGCAAAAATGTGTTCTCCGTGCGGCGCGGCTTTTGTCCCCGGGCCGAGTGTGCCTCTGTTGCCCTTGCAGTGGGTCAAGAAGATGCGGAAGGTCGGATAAGCCGGATAAGACACGGATAAGAGGTGCTTCGGACACCACCACCACCGAGAAGAGAGAGGCTATCCGTCTCGTCTCGCGACCACTCCGCTGCAGCAACGTCCGATCGAAGCGAGACGGTGCATAGTAATTGATCATCGTGCTTGACACCGTTAACAGTCCGCGGACAGGATCCGATACCAGCCGCGAATTAGGTCTTCTCTTTTTTCGACGAGCACTTAATTATCGGACTGAGCCGGACCACTCTCTGTTCGAGGCGAGCCGAGCGGATCAATCCCGATTATCCGCCTTTGCTCCCCTGGATGTTCTGTTCTATTAGGTTATTCTGCGATGGACGTCGTTTCTTAACGCTCGAAATATTCAATTCTAACGTCAACGGAGGATTTAGTAGGAAATTGAATCTATTAAAAAATTCGAAAACACAGTACAAGCTACCATTATACGAAAGTATATGTTTATGGAATTATATTAGATCTAGTATACCTTGGGCTATAAAAATTGCGGAATGATTTTTGTAGGACATGACTATAAAATATAAATCATCGTTTTCAATCTCAAAGCTTCGGCCTTGTTTAGAGCTTTCAATTTTTCAATATCGGACGTTGTTGCATTCGAAACACGTTTCCTCTGTTCGTCACAGATATTTTGAACGGTGTGTCTGACAGTATTGTTTTTTTTCTTTTTTGTTGTATTCATTCGGCACGCAATCCTAAAAATAAGCTCGTTGTGACTCATTCTTTAGGCTTGTTTGAAATCGAAAATATCGTTCTAAATGCTTTGAACACACGGTTTACATTGACAAGAGTATTTTTAAAGATACAGGGAGAAGTTTCTGTGAAAGCATAGTCTGGATAAAATATTGCATATACGTGCAACGCAAGAGAAACCACATAATTCATGGCATGACCTAATACTTCCGTGAGTAACCAACGTTTCGGTCTATCGGATTCGAAGGAACAAGAGAATCTACCGTAATGAAATCCGATCGAATAGAACCAATGAAAACGGAGAATGCTACGGCCGCATTCAGTCTACCACGAACAAACTGTCTTTCCCTTTTCTCTGATTAATTCGGACGTTCGGATTTTATCTGAATTGGCAGGCTCAGCAGGAATTAGATATTCGATGCCTTGGTGATTCCGCGATCAAACATCGTCTATGGGAAGCTATGAGGGAATTGGTTATCGTGCGCGAGGGAACTCGTGGGCTGACTACTCGCTGTCTGATTCTACTGTGCCGCTTTTCCTCTCTGTCCTCAAGTCAAGCTTTATTTCATCTAATTTCTTTGTGCATATCCGTTTTTGTAGCAGGTAACAGATCACGTGCATTATTTATAATTTCATAAGAGTTCAAGATATCAAAATATTCATTCTTTATATTTTTATATTGTATTGCAACTCCAGCAATATGTCTTCATTCATTGATACCCTATTCTATTCCTGCATACCAGAGAATATATTTGGAATATCTTTAATGAGTTCTTTCAAGTTTCTCGACATTCTGCTATTTTCATCATAATCGGGCGTAATACCACCGAAAAAAAATTGAACAAACTTGTAAAAACGAAAGTGTTTCATAAATATGTTCAAACGAGTGGCATTCAACAAGGACCTTCTCGATTATAACAAGCAGATTTTTGTACAGATATAAAACCTGTAATAGTATAAAGTGCCTTTATTCCTCATTCGGGGGG